>CM053791.1:743505833-743893333 GCA_028749045.1 Cupressus sempervirens | reverse complement strand
TGTTAGCAAATTAGAGTTAGGGTTAGGGTTAGAATTAGAGTTAGGGTTAGCGTTAGGGTTAGGATTTGAGTTAGAGTTAGAGTTAGAGTTAGGATTAGGGTTAGAATTAGAGTTAGAATTAGAGTTAGGGTTAGGGTTAGATTAGGGATAGAGTTTGAGTTAGGGTTAGATTAGGGTTTGAGTTTGAGTTAGGGTTAGATTAGGGTTTGAATTAGGGTTAGGGTTAGATTAGGGTTTGAGTTTGAGTTAGGGTTAGATTAGGGCTAGAGTTTGAGTTAGGGTTAGATTAGAGTTTGAGTTTGAGTTAGGGTTAATTAGGATTTATGTTAGGGTTACAATTAGATTAATGTTACAATTCTAGGGTCATATTAGGGTTTGAGTTAGGATTTGAGTTATAGTTAGAGTTAGTTAGAGTTAGGGTTAGGGTTAGGGTTAGGAATTAGAATTAGAGTTCTAGGGTTAATAATAGGGGTATAGTTAAAGTTTGGGTTAGCAAACAAGGGTTATTGTTATATATAAGGTGAACTAAGGTTAGGGTTAGGGGTGGAATTAGAGATATAGGATTATAATTAGGGTTACAATTAGAGATAAAGTTAGGACTAGGGTTAGGGTTAGGGTTAGAATTAAAGAGTTATCTAGTTAGGGTGAGACTTTGAGTTAGAATTAGAGTTAGGGGTACTTGGTTGGAATTAGAGTTAGGGTTAAGGTTAGATTAGGGTTTGAGTTAGAGTTTGATTTTTGAGTTTGAGTTAGGGTTTTGCTTAGGGTTAGGATTAAGAATTAGAATTAGAGTTCCAAGGTGAACAATAGGGGTATATAGTTAATGTTTGGGTTAGCAAATTCGGGTTATTATTATGTAATTACAACTTTGCAATTAGGGTTTGAGTTTGAGTTAAGGTTAGATTAAGGTTTCATTTAGGGTTTGAGTTTGAGTTAGAGTTAGTTAGAGTTAGGGTTTGGCTTAGGGTGAGAGTTAAGAATTAGAATTAGAGTTCTAGGGGTAACAATAGGGGTATATTAAAGTTTGGGTTAACAAATTAGGGTTATTATTATGTAATTACAACTTCATAATTAGGGTTTGAGTTTGAGTTAGGGTTAGATTAGGGCTTTAGTTAGGGTTATATTAGTGTTAGAGTTAGGGTTTGCATTAGAGTTAGAGTTAGTTAGAGTTAGGGTTTGGCTTGGAGTGATGGTTAAGAATTAGAATTAGAGTTCTAGGGTTAATAATAGGGTATAGTTAAAGTTTGGGTTCGCAAATTAGGGTTATTATTATGTAATTACAACTTTATAATTAGGGTTTCAGTTAGGGTTGGATTAGGGTTTGAGTTAGGGTTTGAGTTTGAGCTAGAGTCAATTAGAGTTAAGGTTTGGCTTAAGGTGAGGGTTAAGAATTAGAATTAGAGTTCTAGGGTTAACAATAAGGGTATAGTTAAAGTTTGGGTTAGCAAATTAGGGTTATTATTATATGTAATTACAACTTTATAATTAGGGTTTGTGTTAGGGTTAGATTAGGGTTTTAGTTAGGGTTAGATTAGGGTTAGAGTTAAGGTTTGAGTTTAAGTTAGAGTTAGTTAGAGTTAGGGTTTGGCTTAGGGTGAGGGTTAAGAATAAGAATTAGAGCTCTAGGGTTAACAATAGGGGTATAGTTAAAGTTTTGGTTAGCAAATTAAGGTTATTGTTATGTAATTACAACTTTATAATTAGGGTTACAAAACTACCTAGGTTAAATATATACGGTGAGTTAGGGTTAGGGTTAGGGGTGGAATTAGAGATAGGATTACATGATTAGGGTTATGTTTAGAGATGGAGTTAGGATTAGTGTTAGGTTAGGGTTCTAGAATTAAAATGTTATCTAGTTAGGGTTTGCATTTGAGTTAGAATTAGAGTAAGGCTTAGGGTTAGAATTAGAGTTAGGGTTAGATTAGGGTTTGAGTTTGAATTAGGGTTAGATTAGGGTTCGAGGTTGAGCTAGGGTTAGATTAGGGTTTCAGTTAGGGCTAGGGTTAGATTAGGGTTAGGGTTAGATTAGATTAGGGTTTGAGTTAGAGTTAGAGCTAGAGTTAGAGTTAGGGTTTGGCTTAAGGTTAGGGTTAAGTTTAGAACAAGGGTTGTATATAGGATTAGGGTTAGAGTTAGAGTTTTTAACAAGTATTATTATGTGTTTTCTAATGTTAAATACTATTTTTCCTAAATTTGTTTCCTAATCTTAAATTAATAATTTTCTAATATTCTAGAACTCATAATGTTTTTTTAATATTTTCTTACATTTTTTAATATTTTATAATATTCTAGATTATTATTTTATTTTATTTTCTAATGTTTTTCTATTAATTTTCTAGTGTTTTTTCTAATGTTTTTTCTAATATTTTTCTAATAACACTATTAGTTTCTAAATTTATTTCGTAATGTTATACAAATATTTTTCTAATATTAGGATTAGTGTTTTTTAATTTTTTTGCAATGTTTTTCTAGTATTTTCTAATATTCTATAATAATATTTTTTACTATTTAATAATATATTTTTCTAATGTTTTCTAATTTTTTGTAGACTAATTTTTTTTATATTTTCTAATTTTTTTCTAATAATTTGTAATATTTTTTCTAATATTTTCTAATGTGTTTTCTAATATTTTTTTAATAACACTAATATTTTTGTAAATTTATTTTATAACATGTTATACTAATATTTTTCTAATATTCTAGATTAATAATCCTTTAATATTTTCTAATATTCTAGACTATTGTTTTTTAGTATTTTGTACAATGTTTTTCTAACATTTTGTAATTTTTTCTAATATTTTCTAATATTCTATAATAATGTTTTTAAAATATTTTCTAATATTTTATAATAGTTTTTTCAATATTTTCTAATGTTTTTCTAATATGTTTCTAATAAGAATAATATTTTTATAAATTTTTATGATGTTATACTAATATTTTTCTAATATTCTAGATTAACATTTTTTTAGTATTTTCTAATGTTTTTCTAATATTCTAGACTTTTTTTTTTGTAATATTTTTCTTAAATTTTCTAATATTTATCTAATTTAACACTAATTTTTTTCTAAATTTGTTTCCTAATGTTAAATTAATATTTTTCTAATATTCTAGTCTAATGTTTTTAATAATTTATAATATTTTTCTAGTATTTTCTAATGTATTTTCTAATAACACTAATATATAATTAACAAATATAAAAAAATTATAAATGAAAAATTAATATAATTAAAACAAACATTAATAAGCAATAAAAATATTAAATTAACATAAAAATATTCTTTGAAAACATTAAAAAAACATTTTAAAAAATTCAAATAATGACATATAAACATACCCAAAATAGCAAAACGACCAAAATTTGGAGGAAAATGACACAACTCATTCGACACTCTAATACATTCACTCCAACATCCAAAAAAATCTACACATCGTAAAAATGAATAGTAAAAATGGAAAACGTGGGTTTTAAACCATAAGTCATCATAAAAAATATGTTGCGCAGACATAATTGAATGATATGATCATGCGAACATAAACTATTTTACACATATATATTTATACAAACATAATAGATATGTTCGTGCAAACATATGAAAACTTAGAATTGCATTTTTTCCATAGGTTTGTCTAATTCCTTCATTCCACAAAAGTGGCACCCATTATTCTAGGATCACCCTATCATGGATATAGAAGTGCATCAATGAAGAATATGATGAATACTTTAATGTATATCTCCTCCTGTCATGGCCAACAATACGATAGATCTTGAAGAGGAAATACTCACATAAGATATGTTGGCTTCTGATTTGACAAAATTTTAACAACCTCTTACAAGATAAGAAAACCTAGGAATTAGCTAAAGACCATAATGGGCATTCTGAGAAACAAAATAAAAGGACCAACTGGCAAGACTCTAATGTCTTCTCCACTTTGAAATCTGCAAAATTCAAGCAAATTTACCTAGGAATTCCTTCTTTATTTATTTTAAATTCAGATTCTTAACATGAATTTCAAAATAATAGATGATTTTCTTAATTCTTCTAATTCTATGACATCAAGAGATGACAAATGGCTATCTTATCAAACCCAAAACTTCATGAATCAAGTACAAGAACACTTTTCAAATCTACAATAATAAGATGGTAAAATGATTTATTTAAATGAAATTTTTGCATAGTATAGAATATTCCAACAAGATCAACTTCAAAGGATGACCATTGCCTTATCTATTGTCCTATAAACTTGTAGGAATTAGACATCTACTTCTAGATCTATCTTAACACTTTGTGAAAAGATTATCAATGTTCATTTCTAGATCTCATACTTATAAAAATCTTCAATGAAAACTATAAAGCTTTTCCAATTTACATTAAGAATTTATATAACCCACTATATTATTAGCAAAAGAAAATTGAAATATAATTTAAAACAAATTACAACTAAAATATAATAAAATTTTCCATTAAATCTCAGAGAACAGTATGCAGATAAAAGAAGAGACAAGATCTAGGATTAACAACAAGCCTTCTACATTTTGTATTAACCTCTTTGAAATTGTAAAAAATTCAATAATCATTTCTATCAGAAAAAAAATCTATTAAACAAGCCACTATTAACTATCTATTCAAACTTTGGAACAAAATTTACCCAGTATGCTTGGAATGAAACTAGAAAATAGACAATACTCTATTCAAATTAGAAAACTTAGGCCCTCACTCAACATTCTCAAAAACAAGTTACAACAACTTTTCATATGAGGCAAAACATTTACAAAAAGAAAGTTGGAGATACCAAATATTTGAACAGCTACCAATTTTATTGTTCATGATCAACTCTATGATTTTTAATGAGAGCACACCCACAGTAGGTGAACTGCAAAGATAAGGTGTCTCTATCATATAGTTGTCCTTCTTCTTGATGGTCTTTGACTTTTCTCTACATGCTCAATCATTATTTTTGGAAATAACAATAGGAAAGTACACTCTGAGAGGGGGGGTTAATCAACACTTCAAAACTTTAACCATAAAACATTCACCACACATCCATCTCACAATTTATCATGTAAATTTAAATAGCTAAGAAAACATATTCATCCATAGCATGAAACTGATAAGACATAACACAATAATTTTTTTTTTACCTAGAAACCCTCCAATGAGAAGGTAAAACTAAGGTGAGGATGACACCCACAAATATTCACTACTGTAGCTATAAAGTGTAGCCAATTATGGTTATAATAAGTTTGATCATAAACTATGATCTACCTTGTGAGGGGTCTTCCCTATTATTGGCTTACAAATACTGTTAGGTCTCACTCTATTAAAGGATTTCAGCACCCTACTAAAAGTGTGCCTTGTTAGAGGACTTAAACTTACAATAAAGCAAGCACTCAGTTAAGAAATTTACACAAGTCTATTATGATTACTCTATTAGGATATTTTCTCTGTATCACCTATTAAAATGATTTAGCACCATGATCCTTCGATTAGCACTTGTGGCTAGATGTTAGATCTTCACTTTACTAATAAATCATTGATCCTTCTGATCAGATATGTCTCGTTTGTCCTCTCTCTGCTCTCCTCTATTCTCTTTAACTAATTTTTCAATTTAGATCATTGTCAAAAGCTCCATAGCCACCATGAATGCTCTCTCTTCACTTAGCATCCATCCCCTTCTATGAATTCACTCATTAAAAACTTCTTAGGGTTTTCCTCCTTAAATAAACATAGGTAGGCTAGGGTTAGGTAAGGATCAACGGTTGTTTTTTATCTGTGTTGCCACTTAAAACATCCCTTAATTTGATTGGTTACATGTACTACATAGGTATTCATAATATACCTCAATACATATCTTCTAGAATCATAAAATAATCATTATATTATCCCAAAAATGGTTTTCATAGAATTTTATGTCATTACAAACAACTATGTCTAAAATTGTTCACTCGGCATTTGAAGGCTCTGATGCTCATCCATCACTACATTCTCAATGTTGTAACTCGGCTTTTGAATGGCTCGGCATACACTATTTACTCGACTCCTGAGTCACTCAGCATGTATAGACTATTTGGCTCATGAGTGAATCGGCACATACTATCTTCTTGGCATGTATCATCTAACAACTTATGCTTAGCATTCTTTGACCACTCAACTCACATTGATCGCTCAGCTTACTCCAATCACTCAAATTTCACTACAATACTGATAGATATTGACTAAGAGTTTTGTCACTACCTTGTCAAAACCAATCTAAGATTAACAATCTCCCCCTTTAACATGAGTGGTGAAAACATGTTTGCATGCATATACAATCCTTATTATGAGCATAACTCAGACAATATATATGTGACTCAATTCTCATACAAAATTATAAAACTTCAAAATTTTGCAAAATGGATGACTAGCATTCATACCTTATTTCTCCATTTCTCCATTACTCCCCCTAAGTAAATATTTCCTTTTTGTATCTGAATTAGATACACTTGCTGAGTGGATTTGTTGTTCCTTTTTTTTGTATTATGACTCCATCTTACTCAAAATATCCATAACCAAAAACTTATGTCATGGGTGGTACACTGATAGTGTCTTTGTCCAAAAATGACTTATGGACCTCTATTATAATCTTTAGGGCTGCATCCCAATAGCATCCCAATTGTTGCATGTTGCCTCTAGAGATTGATATTGAATGTCTAGTTGGATAGCAAGGTCAACTAAACCATCATGAGTTGAAATTTGGTTATGTTTCTTCATCAATTTCTCAAAATAGGCAAGTTCCTTATGCAACACTTCCATGTGTGGGGCCAACATGGATTGAATACTTATCAAGGTAGCTTGAATGTTTGCATCTTGTGCTTTTATCTTTGCAAGCGTAGCTTAAGTGGATAGTAATCTCTAAAAATGAGCTTTAACTAGGAGATAACTTAAGAGTAGTACTTGTAGTTTGTAAATATATGTTGATTTGGAATCCTTCAATATCTTTTGTAAATTTCCCTCATTCAAAGGATTTATGTTTTGTGTTGAATTATCAGCAACATCCTTGATTATAATCACTAAGTCTTGTTGACTCTCTTGTGCTACATGTGGTGGATTGTTACTTGGCACTTGTGAATCTTCTGCATCTTGTTTCTCATCCTTAGTTGTGGCCTCTTCTTTAGTTTCCTTAGTCACTTCCATGTTAGGTTCTTTGATTGGAACCTCTTTTGCAATCGATGTTGCCTCTAGTTCACCATTCTTAGGATATTGCATTTCTTGCTCACCTTTTTCTTTAATTTCTCAAGTAAATGGCCAATATATTGATTTCCATATTGATGTGCTTTTGGTAACCACATCCTCTATATTCTTTTTAAAGATATGGAAATCTCTACATTTGTGGGAAAATTTAGTCTTGTGCTTTTCCATAGCTTTAGCAATCTTCCTTTTGTCCAACTCTGGCATAACTTGGGCTAAAGTTGATTCCTTGATCTATCTTTTAGTTTGCAAGTTGTATTTCCATTTCTACTCAAATCCTCTAGAAATGGCCAACTCACTACCCAAGAGTCTATATAACCTATTTCCTAGGTAGTGAGTTGGAAATTTCTAGAGGAGTTGATTTGAATGTAGCCATCATGACATATATGGTTTCCTCAATAGTATTTTGATCAACTTTCCCTAGCTTATCAAATTTAATATGTGTGAAACTAGATGAATCTATATTTGGTTTAATATTATCACACAAATTGTCTATGTGAGAGGAGGGATTGTGGCTTACCACTTTGAATTGAGTCATGTCATCTGACTCTATTTTTTCCTCATCTAACTAGGGTTTAGGCTCTGACTTCTTCTTCAATATCTTGTATATTTCCTTAACAAGATCACTCAGCTCTATTATGCTAGGTGTCCTCTTTCCTTTATTCTTTGCAACTTCTTTTACTTGAACAATGTTCTTGATCCTCTTCTTGACCTTGAGTTAATGCTAATGGGTGTTGAACTTGATCTTCCTCTACCTCAACATCACCCTCTTCTTCTTCTTCTTCTCCCCCTTTGCCAAATCTCTCCTTCCACTTTTTAACAAGTTTTTTTCTTTTCTTTTGAAGAATGGTATTTTTTTTCAAGTCAATTGTTATCCTTGATTTGGCTTCCTCATAGTTTAAAAATAAGGTGGCACTCTTATCAATGTCTTCTACCAATAAGGTTATAATTGTTGCAAAGGCCTCATCTACATTGACTTCATATTGCAAGGGCTTGAGCCATCTAATTCTAGGTATAGCTTCTTGCACATATGGGTGGTCAGCATCCACTAAGAAATAAACATCATCATAATGTTTCTCCACTAAGGATATAGGAACCCATAACCTCTATTTCATGGATTTATTGAAATCCTTAAAGTAACATGTCATTACTAAATCAAAGTTATCACCTAGCCACTCAATAAATTTTGAAATCTACACTATAATAGACCTATTGGTCTTCCAGGCAACTTTTCCAAATGTAGGAAATGTGTTCTGCACATAGAAGAATATGAAGACCAGTAAAGAGCCAAATTTTCATGATGTACTCTTTTCTTTTCTTATGGCCTCCAATTTTTCTGATAGTTGTTGTAGTTGCAACTTAGCAAGGTCATAAGAATGGTCCCTCTTTACTATATTGAATCCCAAATCAACATTCATGCAAGAAACATCATTCAGTTGGCTAGACTGAAAGAACTTGTGAGAAATCACTCTCAATGCAAAGGCAATTAAGGGATCTGAGATTGTGTCAATAGACATCCCTCTCTTGTTCCATAATGCACCTGTATTCTTCTCAATCACCTCCTTTACATCACTATGCATTCTCTTAGGTCAATCAAGGGTAGGGTACCCTGATACTTGGTTAATGATCCTCTTTATGTGATGCAGGAGCATCCAGAAGTATAAGGGCAATCCTGTGTCACCCAAAAAAATGTACTTAGACTTAGTTTCTATTTCATGTGTTTTCATTTCATGATACCCATTTGGGTTAAATAAAGGTTCCAACTCTCACAGTTCCACTATTAGTGTTCTGGGTTAGAGTTTTTAATCACCTTGGGATACGTGTAAATGCTAAAAAAAATAGGATTATGTAATTGAACCATAATTTTGGTGAACTAGAAGGAGTAAATTGGTAGAATGATTGTAATTTTAATTTAGATAATTCCAAAAAAAGAATCAAGTCAAAAGGCCCCATGGTTTGAAAGTTATTGCAGTTTTTCAATTTTTGGAGACCTCTTAAGAATGCTTCAAAGTCAGGTTAGGGGCATTAAATGACCTCAAACAAGGCTGAAAAATGAGGGACAAGAAAATTTTTCCCTAGGGCTATAGAGCGCTTTGAGAGCTTTCCAAAAATGTAAACGGTTCGTCAATTGGAGCTACGGTTCAAAAGTTATGCCTCCCGAAAGTTTGGTTACCATTTCTAGATCCTTCTAATTTTGTGCCAACTTCTAATGCAACTTCTAGAGCCTTCTATTTGGTTAGTGGATGCCAACCAGCACTTTCTAGAATGTATTCCTAATCCTTAACCCTCTAGGGTCTATTTAAGAACATTTCTGGCATTGTAAAAGGCAGTTAGGAGTGGAGTTTGAGAGAAGGTACTGGGAGAAGAATTTATCTCCAGATTTATGCTATTGTAAGCCCATAAGGCATGTTTTGGAGTTTGTTTCTCTGCACTAAGTGTACTAGCAGGGTAAGTGCACAAAGTTGTGGTGCCAAAAGGGGGATATAAGTGGACACCTTTTTCTTGAAATCAGCAAATTCTAGACTTCAACAAGAATTTGAAAATTTTAAGATATGACAAAAACAAAAGTCGTAGTCCTTTGAATCTAGTTTCTAAACTACTAATTTTTTTTCAAAATGGTTTAGTTTTAGGTCCTCAAAAAAGGGGGCTACAGAAAGTGGTACTGTTTATTCTAAAAAAATATAACATAGTACAAAGTGTGGCCCCCCTAAAATTTTAACTTTTTTTTTGAAATTCTTTAATCGCTCCAATCAAAAGTTACCTAACACTATGTAGTTTATCCCAGATTTTTTGGGTAATTTTATAATGTGTATTTTTTTTTTAATAAATTTTTTAATTAGACCCATCCCAAAAATGTGAAATATCTGTGTGCTCCCCCTAGAAATGATTGAAAACTAATCTAAAATCAAAACTTCTTTTTTTCAAAGTGTGTAGAATGGAGTCTAGTTTCTAAAAAACTAAGTTGTTACAAAATTCGATGAATGAGCTAAAATCTACAGCCCAATTAGTACATGGTGTTTTTTGACAAAAAATGAACATACATTCAAAAGAAATTATAGATGAAAGACTTAAAATAGTTCAAATTAAAAATAAATTATATGGTTAGATAGCTAACACAGAGACCTATAATTTTATGTAACCTAATCTTATCGATACCCAACCACGAGGAATCTTGAAGGGGAGCACACAAGAAAAATCAATCATTTTTTGTATGTTTTCTTGAAAACATGTCTTAGACTTGTTTATAAACTCCAAACCTTTGGGTTGGATCTCCAAGGAAAAACCAAGCCTTAGGCTTGGTTTTAATGCAAAGCTTTGAATAGCGCATGTGCCCTATAGCGTGCACACGCTATTAAAATGCTATTGAATTCGAGGTAGTGTGCACACGCACTATTGAGACCTAAATTGCAAACCAAAACCAAGAGAGAGCTAGGGGGGTGGGGTGAGGGAATGGCTATTTGTGTGTGTGAGAGAGATAGAGAGAAAGTAGGGGATGGGAGAGGGGAGAGAGGAAGTGAGAAAGATTAGGGGTGGCAGAGAGAGTATAGGATGGGAGATAGAGGAAATGTGAGAGAGTAGGGGTGGCAAAGAGAGTACAAGATGCAAGAGAGAGGAAGTGTGAGAGAGAGAGAGTAGAGGTGGCAAAGAGAGAGTACGAGATAGGGGAGAGAGATTGAAAATAGGGGATGGGAGAGAGAGGAAGTGTGAGAGAGAGTACAAGTTGGGAGAGAGAGATTGAGAGTAGGGGATGGGGGAGAGAGAGAGTAGGTGGCGGGAGATAGAGTGGGAGAGGAAGAGAAAGAGAGAGGAGGATGGGAGTGCATGTGTGTGAAAGAGAGAGTAGCTTGAGAGAGAGTAGGGGATGGAAGAGAGAGTAGGCAATGGGAGAGGGAGTGGGAGAGGGAGAGAGAGAGGGGGGATGGAAATGTGTGTAAGAGAGAAAGAGAGAGTGTGTGAAAATGTGAGAGAGGGTAGGGGGTAGCAGAGAGAGAGTAGAGAGGGAGAGAGGGAGAGTGAGAGTGAGAGTGAGAGAGAGAGAGAGAGAGAGAGAGAGAGAGTGAGAGAGAGTGAGAGTAGGCAGTGGGAGAGGGAGAGTGAGTGAGAGAAAAAGTAGAGGATGGGAGAGGAGAGAGGGGGGATGGGTGTGTGTGAAAGAGAGAGAGTAGGGAATGAGAGAGGGGAGAGAGAGATAGAGAGAGTAGGGGATGGGATAGAAAGAGATTAGGAAATGGCAGAGGGAGTGGGAGAGGGAGAGAGAGGGTGGATGGAAGAGAAAGAGATTAGGCAATGGCAGAGGGAGTGGGAGAGGGAGAGAGAGGGGGGATGGAAGTGTGTGTAAGAGAGAAAGTAGGGGATGGGAGAGAGTGTGAGAGTGTGAGAGAGAGTAGGGGTGGCAAAGAGAGAGAGTGAGAATAGGGGATGGGAGAGAGAGGGAGAGAGTGAGAGAGAGAGATAGTAGGCGATGGGAGAGGGAGTGGGAGGGAGAGAGAGGGGGAATGGAAGTGTGTAAGAGAGATAGAGTTGGGGATGTGAGAGAGTGTGAGAGTTTGAGAGAGAGTAGGGGGTGGTAGAGAGAGCTTGTACAGGACGGGGTGAGAGAGAGAGAGAGTAGGGGATGGGAGAGAGAAAGTAAAGAGGGAAAGAGAGTACTTGAGAGAGAGAGAGAGATAGTAGGTGGTGCAAGAGGGAGTGGGAGAGGGAGAGAGAGGGGGATGGGAGTGTGTGTGACAAATCTAGAGAGTAGGGGATGGGAGAGGAGAGAGAGAGGGGGGATGGGAGTGTGTGTCTATGAAAGAGAGAGAGTAGGGGATGGGAGAGGGGAGATAGAGAGTAGGGGATGGGGGAGAGAAAGTAGGCAGTGGGAGAGGGAGTGGGAGAGGGAGAGAGAGAGAGGGAGAATGGGAATGTGTGTAAGAGAGACAGAGTAGGGGATGGGAGAGAGTGTGAGAGTGTGAGAGAGAGTAGGTGGTGGCGGAGAGAGCTCATACAAGATGGGAGAGAGAGAGTGAGATTAGGGGATGGGAGTGTGAGAGAGAGTAGGGGATGGGAGAGAGAGAGAGTGAGAGTAAGAGATGGGATGGGAGAGAGAGAGAGAGTAGAGAGGGAGAGAGAGAACTTGAGAGAGAGAGATCTAGTAGGCAGTAGGAGAGGGAGAGGGAGAGAGATAGGGGGGATGGGAGTGTGCATGACAGATGTAGAGAGTAGGGGATGGGAGAGAAGAGAGTGGGGGGATAAGAGAGTGTGTGTCTGTGAAAGAGAGAGAGTAGGGGATGGGAGAGAGTGTGAGAGTGTGAGAGAGAGTAAGGGGTGGAAAAGAGAGAGTACGAGATGGGAGAGACAGAGTGAAAGGATGAGAGAGATAGAGTGAAAGGATGGGAGAGAGTGAGAGAGAGAGTAGGGGGTGGCAGAGAGAGAGAGAGAGTACGGGATGGGAGAGACAGAGTGAAAGGATGGGAGAGAGTGTGAGAGAGAGTAGGGGATGGGAGAGAGTGTGAGAGAGAGTTGGGAATGGGAGAGAGAGAGAGAGAGAGAGAGAGAGTAAGAGTAGGGGATGGGAGAGATAGAGTAGAGAGGGAGAGAGAGAACTTGAGAGAGAGAGATAGTAGGTGACCTAGGAGAGGGAGTGGGAGAGGAGGAGAGAGAGGGATGGGAGTGCATGTGAAAAATCTAGAGAGTAGGGGATGGGAGAGAAGAGAGAGGGGGGATGGGAGTGTGTGTGTGTGTGTGTGTGTGTGTGTGTGTGTGTGTGTGTGTGTGTGTGTGTGTGTGTGTGTCTGTGAAAGAGAGAGTAGGGGATAGGAGAGAGTGTGAGAGTGTGAGAGAGAGTAGGGGGTGGAAAAGAGAGAGTACGAGATGGGAGAGATAGAGTGAAAGGATGCAAAAGAGTGTGAGAGAGAGTAGGAGGTGGCAGAGAGAGAGAGTATGAGATGAGAGAGACAGAGTGAAAGGATGAGAGAGAGTGTCAGAGAGAGTGTGAGCAAGAGTTGGGGATTGGAGAGAGAGAGAGAGTAAGAGTAGGGGATGGGAGAGAGAGATAGAGTAGAGAGGGAGAGAGAGAACTTGAGAGAGAGATAGTAGGTGGTGGGAGAGGGAGTGGAAGAGGAGGAGGGAGAGGGATGGGAGTGCGTGTGAGTGATCTAGAGAGTAAGGGATGGGAGAGGGGAGAGAGAGAGGGGGATGGGAGTGTGTATCTACAAAAGAGAGAGTTTAGGGGATGGAAGAGGGGGGAGAGAGAGTATCCCAAGAGAGAGAGAGAGAGTAGCAGATGGGAGAGAGGGGTGGATGGGAGTGTGTGTAAGAGAGAGTAGGGGATGGGAGAGAGTGAGAGAGAGTAGGAGGTGGAAAAGAGAGAGAATGGGATGGGGGAGAAAGAGAGAGAGTGAGAGTAGGGGATGGGAGAGAGTGTGAGAGAGAGTAGGGGATGGGAGAGAGTGTGAGAGAGTAGGGAGAGGGAGATAGAGAGGGGGGGATAGGAGTGTATGTGACAAATCTAGAGAGTAGGGGATGGGAGAGAAGAGAGAGGGGGGATGGGAGTGTGTGTGTGTGTGTGTGTGTGTGTGTGTGTGTGTGTGTGTGTGTGTGTGTGTGTGTCTATGAAAGAGAGAGAGTAAGGGATGGGAGAGACTGTGAGAGTGTGAGAGAGAGTAGGGGGTGGTAAAGAGAGAGTACGAGATGGGAGAGACAGAGTGAAAGGATGGGAAAGAGTGTGAGAGAGAGTAGGAGGTGGTAGAGAGAGAGAGAGATTATGATATGAGAGAGACAGAGTGAAAGGATGAGAGAGAGTGTGAGAGAGAGTTGGGGATGGGAGAGAGTGTGAGAGAGAGTTGGGGATTGGAGAGAGAGAGAGTAAGAGTAGGGGATGGGAGAGAGAGAGTAGAGAGGGAGAGAGAGAGAGAGAGAGAGAGAGAGAGAGAGAGAGAGAGATAGTAGGTGGTGGGAGAGGGGAGAGAGAGAGAGAGAGTAGTGGATGGGAGATAGGGGGGATGGGAGTGTGTGTAAGAGAGAGTAGGGGATGAGAGAGAGTGTGAGAGAGAGTAGGAGGTGGCAGAGAGAGAGAATGGGATGCGAGAGAGAGAGTGAGAGTAGGGGATGGGAGAGAGTGTGTGAGAGAAAGTAGGGGATGGGAGAGAGAGAGTAGAGAGTAGGGGATGGGAGAGGAGAGAGAGAGGGGGGGATGGGAGTGTGTATCTATAAAAGAGAGAGTTTAGGGGATGGGAGAGAGAGAGTAGCAGATGTGAGAGTGTGAGAGAGAGTAGGGAGATGGGGGAGAGAGAGAGAGACAGTAAGAAGTGGGAGAGGGAGGATGGGAGTGTGTGTGAGAGATCTAAAGAGTAGGGGATGAAAGAGGAGAGAGGGTGAGAGAGATAGAGAGAGTAGGCGGTGGGAGAGGGAGAGCGAGAGAGAGTAAAGGATGGGAGAGGGGAGAGAGAGTGTGTGTAGGGGATGGGAGAGGGGAGAGAGAGAGAGAGAGTAGGGAGGGTGGAGAGTGATGTGTTCTCACATAGTGTGTACGCGCTATAGTGTGTACATGCTATAGCACGTACGCACTATGTGAAATCACCTAAAAATAGTCAAAAAGCAACTTTGGGGCCCGTTTCATTCATTCTCTGCTTTTGTTATGTTCTGTACTCTGTTATCCCGACAGAAATTGTGGGTTTCAACACAACAAACACTCTTTCAAGGTGGAAAACACTATTTCAAGCTAACAAACACTATT
Organism: Cupressus sempervirens; assembly: GCA_028749045.1. Lineage (NCBI taxonomy): Eukaryota > Viridiplantae > Streptophyta > Pinopsida > Cupressales > Cupressaceae > Cupressus > Cupressus sempervirens. The sequence goes on along the minus strand of CM053791.1, from coordinate 743,878,390 downwards.
TCAAGGTGGCAAACACTTTTGGAAGCTAGCAAACACCAAATTCAATCATTGGATAATGATTTGAAGACTTTTTGAATATTTCTTGTATAGAAAAGGTTAGTGCAATCTATTTCAAATATTGTTTGTTGATATATAGATACAAATTTGATTATAATTTGACATGTTGTTTAATATATAGTGAATTCATTGAAATTTGTATGTTTCAATGAAATGTTATTTTGAAATGGTTAGAAATTTGACAAGTCATTTTATATATATATTGTGTATTCATTCAAATAATTATAATTTTTATATGTATTTGAATAATTTGTAATTTACACATTTTAAGTAATTCAAATGTTTGAATAATTTGACATGTAGAAATCATCATCATGCCAAGGAAGAAACCAAAAAATCAAACAAATGAAGATAGGGAGAGAGATTTGGCAATTAAAAGAGATAAAATGAAATTACTACGTGAGCAAAAAAAATTGCAAAGCAATAATGAAGAATTGACTTTCGAAGAGGATCAAGAACCACCGGTATTAAGAAACAAAGAGGAAGAATTGGAAATACAAAGAGAATGAATGAGACTATTACGCTCAAGAAGACAATTGAATTGTGAAGCTACACCATCTTCTAATGTTGGAGTCATATCATCCGCTACACCATCTTCCAATGTTGAAGTCATATCATCCTCTCATGTTGAAGAGACACCGATTTGTAGATCCGATGATATACACACTCCATCATGTCATGTTGAAGGCACAACATCAACACATCAAGTAGGTGATATTCCATCTTTTGCATCTTATTGCCAAGGCACATCATCTTCAGTTCAAGCTATGCAATACACTCAACCTAATGTTGATGTTCAAAATGTTGAGAGAATTGAAGAGATTATAACACCTTCTAGAATTTGTTTTAGAAGACCAAAATATTTGATTGATATTGATAGTAACATTTTGAAATCAATGCCTAACAAGATTAGAAAGCGTACTTGTCAAAGAAAAGTTAATTGTATGTGGACATTATTTTTTGATGAATTAAATATTACAGGTCAATGCCAATTATTTGTTGAAATGATGAGGAATTTAAAATTTAGGCCTATCATGAAGATTCTTGGGCTAAGAACGATGGATGATTCAAATGAAAAAAACATTGTAAAGAATCTAATGAATGCTTATGACAAAGTGGGTTCTAAATCACGCACCAAAGATAGTAATATCGCAAGACGAGTACTTACATTGACAATAGTAAGTATCCAAATGAAGAAAGCTTGACTCATGAGAAAGACAAGAAAAACATTAAAAATTGGTAGAGGTACTCTAAGGAGAGCCATGCTAAGGCATGAGAGATTGGAAGATCCAACAAAAAATGAGTTATGGACATTTAGCGGTAGACTACCATGAAAGGATAAAGAAATTAGTGAAGCCTTGAAATCATTGATCAAATATTTTTGGAAAAATAACACATGTTTTTCCCCTAATCAAAGAGATGTTGTAAGAAGGAGGATTGGTAGCCAAAATCACGAGCCACATGCGAAACATTTTTTGGACACAACTCAGACATAATTTTTTGCAAAATTTATTGGTATTTATCCTCAAATTCGAATAAGTCAAAGATTTTTTGAGATAGGTAAACCTTTTTATGTGAAGATAAATCACACACGCACAACTTGTTGTTGTAGGATACATATTGAATTTTCTAACCATTTTGATGTTTTTAGGCATATATGTGTAATTTTGCATTCTCAATTTGTTTTGCAGGATTGTGACATAAATGAGCCACCAAGATCTTCAAGGAAATTCATATCCAACATTTTATGTGAAATAAGGGACAACCAACAATTTTACAAGACATCATGCTTGGATGGTACGTGCTTATTTTGTGGTTCTTTGCAACTTTTATCAACTTGTCAACATATGGATAGTACACATGCAATTGGAAATGAAATAGTAGATTATGGAAAATTTAAGACAGTGACATATGCTCTAAAAGATGGGAAACATGGTAAAAGATGTGATTTAGTCATTGAAAAGATTCCAATGTATGAGTTCATGAAGATTTTTCATGAAAACATTATTTACGAGTATGCAAGGCATACCCATAGAGCTCGATGGCTGGATTTGCAATTCAAGTTGTGCAAGGATACGTTTCCACTGCATACCATTGTTTCGGTTGTAGATTTCATAGAGAACTACACACTAAAACCACAAAATGAGGTGCAAGCAAAGTATTATACTTCTCAACAAGTTTTCATATTTGTTCACATAACATTCATGCATTCACCTACAACTACAGAGGATGACAAGAAGATTTTGAGGGAGTACCATTTTTACATCACCGATGATCGATCACATTCTACGGAGTTCATATATTGTTGTTTTCAACTATTTTATGGATATTTGGCTAACAGGGGCATCACATATCATCAGCACATTATTTGGTCAGACAATTGTGCATCTCAATTCAAGAAGGCAAAGATATTCTATTGGTTGAGCAGGATGCACAAGTTGTGTAGAATTCAATACATGTGGAATTTCACAGAGGTTGGTCATGGAAAGGGAGAGCATGATGGTGCAGGCACATGCATCAAAAGAGCCTTAGCTCATGAAGAACTAAAGTACAAAGATGGAGCAATATTGATAGATGCAAAATCCATCATCCAGTGGTGTAACGCTACAATGGGTCCAGGTAAGGAAGGTGAGTCTATGGTTCGTAGATTTTTTTGGTTTATAGATAATACTAACATTGCACCATATCAGGATTGTTGCACACTAACAGGATCTAGTGAGTTGCACTCTTTTAGAAGCTCTGATGTAGGTTCATGGAGTATCCACACATGAAAAATGGCATGCTATTGTCCATCATGTGCAGAGGAAAATTGGGATGACTGTGAGTCGACTGAATGGGTGAACAAATGGGATATACGGGTTTTGGACCCAATTGACACCTATCGTCCCCCACAAGCACTGGAAATGGTATAGATGGAATCATCTATTGACTTTGACCACTTGTCTGATCTAGTGCAACCTGGTAATATATATATTTATATATCTTTGTAATTTCAATATGTAACTTTATAACTTTTATGCAAGTATTTTCTGAATTAATGACCACATTTTGTACATTTGTCACTATAGGCCATGTTTTTGTTGTTATTGCACCTGAAGACAATGAAGAAGGGATAGATTATTATTTGTGTCATTGTGTTCAAGCCAAACAAAAATTGGATCACTCGGTTATAGATGGTGAAGGTTTAGAGTACCATGTTGGTGCGGTGGTTGTAACCGGCACATGGCTTAGACGATATTCTATGACGAACCCTAACTTGTGGTTATTCAAGGATTGGAAAACATAGAGGAAGATTCTTCATTATTCAAATCTTGTTGTCACATCAAATGTCCACTTGATAAAATATGGTAGAAAACCACATAATAAGAATCTTTGAAAAGTTTGTGAGTCAGACCACGAGACAATACTTGAGACATTAAAATGTCGAGCAGATCCAATTGGCTCATTAGATTGAATACAAAGAGAGGGAGAGAGAGAAAGAGTGATCAACTGGATCCAAATACATTGTCGCAACCTCTTCCCCAAGACTATCCACATGACTAAGGTACCAAAACTTGTCCTTGGCATCATATCATGGCCTCAACACCTTGGATCATCTCAAAACATCTCATCTAACATGTTCCAACTCCTTGCACACTCTCAGCAACTCATCTCTTACACTTTCTCAATTTTGCCTCTTCTAGGCTTGTTCCAACTAGCCCTTGCCTGTCACTAATTTGTTGTTTTCTCCAAAATTTTCCATAGAACTTCCTAAAATATTGGGTGATTAAAATACCCTTTTCCTCACTCTAAAATATACTCCAAAACCAACTACACTTGTTTTGTAAAATATCACTCAAAACTGGCTATTTCAGTCTACCAACTAGGCCTAGTTTGAGGCCATTTACAAAGAAACTCACAATCCCTTGACTTTTGGAACTCCCATGACCCAAAAAATTCTTAAGACACGACTCAAATGCAAGGATTCTTCTATTTTTTGGTCTTATTATCAACTTTACAATGGTTTTTACAAAACCCTCCTTTCTAGCCCCTTTACCCTAGGGCTTTCTAGAACTCTTACTTTGCAATGTCTCTAGAACCCCAAAATGGTTCAAACACCTTCACTTTGGTTATATTAGATGACTTCAAACATAAAATGCAACTCTTGTTTGGAGAAAACACTTAATCCACCTTGGGAGCAATCACATACCCCTTTTTATGCACTCAAATTTTAGGGAAAACTATGCAAATACTTCTTAAATGATTTCAACGCTTGATTTTTTAGATGGAAATGGTTATTATAGACTCAAACCAACAAGAAAAGCCCCAAACTTGAGGTTTCTCAACACTCAACAATCAAATTTCAAAACTATTACCAGCACTTACTACTAGAACAATTTCTAGTTTTAATGGTCAAACTCCCAAACCATACAAAGTACCCCCCACTATTTTTGCATTTGTAAACACTCTTTTTGGAGACCTACAATAACCTCTCTCACTTTTTGGAGATCACACTCCATTTTCATTTTACGACGCCATCTCGGGTGATGCTAAAACTTGCAATGTCGACTAGTACAAAGTTGCCAACTGCCAAATCTCTCTCACCTTTCCTCGTGGGATCGAACTGTCTTCTCTATTAGCTCCGCGTGGCTGGGTAAACCCTATCCCCAACCTCATCCTATCCCCTTCAGTGCTCAAACATTCTTAGGCACGCCAATCTAGAATGTTCCCAAGGGTCACTAAATGCCATAGGGTTGTGATCTTTGACGAGGCATATCTCAGAGCTCGTGCAAGGTATGGATGCAGTTCTAGTTCCTACAGGACCGTGTTGTAGAGACCTACAATAAACTCTCTCACTTTTTGGAGATCACACTCCATTTTTGTTTTACAACGCCATCTTGAGTGATGCTTAAACTTGCAGTGTGGGCTAGTACAAAGTTGCCAACTACCAAATCTCTCTCACCTTTCGTCGTGGGATTGAACTGTCTACTCCGTTAGCTCCGGGTGGCCGGGTAAACCCTATCCCCAACCTCATCCTATCCCCTTAACTGCTCAAATGTTCTCAGGAACGCCAATCCGGAATGTCCCCAAGGGTCACTAAATGCCATAGGGATGCGATCTTTGACGGTGTATATCTCAGAGCTCGTGCAAGGTATGGATGCAATTCTAGTTACTACAAGACCATGTTGTGGAGACCTACAATAACCTCTCTCACTTTTTGGAGATCACATTCTGTTTTCATTTTACAACGCCATCTCGGGTGATGCTAAAACTTTTAGTGTTGGCCAGTACAAAGTTGCCAACTGCCAAATCTCTCTCATCTTTCATCGTGGGATCAAACTGTCTGCTCCATTAGCTCCGAGTGGCCTGGTAAACCCTATCCCCAACCTTGTCTTGTCCCCTTCAATGCTTGAACATTCTCAGGCACGCCAAACCCAAATGTCCCTAAGGGTCACTAAATGCCACAGGGCTGCGATCTTTGATGGGGCATATCTTGGAGCTCGTGCAAGATATGGATGAGATTCCAATTCTTACAAGACCATGTTGCAGATACCTACAATAACCTCTCTCTCTTTTTGGAGATCACATTCTATTTTCATTCTACAATGCCATCTCGGGTGATGCTGAAACTTGTAGTGTTGGCCAGTACAAAGTTGCCAACTGCCAAATCTCTCTCATTTTTTGTCGTGGGATCAAACTGTCTACTCCATTAGCTCTGGGTTGCCAGGTAAACCCTATCCCCAACCTCTTCCTATCCCCTTCAGTGCTCAAACATTCTCAGGCACACTGAACCAGAATGTCCCTAAGGGTTACTAAATGCCATAGGGCTGCAATATTTGATGGGGCATATCTCAGAGCTCGTGTGAGGTATGGATGTGATTCTAGTTCCTACAGGATCGTGTTGTAGAGACCTACAATAACCACTCTCACTTTTTGGAGATCACATTCCATTTTCATTTTACAACGCCATCTCGGGTGATGCTGAAACTTGTAGTGTTGGCCAGTACAAAGTTCCCAACTTCCAAATCTCTCTCATCTTTCGTCGTGGGATCAAACTATCTACTCCATTAGCTTCGGGTGGTTGGGTAAACCATATCCCCAACCTTTTCTTGTCCCCTTCAGTGCTTGAACATTCTCAGGCATGCCAAACTAGAATGTCCCTAAGGGTCACTAAATGCCACAGGGTTGTGATCTTTGACGGGGCATATCTCAGAGCTCGTGCGAGATATGGATGAGATTCCAATTCCTACAGGATTGTGTTGTAGAGACTACAATAAAATCTCTCACTTTTTGGAGATCACATTTCATTTTCATTCTACAATGCCATCTCGGGTGATGCTGAAACTTGTAGTGTTGGCCAGTACAAAGTTGCCAACTGCCAAATCTCTCTCATCTTTCGTCATGGGATCAAACTATCTACTCCATTAGCTTCGGGTGGCCGGGTAAACCCTATACCCAACCTCTTCTTGTCCCCTTCAGTGCTCGAATGTTCTCAGGCACGCTGAACCAGAATGTCCCTAAGGGTCACTAAATGCCACAGGGCTATGATCTTTGATGGGGCATATCTATGGGTTGTCAATACTTCGACTATACTTTAAGTCAATGATTATCAATATGTGAAAAAATGGAACTCGTTGTATTTTAAAGTACTAAGAAGATGGCCTTGCCCTTCCCTAGGAGTTTCAAAAATGGGAGACAATAGGTAAGAGAGTGAAAATGTTACTAACGCACATGACGCAATTGGAAATGCAAATTTTGATGGTAATCATTTTTTGATAAGGGAGAGACTAGGGATGATCATTGTTACTATCTCTTTAGTAGTGGAATTTGTTTTCTCTTGAATTTGGTGGTGGGGGATCAGTGGTAAGTCTCCTTGGATATTCCTTCTTATGACGTTAGTGACAAGTGTTGCTCTTTGAAAACACTTGTACAAACTTTTTTAAATTATTAGATAAAAATAGAGAATTGTAAGTATTAAACATGATTAGCCTTTAGTTCCTAGAAGATCTTTATTTCCCCATCAATGCATTTAGAAAGTTAAGTTTTAAGAAGATCATAAATAGAAAAAATTAGAGAAGCAATTTAAACATTTATATTGATTGGAAACATGTGAGTCTTGAGTTTCTTCTACCTTTTAAAGAATGTTCCTTAGTTAGCAAACCTAATTCCACATTCCATAAGACTGTCATTGCGCTAAAGATTTAGGAAACCAACTACTCTAAGATAAAGCTTCCTGGTCAATAATAATCTAGCCTATTGAGGAACATAATACTTCTCAATTAAACTTGTGTTAATTTAGTATTAATTTTGTAATTAACTACAATTTCAGTATCTGTGTATAGGGGGTGACTAAGAAAACTATTTGAGGTCCAATTTAAAAATATATTTATAAGGATCTTGACCAAGGTTCACAACTTCGATGATTAATACATTCATTCAGGCCAAAACCTCACAAAAAAATAATATATAAGAAAGGTAGTGAATAACGTCATGTCTAGACCCAAATCAACCAATGAAAGTCAAATTAGCATAATGTGGAACAACAATATATGCATTGAGTGGGTTGTCATAAAAAAGCTTCATAATAAAATTCATGTCTAGAATTAAAAGATCTTAAAGAACATTTATGTTTGTAACACAAATGGCCATTCAAAACTGAATATGATTACAATATGTGAAATAGCATTACAAGAACTTGTAATGCTCTTGTGGACATTGTGTTAATTCTTGTAAGAATCCCTAAGATGATTGTTATACTCAAAATTTTGTTGAAATTGAATTAATTTTTATCCTGTCGGTTAATTAGCTTAGGGTGATATATGCTTCTTGGATGGAATAATGAGTTCGTGATTAACTATGTATTAAGATTCATAGCATCTTCTAGTTATTTGCAAAGGAAATTTATAAATTACTTGCTAATGTCATATGGCTTGCTTGAGACAGATGTCTGTGTTCTTATTGATGGGTACTAATGACTATCCACATTTAGTTCTTCAATATCCTATTTGACAAGCTTTCCATAGACATTTCTTTGCCATACTAAGTATTTTTGAAAAAATATTTGAGTAGAAGGACTACAGTAGATACTACATGATGTTTTAACAAATAAAGTAATGGGTTAAAGACTATTATTTCCAAGGTATTATGTCATAGTATTTTAATTTTAATGATCTTAGACTAATGATATTCTTGAAGGTAACTTCGACATGCAGCAAGAAAGACAACCTACACCCAAGGCTATATTGTGCCTACAACCAAAGCCATAAATGCTCACAACCAAAGACACTAGTGCACATAGCCAAAGCCATGGATGCTTATAGCCAAAGTTACAAGTGTTCGCAGCCAAAGCCATGAGTACATGAAGTCGATGATCACAATTGTTTACAACTATTCACCAGAAATAGCTTCTTTGCAATTTTTGAGAAATACTAATAAAGTAAAAAAGAACATCTACTAGTTGGTAGACATAATGGCAACTCTCTAGCAATTGAATTTAATTTCATACATGCACATATCTAATTTAATGTCATACACGAACATATCTAATTTAACGTCATACATGAACAAACATATAATATAAAATGATAACCAATAATGTCATATACATTAAATAACACAAAATATATTATGATAACCAATAATGTCGTATATGAACAAACATATCATATATTAACCAATAATTTCACACATCAAATATAGAATGTCATATGTACATCAAATGTGTATCGAATATGTCTCTCAGATGCCTATATATATACATGGGGAAGGAAACAAGTCTCTATATATATGTATCAAATATCTCAACTACATCTTTTCCTTCCCACGAGGGGAAGGAAACAAATCTCTCGACACCCTCTGTCATCATGTGGAGGGAGATAGTGGAGATGACGGGGCCCTCCTGACACGCTCACTTGACCTCTTGTTGAGGCTCTTCTCCAAGTCCAACTGATACAAAGAAAGTAGATATGAATCAATATTTATTATACATTGAAATCAAATATATGTACTCACAAAATCAATTATTTTCTTACTGCCAACAAATAGTCACTCTGTAAGTCCACCTCAAATGCTCGTGGATGATCAGGCATGACAAGACCCTACAACAATTCAATAAATATAATCACTTATAAATAACATTAGAAATTTTGAGATTAACTATTATAAACAACAATTAAAATGAAGAAAATTCTTTCATACCTCCGTCAATGGCTGTGAGCTAGCCACAGCTGCAGCCACTCCACTATCAATAGACTGTCGTAGATGAGGAGGTGTGTCTGACATCATGAGCTGCATGTCATAAAATACATGTTATATCTAACATGAAACATGGAATAAATATAATCAAATGAATTAAATTAACATGAAACAATTGTACCTGTGTGAAGCTTGTATGATGTCTCTACTTTGCGTCTGTGGTAAAGGTTGAGGGTCCTGTGGAGAACTGATGCACATGCATATTTTTTTTGGTCAATCCTTAATATGATTATGTAATAAATATATGTATTAATTAAAATGATTAAATCGATACATACCTCGGGACTCGTCGAAGGGACAAAAAATGAACCTGGAGGATCGCTACTAGGCCCAGGAACACTTTGACCCTAATTTTTAGAACAATGTCAATAAATCCTAATTAATTAATCATTCACTATACATATGAAATGTGATCAAATTAGTAATTTACCTATGTGTCAATGCCAAATGTCTCGTTCAGGAACTGATCAATGACAAGCCCATCATCTGCACCATCTCCGACATGAGTGACAAATGTGCATAGGGATCCGCATGAAGTGCACATGTGACCACGACTTATACAAGGCTCCCCCTCAACTAATGGGCTCATGGAATGGATGAGGGTCTGCGTCAAAGCATTAATGGTCCCTAGAGTGCTGGCCTCTACATGTTCCTTCACAACTGAAGGAATAATCACATGCTCGCGCTATGGATGGACCACGGTTGCCCTAACTACATTAGGGTCATGACGTGCTCCTATCCTCTCAAATGATTACCCCCCACCTCTACCTTGGGAGTCTAACATATTAAAATAATTGGGGATCTCCCCAAGGAAAAACTCACAATATAATTTCTTCAAAAAATACATGGGGACCTCGTGATTGTTGCAAGGAGGGGCATCAAAAACCATCCACCATCTATCCCAAAAATTATTTCTAATAGCATCATGTATGCACCAATGGATGGAGAATCATTTAGTACCCTCTCTAATAGTATTTTGCTCACTGGGTTTTATAAATAATGCACATATACTACCTTTTGGTATTTCCTTTTTTCTAACATCTTCATATGATAATTTATTTGCATAAAATCTTTTTTGTTCATCCCTCTTAGCCCACCAAATATCTAACTGACCACTAACTCAGGCTATCTGAGTGTTAATGGATTCGAGGGATGATGCCAATTGAGCCCTCATTGGATTGGTTTGTCCAGATTCTTTCAACCGAGCAATGATTCCTTCTAATTCAGTTTTGCCTCTCTCTATTTCATTTCTTATATTTTCTTGTGTGCCTGGTGGAGGTCTTGCAATTGGTTTGGGTTGTGGAATTTGTTCTTCTTCTTGAGGAGGGTTTTGGTTTTGGGGTTCTTGAGGGTTTTGATGTTCTTGTGGATTTTCTGGTTGATTATGAACATTTCCTGATAAAAAATCAATTAAAATTCAAATAAATAAACAAATCTAAATGAAATTTGTAAAAACCCTACAAAAGAATATAAAAAACTTACAAAACAATATGAAAAATATATCAAACAATGCAAAGTTAGGTTTATATCACTTACGGCATCGTCATAGGTGCAATGGTGGTGCAAATTTTGAGTCTTCAACTCGCGTACGCACTGCTCGCTGTAGGAGTAGAAGAAAATGTTGATGAAAATGATGGGCTATGGGTTTGCAACCCATCATATATACTTTTTATTTTTTTTAAGTGTCTATGTGCTATAGCACATATGCACTATAGTGTGCATGCGCTATAGTGCGTACACGCTATAGCGCGTACACACTTTTTAAAATAAGAAAAAAAAATTTCCTTGTCACCTTTTTGGAACCACAACTCGGTGCATATGCCCAGCATATTTTTATAGTTAATAAAATTTTCCCTTCAACATTGTGTCCATTCTATGCTTGGTTTGTGTCCCCATCAAGTAAATCAGAGCGTACCTTCATCAGTGGTATTAGAGCAGCACTCTATCAAGTGGTATCAGAGCTAGTTTTCCTGAGTGTGTAGATAGAGCGCTGACTGTGAGGTAGTTTGCACTAGGACTGTGTGGTTGTTGGTTTGAGTTAAGAAGATGCCTCCAAAAAGAGAGCTTGGTGGAAGGGCTGAAGCTATTGATCCTAAGGAGGTTAGAGCCCTTCAAAGGAAGGTACAAGCATTGCAGGAGGAGCTCCATAGAGGAACAAATGTTGTTGTAGGTGATGAAAGTGAGGATGACAATGAAGAAGAAGAAATTGGACTAGAAAGGGAATTTGATGGGGAAGTTCTAAATCATGCAGAGGAAAGGCTTTTTAGGGCCATTACTAAGTTTGGGAAAAGACCTACAATTGATGTGGGTGTATTGTCAAGAAATTTGAAACTAGATAAGTTGATTGACTGGATTAATGAACTAGAAGAGTACTTTGAGTATGAGGATATCAGGGATCCAGATAGGGTTGAGTTTGCAAAGGCCAAACTAAAAGGCCATGCCAAAATTTGGTGGCAATAGGTTCAATTGGAGTGAAATAGAAGAGGAAAGGAAAAGATCACAAGGTGGGATCGTATGGTGGAAAAATTCAAGAAGCAGTTCATTCCTGTTGACTACGAGATTTATTTGTTTAAGAAGATGCATGGGTTAAAGCAAGCAAAAAAATTAGTCCAAGAATATACAGAGAAGTTTTATCGACTTCTAATTAGAGCGGGGCATGCAGAAGTAAATAATGAGAAGGTTTCTCATTATATCAGTGGGTTGCGACCTAGCATCCAGGAGGAATTAAGTCTGGTAAGAATGACCAGCGTTGAAGAGGCATACTTGTTTTCCCTACGAGTTGAAGAGAAGCTAAATAAGAGGTTTGAAGGGAGACAAAGAGGGAACAGTCAAGGAGGAAGGGGTAGTGGTAGGTCATCTGGAGGCCAAAATGAAACCCAAAAGAAAAATGAAGATGTGGATACTAGCAGGAACCAAAGGAATGAGGGTTTCAACCGCTCCCATGATCAAGACTTTGGAAATCAAAGAGGAAGAGGTAGAGGATGTGGACATGGAAGAGGAGGCTTTCGTGGTACCTATTTCCATTGCAATGAAGAAGGTCATCATACCTTTGAATGCCCTCAATGACAAGGAAGGACAGATAAGAGAGCTTAGGTTCAAGCTAGGGTTGCTCATGTGGATGAGGATGCACAATCATCACATTCAGAGGATGTAAAAAGAGGAGAGACTTTAGTAAATTAAAGGGTCCTACTAAATGGTGAGATTGAATGAGGATAAAGGAGGAGTTTATTCCGTACCAGGTCCAAGTGTGAGGATAAATTTTTTGATGTGATCATTGATGGTGGTAGCACTGATAACTTGGTATCAGAGGAGATGGTCTCTAAGTTGAAGCTCAAGAGGGAGAAACACCCCTAGCCCTATTGGATTGCTTGGGTGAAAGATGATCATAAGGTCCTGGTAAGTGAACAATGTTTAGTGAAATTCAAAATTGGGAGTTAACATGATGAAGTTCTCTGTGATGTTATTCCAATGGATGTTTGCCATCTATTGTTGGGTAGACCATGGCAGTTTGATAGGCATGCAGTACATGATGGTCATGAAAACACATACTCTCTAACAAAGGATGGAGTTCTCCACAAACTAAAGCCCATGAAAAAGGAAGGCAAAAAGGTATGTAGCAGTGCTAGGATTTGTCTTGTTGATGGAAGAAAGTTTTTAGATGTCATGAAACATGAGTGTATGTGCTATGCTTTGATTCCTAAGAAAGATAAAGAAGGTAGTAGTGAAATACCACTTGAAGTTTCAAATTTACTAGGTGAGTTTAGAGTTACTATCTCTGATAATGTTCCAGAAGGATTGCCACTAGTAAGGCAAATTAGTCATCAGATAGATTTAATCCCAGGAGCTAGTTTGCCTAACAAGGTTGCTCATAGGATGACTCCAAAAACTAAGGAGCTAAATAGACAAGTTCAAGAGCTATTGAGGAAGGGCTTGATTCAAGAGAGCCTGAGTCCATGCGTAGTACCTGTAGTACTAGCACGAAAGAAGGATGGAGAGTGGAGAATGTGTATAAACTCTCAAGCTATAAATAGGATAACCATCAAGTATTGGTTTCCTTTGCCAAGAATGGATGATCTTATGGATTGCTTGAGTGGAGCTCAGTATTTCACAAAGATAGATGTCAAGAGTGGATATCATTAGATATGGATACAAGAAGGAGATGATTGGAAAACAGCCTTCAAGACCAAGGATGTTCTTTATGAGTGGTTAGTCATGCCCTTTGGATTGACGAACGCCCCAAGCACCTTCATGCGGCTTATGAATGAGGTACTTAAGAAGTTCTTGGGAAAATTTGTTATTGTCTATTTGGATGATATTTTAATTTTCAGCAAGACTTTGGAAGAACATTTATTACATATTCGTAGTGTCCTTAAAAGGTTAAGGGAAGAGAAACTTTTAATTAATCTAAAGAAGTGTATCTTTGCAAAAAGGGAGTTAGTCTACTTGCGGTTTGTTATATCACCTGAAGGTCTTAAAATGGATCCAGAGAAGGTAAAAGCCATCCTGAAATGGCCTACTCCAAGGTCTTCTACTAAGGCGCGATCATTTCATGGTCTGGTTAGTAGGAAGTTCATTAAGAATTTTAGTGGCATATGTGCACCCCTAATCGACACAATAAGAGGGGATAGAAAAGAGTTCAAATGGACTACAGCAGCTGTGAGAAGTTTTGAATTGCTAAAGAAGAAGGCGACAGAACAACCTGTGTTGGCACTTCCAAATTTTAGAAAGGTGTTCCAAGTGGATTGTGATGCTAGTGGTAGTGCTATTGGGGCTGTATTAATCCAAGAAGGTAAGCCTATTGCATATTTTAGTGAAAAATTGAATGATGCGAAAAAGAGATATTCTATTTATGATCAAGAGTTCTATGCAATAGTTCAAGCCTTAAAGAAATGGAGGCATTATTTATCACCAAAGGAATTTTTTTTATATAATGATCATCAAGAATTACAGTACCTAAATAGCCAAGGTAAATTGAATCAGAAGCATGAAGTGGGTAGAGTTCTTGCAGAGCTATACATTTGTGTTGAAGCATAGAAGTGGAAAATCTAACAAGGTTGCAGATGCACTAAGTAGGAGACAATTGTTGCTTACAGTAATGTAGGTTGAATTAGTTAGGTTTAATGAACTCAAGAATCTGTACCCTGAGGATCCTGATTTTGCTGAAGCATGGAAAGCTTGTAAAGAGCCTGTTGCTGTAGATAGAACATATCAAGCGTCTACATGAGGAGGTTCAGGAACACATTACCAAGATGAATCAAGAGTATAAAACTAGGGCTAATCAAAGGAGAAGACATAAGGAGTTCCAAGTAGGGGATCTAGTCATGGTACACTTACGAAAAGAAAGATTTTTAGCTGGTACTTACAACAAGCTAAAAATGAAGAAATTTGGTCCCTACAAAATTCTGAAGAAACATGACTCAGGAAATGCATATGAGGTGGAGTTGGCAGATGGTATTCACATTTCTCCTATTTTCAACATTCAAGACTTAATAGAGTATCATGATGAAGGTGCAGATGAGGAGCTCATGTTAGAGCCATGTCCAATTCCTGCTTCTAAGAAGGAGGAGATAGAAGACATTCTAGATCATCGTGTAGGTAGGAGTACTAGAAATAGGCAGTATGAAGAGTATTTGGTCAAGTGGAAAGGATGGATGATAGAGGACTCAACTTGGATTTCAGCAGCTGAGGTTTCCCATTTGGTATTTCCTCTACCATTCATAAAGTGACAAGGTCACTTTTCAAACTACCCTGGGTGTCTGATGCAGGAGCATCCAGAGGTATAAGGGCAATCTTGTGTCACCCAAAAAAATGTACTTAGACTTAGTTTCTATTTCATGTTTTTTCATTTCTGGATACCCATTTGGGTTAAATAAAGGTTCCAACTCTCACAGTTTCACTATTAGTGTTTTGGGTTAGATTTTTTAATCACCTTGGGATACATGTAAATGCAAAAAAAAATAGGAGTATGTAATTGAGCCATCATTTTGGTGAAATAGAAGGAGTGAATTGGTCAGATGATTGTAACTTTAATTTAGAGCATTCCAAAAAAAGAATCAGGTCAAAAGGCCCCATGGTTTGAAAGTTATTGCAATTTTTCAATTTTTGGAGACCTCCTAAGAATGCTTCAAAGTCAGGTTAGGGGCATTAAATGACCTTGAACAGGGCTAAAAAATGGGGGATGAGCAAAATTTTCCATAAGGCTATAAATCACTTCAAGAGTTTTTTGAAAATGTAAACAGTTCATCAATCAGAGCTACAGTTCAAAAGTTATGCCTCCCGAAAGTTTGGTTACCATTTCTAGATCCTTCTAATTTTGTGCCGATTTCTAATGCGACTTCTAGAGACTTCTATTTGGTCGATGGATGCCAACTAGCACTTTCTAGAATTTTTTCCTAATCCTTAACCCTCTGGGATCTATTTAAGAACATTTCTAGCATTGTAAAAGGCAGTTAGGAGTGGAGTTTGAGAGAAGGTACTGGGAGAAGAATTTATCTCCAAATTTATGCTATTGTAAGCCCATAGGGCATGTTTTGGAGTCTATTTCTCTACACTAAGTGTACTAGCATATTTTTATAGTTAATAAAATTTTCCCTTTCCCATTGTGTCCATTCTATGCTTGGGTTGTGTCCCCATCAAGTGGCATCAGAGTGCACCTTCATCAGTGGTATCAGAGTAGTACTCCATCATTATGAGATTAATTGGTCCACCTCAAAACCAAATATAGTTATCATGTATGCAGTGCAGAACAATTCATATCCATTTTGTCTTAAATACTTGATGAAAATCTAGGGCATAGCTTAACCCTTTTTATTCAAATATTTTATACTCTTCCCTCAAGACTCCACTATTACACAAATTTTGTATGCATCTCTTATCTCCATGTCACCTACTTCTCATATCTTTCCCATATAGCAACATCTAACATCTTTTATCATGAGAACTTTTGGTGGTATCATTGATAATGCACTAGACAGGTCTCCTTTATATGCTATCTTAGGTATTTCTCAAAAAGGTAATTATCTTGAATCATTACTTATCAATTGAACATTGAAAACCTCCTTTCCCTCTTTTCTAACATTTGTAGAAGAGCTAGCTACCATATTAACTACTGAGGTTTAATGAAAAATCAAATAGCATAACTCGACAACAGTTAAATACCTTCAAATCTAAGGAATTATGTTGAGTAGCTAACAAATCCATTTGAAAATGCTAGAATCTCCTTTTCCAATTTTCCTTCATGCTCTTCATGCTTTCTTCAATTGCTGATGAATACAAAGGAGTTGAAAATAAGCTATATTTAACCCTTGAAATTTGGCAATAAATGCTCAGTGCTTACACAACTATAAGCTTGGCTATCATAGCACTTTTAGCATGCTTAGATAATACATGATTTCCACTATGTTTGGCTAACATAGTGAGCTCATCCAATACTAACACAATTCCATCACTAGGCAACAACCAAAATTCTATTCATGCTCGACAACAACATAGAAAATAAGAAAACTATAGATTTCTTACAGGTTCTAACCAATACATTACATCTTAATTTGTGCATAAATAATATTTTCAAATCTTATATTCTTAGAACTAATGCATAATATAACTTTTGAAATATTATTCTCATACATACCTCTTGATTGCCTAGTTTGGGGTGATGTGATCACCTAATCTATTAGATGAAGTGACCTCATCTAAACTTGATGTGTTACAATCTTCCTTCTTCTTCCATGTCTTGTTCATCTACACTATTACCATCTCTATATTGACCTTTTCTTTTCCTTTATTGTTTCCATTACTCAATGTTGGTGACCTAATTGGATAGTTTTTGTTGATATGACTAGTCTTGAGACAATCAAAGCATGTAGTCTCACTCAACCATCTATTGCAGTTGCCTCTAAAATGTGTTCTAATGCAATTCTTAGGAACATGTCCATATTCTTGACAATAGTGACAACTGTACCTTGTGTTGTAATCCAAATCATAGGATTTCCCATTTTATTGTACTTTTGTCAACTTGTTTGATTTCTACTTGGTGTTAGATCTACATTCATATTCTTTATGTCTATACTTCTAACAATTGTGATAGCATCCTTCAAATCTCTGATTGCTAGTGGTATTGGTTCTACATTCATGTGCCTAATTTCCTTTCTTGTTGCACTTATGATAGTAACCCTTGAATTTATTCTTAGGGTTCTTATTTTCATTATTTCTCTTGTAAACATTTGTTATATGACCTAGATTTCCACAGTCATGACAAGTGGGTTTGTAGTTCTTTCCTTTATTGTTTCTTTTTTCACCACTTTTAGATGATTCTCCTTCCTTGGTACTTTTGTATCCCAATCTAGCAGTATCATTGTTAGGTCTTAGAGATTTCATCAATTTCTCAAAGTATTTGATGGCTTTAGTAGGTTTGTTGAAAATTTCAACTAATTCTTTTTCTAATCTGAGTTCATTCCAGTGATAACTTTAAGACACCCCTCCTGAAAAAAATGCCTAAAATGCTAGCAAATCCAACATTTTGTGAGCAGGTAAATTTTAATGTCAAGGGTGATTTTTTTGTTCCATATAGGGAAATAAAATATTATATGTTGGCAATTTTTTTCTTGCCCTACCAAAAATCATTTTGAATGTGGCAAATTAATGTTTTTTCTTGTTGACATATAAATAAATGATGGCTATTTTTCCCTCACCAAAAATGTATTAATAATGTCAGAGGTAAATTACTTGTTTTGTAGGAAAATGAATAATAATAGTCTTAGCTAATCTTTAGTGGTAAACTAAAAATTTGTTTAATCTAAAAGTGAATTAGTAGTCACTTCAAGTTTCAACTTGTGTATTGTCTTAGTTCTATTATTATTAATAATGTCATTCTGTCATTATGTCAATGTCACTATTACCAAGTTGGCTACCGTCACTTTCAAATTTCATATTATTAATGCAATAGTTTTATCGATCGTTGATTTATTAGAGATCAATGATAGAAGATGCATTTTAGGGCCACTCGCTTGAAAAGATCTGGACTCACATCAAATTCTCTAAAATGGAGACACGTGGGCACAAAAACCATTAAGGCATTAACTAGAATGTACTCAATGACAAAAACTTTTGTTTATCTAACAATAATGTGAGTATATTTTGGCATTTTGCACACTTGAAAATTAATAGGAATACGAAAAAATAAGATATGAAAGATCATGAATGTCAAACAATTTAATGCAACTACCATTAAATAGACTCTTCAATTCCTCTTTCATTATCATTTCTCAAACTATTCAATTTGAATTCAGTTTGTAGAGTTCCTTGAATCTTAGTCATGGATACGCCAATTCACTTGAAATGCACTACAACGGCTCTACAAAAGCCCTTTTTGTGCAAGATTCCTAACAATGTCCTTGCCATGGTTTTCAAGCCAAATTCCCAAAGTCCTTTTATCCACCATGCTATATTCATGGTCCTTAGCCATGAATTCTTAAGAAATAATAAGAGGTATCGTGTGTCTATAGATATTACCTCTTGCTTCCTCGCATCTCTTCTCGACCTTGGAGATAGTCAAATAGACATTATGATGCTTCTATGACATTTTCAAGGAAATATTTTTAGAAAATGATGTCAAAATTCTTGTATTGGTCGAGTAGGTATTGAGGCCAGGTATTGGCATCCCTTTTGTAGACATAGCAGACAAGTGCTAGGAGCAAGGCATAGGGAGCATTATACAGAAGTATCCCTTCCTGCTCGGTATGAATGAATGACAATTGACTTGCCATCGAAGTGGGCACAGCTCTGAAGGGATTTTCTACAGAAGTGCTTGTTGTTGGATGACATTAGCAAGACTAACTTCACATGGCTAGATGAGTTCAACAAAATCATCTTCTCCAACAGATTTCTCATGAAGGGACTTGAAGACCTTTTTGATTGAGGGCTTAAAGCCCTTAGCCCCTCAGCCAGTTGATGCTTCCAACCTCCCTATTCCCTAGTTCCTTATTCCTTTTTTCCCAAATCCTATTTCCTTAACCCTTGCCCTTTGGGCAAAAAAAAATTTAAGATTATTTTTTTTTCTTTGGATTGAGCCTTTCTCTTTAATGTAAATTATGAAATAGTAAAACCAAGTTGATTTAATCAGCTATTTTGAATATCTATGCTATGAATTAGTATTATGTACATTGTACACTCAAAATATTATCAATAAAAACAATAGTATTTGGTTTCTCAAATCATTGTTCCTGTTAGTCTATGACTTTGTTTTTGACATCTCAATGCACTATTGAAATGTTAGTCTGTGACTTTGTTATAAAAAATTAATTGTAAGTAGTTATAAAGTTAGAATTAGAAACAAAAAAAAGGGTTTCAACAATCTCTTTATGGTTTCATATTTGATTAAAGATTTATAGTAAAAAATTATTCATTTGAAAATTATCCAATTAAAAGTTTTTTAATTTCTAAAACTATTTTTCTTTAATCTAATTGGTTAAAACAAATGGAGAATTAAGAGCGGATTTCAAGGAAAACTAAAGATTATAACCTTAACAAAGTTAAATAAAGTTTACATAATTTGTGTCAATTTTTTATTACATACCTATCTTGCCCCCTAACTTTTTCTCATTATGAAATATTTTAAATGATGAAGAATAGTTTATAAACAATTATCACAATTTTCAATATATGTTAATAATTTATAGATAATTAAACTATATTACATTTTAATTTTGAAACTAAATAATAAATATGAATAAAAATATAGCATTTGTCATTATATTTTTTAATTTTAATTATTTTATTTAAATTAAACTATTGTCATTATTTCATATCTTGCACCAATTTTATTTTATAAAATTTAATATTTCTCCATTGAATTTAATATAGTAAAATGATCACATTTTATTCTTGATACAACCATACCCATGACCACCTAACTAGGTTTTATCCTCTTGCAAAGAATGATGGGTAAATGAATAGTTTAAACTTGACATGTTTCTTTAGCTACACTTGTCTTTTCTCTTTTCAATTCTTGAAATCAATAACAAATACATGTGTTCCTATTCTCCATGCTTGAAATCATGTATTGTTTGAGAATTTTTCATTTTTGAAATCTATTGCATGTTACTGAATCAACTTCATGCCTTTATTTATGAATATCTATTTGTATCATTTTTTGCACCTTACATGTGAAATTATGGCTTATTGCTCCTCCATCTTTGTTGAAAATATTTCAAGAAACTTTGTTGATGTGAACTCTTTTGTTGAACAACTATACAATTTGCTTCATTTTCTCTATCTATACAGTGACTTCCAATGCAAATTTTGAGTCTTCATTTAGTTTGATACATACATTACTAATTATAAATAACTAATATCTATAGAATGTCCTTAGTTCTTTTTCAATGTCCTATAAATGTAAATTAGTTCTTATTGTTCAAATTATTTGTTCTATCAATTATACTTTGTCACATCTTTCTATTTGTTTTGCATTTATAGTTACAGAATTCTTGTTTTTCTATTTCTCTTTAATGTTTCCTTTTTATCCCTTAGTTGATTTCAAATCTACAACAACCTCTTCATGTAATCTGAACTTTTTATTTTGTCTTTTGCATGCTGAATTCTTTCTCTATTCTTGTTGCAACACTTTGACAATTATATAGCTTGCAATTATCATCTCTGGACTTGTTTGTAGCTGTAACTTTATATTCACCTCTTTGATTCTATAATTTCTATATCCATATCTTTCATCTTGCAACTTATGATGTATATTATTACACTTGTTCAATACTTTCAGCTGAAACTTCCATTTCTTTGCTAGTATATTTTGAAACAAAAGGTTTCAAGTAATAATAGTTTGTCCCTCTAATGTTTGATTTTCTAGTATTGAACTTGTTGTAGCATATCTCTTATGAAAGAAAATGTTTCCATAAATGAATATGTCCCTTTTATACTTTGTTTTACTTATTCTGATCAACTCCCTTAATCTTATCTATAATGGGTATGTTGGGCTCAATAACCCTCGTAGGAGCCTACGGTTATATCAACATACCTATTAAAGGTAGGATGCTACACAAGAAACAAACATGTTAGTAATAAAACACTTGATATAATGGTTTTCCTTTATTGATGGCTAATGAAAGTATTTTATGCAAGTACATGTCAAGAAGGAAGCATAGAATATTTTCACATGAGGTAAAGTGTTTCTGTCATTGATTAGATCCATGGATCTAACCCTTTCTCCTATGGATGCAAGATACAAAGACTTGGAGAAGATGTAATTTTGGGCAGTGGGCTAGCGGGATCAGAGCAATGTAATATGACTAGTCATTATAGGCAATGATTGGCACCCTATGACCCTCTGTTATTCTATGTTCCTTTTATTTCATGTTATTTACTTTCATAGAATAGAGATATGTACCAATAGTTGTAGGGGTCACTCTCATGGTCAATAGTGTGAGAGTCATTTACTTTCAACATTTCATTTCCTTTTTAACTCTCCAAATATTAGTTGTATATTATTAAATAATACAAAGGACATTTTATACTATTATTTTACTCTGAATGAAATATGATTTAGCAGTTAGAACATGAACTAAAAGAAAATGAAAATGTGTACTTTGCTTTCACTTGATCATTTTTTCAAATTGAATTTTAACATGTGTTAAGATTAAGTAACAATAATTAAATAATTATTAAAAAAGGTAATTATTATCAGTTATGATATTTACCATTTATAATTATGTAGTACTTCATTATAGAATAAATTAATAACTAAATATAATTATTATACTTACCAATGAAATACTCCTAAACTATATATATTAACTCCTACCATGTACTAATAGATAATAACTTCAACTAGTTGAACCTAATCAATTCATTCCTACCAAATGACTAGACTCACACATCGACATGATAAAATGTCTACACCATACATCCTTTCATAATAATAAATCATATGGACAAAGAAGTAAGGCACTGAAAAGGTAATGTAAAAAAGAAATTGAAAAAGGCTAAACACCATTGGCTCAACCCATATTTAGTAGTAGTGCATATGTCGTAGATGACCCAATTATGAAGCTCATAGTTTGATTTCTAACATGGCAAGTGTGTTAATAGCTTGGCAGTCCCATTGCATAGAGGGCAATGAGGAAAAATATTTTTATCGAGAACATGGGCCTACCAACAGGTAATACCAAAAATGGTTTATGAATATATACCTTGCAAAATGTACTCTACGTGGACCCCATCGACTAGGAGTTTATCAAGACCAAAAAATGTCAAATGGAATAAAATATGTTGGAGGCATAAATACTGATTGACCCAATATTTCCATTAATACAATTGGCCAGATGTAGTGAAGACAATTCAACTTATCTTTATAATATATTCTAAACTCCCATGTGAACCCCACAAGAAGGGGAAATATAAAGAAAATACAAGTAACTTATTTATTAAAAAAATTCAATCGGATTTTTTTTTTTGATATTCATTTATTTCTCAATGTAACTCTTAACTCTAGTTTGGTTGGGGTTTTAACTTCAAGTAAAAATCTGAGTTATGCTTGAATTCTTTAAAAAGAAAAGTTGCAATTATTTTCTAGGTTCTTCTTTGTTTGTATATTGTATTCCTTTACCTTCCATTAATGAAACACATTATATTCTTACCTATTGTTCCCATTCAACTATGTAGTGCATTTAATGTGCCTTGTAGTTAATATTTCTTTTCCATTTTCTGAGATTTTTGTGTTATGTTTAATTTTTTGGTAGTTGTTGCATAGTGAAAAATCCATTTCCTTTCATAATTTAATTAGTTCTAACCTACATGAAAATTATTGGAAGTAGATTAGAGTTAAGTGATGGAATTATTGTCATTCATGTCAAAGGTTTTTAGGGAGATAAGTGGAATATCATGTTTGATGTCAAAGATGCAGAAACAAAAAGAAATTGGTGAGCATGGAATAATAAAGAGAATTGAAATACTTAGCATATTGAGCATAGCACAATGATCATAAGAAAAATCCTACCTACAACTATTATAAGACTTAAAAGAATACAAACAAATCAAATCATTAAGAGCAACACACACACACACACACACACACACACACACACACACACATATAAATATATTGTGAATATGTCTATTGGAGTTGGGTAATAGTAGGAATTTTGTCAAATACTATGATATGTCCAGAGTTTCTGGGCAGCTCATTACAAGTCAAAAAATTTGAAGATTACAATAGCAATTAATCATGAGGGTGACAACTTGAAAATTTATATTCATAAATATATGAATGAGATATTCAGTTAAAGGAAGTAACAATATTGATGTGCAAACTTCGATGGATGCACTACAACATGAACATTATTGAGAGACAAATCAATTTGAGTAGAAGATATGTATCAAGCTATATATTAAAATAACACAAAATAAAGTATCAATAGTCCTCACTATTGTAAATAATTCAAAAATTCACAAAACGTGTTGAAGTGGCCAAGCTTCTTGGCAAGGTAAGGAGCCAAGATAGAGAAGTGTTGAGTTTCTCAACACCAATAGGGACCAAGTTGCTTGGTCACCAAAGGGAGCTCGATAGACAAGTAGATCAACTAAAGTAAAGACTAAGCTTCTCAGTTAATGGAGGCTAAGTTACTTGGTTCAAACACAAGTCAAGTAATGTGGGGAGAATCAAAAGCATTCTGATAAATGCATAAACAAAATTAATGATGTCTCCTTCATTTTGACAAAACTACTAACATTTACAGTAGAATATATGAATGGAGACAAGATCAAAAATATAATGGATTGGAGATTTGCAAGTATGCTTGCTTGCTTTCTATTAACTAAATCAAACTTATAAAAATATGGAGAATGATCTACAAACCCAAGAAGAAGAAGAATATTAAAAACTTAAAAACAAACTGACAACAATGTATGGCTACATATAATAAACTTGAGTAATCACTGCTCATATAGGACAAAACTTCACTTTCATAAAAAAACCTCAGAAAGTCATCCACACATGTTGCTACTGAGTTTGATAGAACTTTTCGCTTCTTCTCTTTTGTTGAACACTTCTTTCTTTCAAAATGTCTAGGATCTAACTTATGGAATGAAACTCCCCCCCCCCCCCCCCACCTTTTTTCTCTTTCTATCCACACAAAATCTCCATCTCATTTTTGAATTCAAATTGACCTACCACATTTAATGTTTCTAACTGTTGCAGCTTGCAGTGTCTTCTAATGGGTAGGTGTACTAGAGGATCATGAGACAACTGCAAACATTTAATATTCTAACACTCCCCTTTTGTCTCGAGCCAACAATACAAGGATTACTGCTAATCCAGATCAGTTATGCCTAGACATATTCTTATGCGTGCAAAACTTGCTATGGCCAATGGCTTAGTGAAAAATTTTGCTGGCTATTGCTCGAACTTACAATATTCTATTTTGATTTCTCCATTTTCCACTAGCTCTCTAATGAAATGATACCTAATCTCAATGTGCTTGCTTCTCCCATGGAAAACTGGATTCTTTGTTGATGCAATTGAGGAAATGTTGTCACAAAAGATTGTGGTTCCATCATCTTGCTTTTCATTCAAATCTACCAACATTCTTCTTAGCTAAATAGCTTGACATGCCATTGCATTTGCTTCTATGTATTCATGCTCTTCTGTAGATTAAGCAACAATTGGTTTCTTCTTGGATGGCCATGAAATTGCACCCGAACCCATATGAAACATATAACTAGAAGTGTTATTCTTATCATTTAGACTTCCATCCCAATCACTATCAGTGTAATAAATTATCCTAAAATCATTATCAATGGTATTGAAAATGCCAAATCCCTTGGTACGATTCACATACTTTAGGATCCTCTTTCTCACTTGTCAGTAGTTGTTGCATAGTGAAAATTTTATTTTCTTTCATAATTTAATCAGTCCTAACCTACATATGAATTCTTGGAAGTATATTAGAGTTAAGTGATGAAATTATTTTCATTAATGTTAAAGGGTTTTAGGGAGATAAGTGGAATATCATGTTTGATGTCAAAGATGTAGAAACAAAAAGAAATTGGTGAGCATAGTTTAATAAATATAATTGAAATACTTAGAATATTAAGCATAGCACAATGAACATAAGAAAAAATCTACAACCATTATAAGACTTAAAAGCATAGAAACAAACCAAATCATTAAGAAGAACAAGTTTATGTGTGTGTGTGTGTGTGTACATATATACATATATACATACATACATACATATATATGTATGTATGTATGTATGTATATATATATATATATGTATATGTGTATATATGTATATGTATATATGTATATATGTATATATAGATATTTATATATATACATACATATATATACATATATACATATATATATGTACATATCTACATATATGTATATGTACATGTATATATGTATATACATATATATGTATATCTACACATATATGTACATATGTACATATATATGTATATATGTAGATATATGTATATACATATATATGTATATACATATATATATGTATATACATATATATGTATATACATATATATATGTATATATGTACATATATGTATATGTATATATACACATATGTATATGTATATACATATATACATATATAT
This sequence comes from Cupressus sempervirens, assembly GCA_028749045.1. Taxonomy (NCBI): domain Eukaryota; kingdom Viridiplantae; phylum Streptophyta; class Pinopsida; order Cupressales; family Cupressaceae; genus Cupressus; species Cupressus sempervirens. The sequence continues at coordinate 743,852,476 of CM053791.1, read as the reverse complement.
GTATATACATATATACATGTACATATACATATATGTACATATGTACATATATATATGTACATATGTATATATGTATGTATACATGTATATATATATATATGTACATATATATATATACATGTATACATACATATATACATATGTACATATATATATGTACATATGTATATATATATGTACATATGTACATATATTTATATGTACATGTATATATGTATATACATATATATGCATATCTACACATATATGTACATATGTACATATATATGTATATATGTAGATATATGTATATACATATATATGTATATATGTACATATATGTATATGTATATATACACATATGTATATATAATATATATGTATATATGTATATATACATATATATACATACATACATATGTATATATATGTACATACACATGTACATATATATATACATATGTACATATATATATGTACATATGTATATATATATACATGTGTATGTATATATATATGTATGTATGTATGTATCTATATATATATATATATATATATATATACATGTGTATCTATATATAGATACATATGTACATATGTATATATATATATATATATATACACATGTATATATATATATATACACATGTATATACATATGTACAAATGTATACACATGTATATATATATATACAAATGTACATATATATACAATGTACATATGTATACACATGTATATATTTATACATATGTACATATGTATATATATATCTACATATATATATACATATGTACATATATATGTACATATGTACATATATGTACATAGATATAGATATAGATATAGATATAGATATAGATATAGCTATATATATATATATATATATATATATATATATATATATATATATATATATATATATATATATATATATATATATATATATATATATATATATATATATATATATATATATATATATATATATATATATATACTGTACTATACTATACTATGTGCATGTCTATTGGATTTGGGTAATAGTAGGAACTCTGTCAGATACTATGATATGTACCAAGTTTTTAGGAAGCTCATTACAAGTTAGAAAATTAGAAGATTACAATAGTAATTAATCATGAGGGTGATAACTTGGAAGTTTATATTCAAAAATATATGTATGAGATATTTAGATAAAGGTAGTGACAATATTGATGTCCAAACATTGATGGGCACACTACAAAAAAAATGTTGTAGACAAATCAATTTGAGTAGAAGATATGTATCAAGTTGTATATTAAAATAACACAAAAGAAAGTATCAATAGTTCTCACTAATGTAAATAATTCAAAAATTCACAAAACATGTTGGAGAAGCCTAGCTGCTTGACAAGGTAAGTAGTTGAGATAGAGCAATGTTGAGTTTCTCAGCACCAATAGGGACTGATTTTCTCGATCATCAATGGGAGCTCAATAGATAGGGAGCTCAACAAAAGTAGAGATTGAGCTTCTCAATCAATGGAGTCTAAGTTACTTGGCTCAAACACAAGCCGATTAATGTGGGAAGAATCAAAAACATTCTGTTAAAAGTGTAAACAATCTTAATGATTTCTCCTTCGTTTTGACAAAACTACTAACATGCATAGCATAATATATGAATAGAGACAAGATCAGAAATACAATAGATTGCAGATTTGAAAGTATGCTTGCTTGATTCCTATTTAATGAATCAAACTAATACAAATATGGAGAATGATCTACAAACCCTAGAAGAAGAAGAATATCTAAAAACTTAAAAACAAACTTACAGCAACATATGGATGCATATAACAAACTTAGAGCAATAATTTCTCATATAGGACACAACTTCACTTTCACAAAAAAAACCCTAGAAAGTCATCCACATGTGTTGCTGCTGAGTCTGATAGAACTTTTTGCTTCTGTTGTTCTACTAAACATTTCTTTCTTTCAGAATGTCTGGGATATAACTTGTGGAATGAAACTTTCCCCCCTCTTTTCTCTTTCTATCCACACAAAATCTCCATCTCATTTTTGAATTCAAACTAACCTACCAAATTTTATCTTTCTGATTGTTGCATCTTGTAGTGTCTTCTGATAGGTAGGTGTACTTGAGGCTCTCAGAACAACTACAAATATTTAATATTCCAACATTCCTAATTTTTCCTAAGCCAACAATACAAGGATCACTACTTATCCAAATCAACTATACCTAGACATCTTCTTAGATGTACAAAACGTGTTATGCTCAATGGCTTAGTGAAAATATCCACTAGCTTCTACTCAGACTTACAATATTCTATTTTGATTTCTCCGTTTTCCACTAGCTCTCTAATGAAATGATACATGATCTTAATGTGCTTGCTTCTTCCATAGAAAATTGGATTCTCTATCAATGCAATTGAGAAAATATTGTCACAAAAGATTGTGGTTCCATCCTCTTTCTTTTCATTCAAATCTACCAAGATTCTTCTTTGCCAAATAGCTTGACAAGTTGCTACATTTTCTTCTATGTATTCATCCTTTGCTATAGATTGAGCAACAATTGATTTCTTCTTGGATGCCCATGAAATTTCACCCAAACCCATATGAAACATATAACCAAAAGTGCTCTTCCTATAATCTCGACTTCCATCCCAATCACTATCAGTGTAACCAATTAGCCTAAATTCATTATTAGAAGTATACAAAACTCCAAATCCCTTGGAACCATTCAAAATTCTAAATCCCTTAGTTCCATTCACCTACCTTAGGATTCTAAGCCAAGTTTAGGACATGCATTTATGTTTGGATCAACCAATTCAAATCACCAAGAAGATGATTCATAGAATCACAAGGTTGTCTATGCTTAACAAGGTGAAAACCACCAAATACCTAGGTCAGGTTAAACTTTCAAAGAAGACTCTTGCAGAGTGGAATGGAAGAGGCGTGAAATTGAATGGTGTGATAGCCACAGTGATCAAATTTGGTATTCATGTGATTGCTCACAAGATCTATTGTTTGAGCCATCTTAACAACATTCTATGTGAAGTTGTTGACCTAGATTACAAAGTTGTGAAGAACAATTTATCTTTCAACCTTGCCAAGATACAACTCAATCAACTTAGCAAAAATATGGAGAGCATCTAGTCATTAAAAAATAGTCCCTGTAAGTTTGGATCTCTTTTCATATGTTTATTATTTTATGTTCAAAAGTTTTTCCCTTCCAAAGGCAATGTGGCATGGAAGAAGGATATACCCATTGTATATTAGATCAATGATTTCATACCAAAAATGGGAGATAATTTTGAAGGCATCATGGATGCATACTTTGAGACTTTTAAGGATAAAATGCAGAGTAGATAAAAAATTCCCAAGAAACTAGTTGAAGAGTATAAGCAAGATATCTATTTCCTTGTGGATTGTGATGAAGTACATATCCAGGCAGTAAGGCCAAGAGTGACATGGGTTAAGCTTCTTGGATATGAGGTTAACATTGATGATATGAAATATATAATTGAGGCTCTTGTGAATGAGCCAGGAGACCCCAAGGCACCATATTTTGGTACCTATGAGGAAGCCAAGGCTAGGATTTCATTGGAAATCAAGCTTCCTCAAGCTATGAAGAGAGGAAGAAAACATGTTGAGAAAATCTTGAAGGAAACCAAGAAGTCCAACTCTCCTCTTCTACTGATAGAGGGAAAAGGAGATGACACTGAGGAAGAGAAAGAAGGTGAGGAAAATGTAGAGGAAGAAGAATTTGAAGAGGAGGATCCTCCTAATAAGAAAGGTAAGGTTATCATAAGAAAACTTACAAAGTCCTCCCCTACTATATTTAGAAGGAGACTTGAAAAATCTAGGAATAAATTGAAATTGCAATATGAAGATGAAGAATAGGAAGTAGTCTTCAAGAGGTCCACTCCTACCTTCCAAGAAAGACTAAAAAGACTGAAAATGAAGGAGGCATGGCAGATTTCAAATCCCTAGAGTATGAAACAAGGCCCAAGGAGGAGCAGAATCAAATTGAAGAAGCCTTGGTAGCTAAAATGGCTAAGTGGAAGTACTCCCTAGAGGAACTAACCAAGCAAGTTCCTAATGTTTTACTGAAGGAAGTTGCACCACAATGGGATAATGTAGTAAACATTGGCAAGGACATTAGAGAAAAAACCATGAGACAACTTATGTTGAGTCTATCTAATAAGGAATTGAAGGAATCATTGAAGAAGAATGAACAAAATATGACCCCTAAGTTCAATGCATTTATGATCTTATGAAAAGACATTGAATTTTTTGTGAAATCTAGCACAATTTCATGGAAGAAAATCTATGGATTGCATAAACCTACTGAGGAGGTTGTGCAAATAGATGATGTAATGTAACATTCAGTGATTGAATCAAGAAGAGACTAGACTTGATGCAATATATACTATATGGACCAATTATACCTATGATATTTAATACATACATTAATAATAATGGTTAAATCCTCTTCAACATGTAACTTAGATATAAATACTTAAATGTCATGCCCAAAATTTTAGGGAAAAATCACAACAAAAACATATTTTTTTGAAAGGTAATTAGATTAACAAGTTACATCCTGATAAATTTGATGGAAGAACGCTATTCTTAGAAGCCAGTGATCACATCTAATACTGAAATGAACATAGGGTCTAGGATCTAGGTAGGAAATTTTATCCTACTTACCATTGGATGATTTACCATCGCTAACTTTGTTATTACGAGTGAAATTTATATTATGTCAATTAATTAAAATAGGGTTTAAAAACATAACAAGCTCACATCATATAATGAGCTATTTCTTTCCATCTCGAATGTCAGAATGTAAAGTACTAGATTATAAAACTTGTACAATGTTGTTCCTCCTATTAAATGATGCATATTTATTGTGTATATAGTAATAATTAATGGAATTCAATGTAATCATGGATTATGTTATTCACTTATCTACACATTGTAGGGAATCCATAATCTAATGGCTAACTTAATATGTATTTTATTTATCTTGTACACAATTACAAGTAATTACTAGGAAATAAGTTGAAAGACATTAGGTATAACTAAAGGCTAATTCTAACCTGTACACAATATACATACAATATAATATGAATCAGTTACATTTATAATACATTCATTATTTAATACTTATGATAGATTTCCAACACAGTGTAAATTTAAAAGCATTCCTAATCTTCATTGAGTGAATTGTTTGTCTAGAGATTTTGGCACATATTTGTATTCTCATTATATAATGCATACATATACATAATAGTTATTATAGTTTTAAAATGTTGAATAATATAAGTGAGAATAATCTAAGGTATATGGAGGGGATATATCAATCTTGTAACTCAAACATTTCTAACAATTGTAATATAAATCCATATTATACTTTTTCGCTCAACTACAAGACATACAAAATAATTACTACTTCAATCACTAAGCACCTATTCTAACCTAATACTAATTTTTCCTTTAACCCTCCTTTACTAAAATGAATTCTCTTTTAGTATTTCTAAACCCTAGCTCTACCACCATACAAAATCCCTCTCGCTTTACTCATGGTACCTCAACTTTCTTAATTATTCACAACATGAAGTAATGACTTACTAACTATGTACTAGCCTCTTACTAACTACTATATAAAGAACAACATCATACTACTATTGATCCCAAAACATGTATACCACTTCATATAACCATTATGACTAACATTCTTTTAGCTCATATATTTATATATGTCTTGTTGACAATATGCCGATTATATTGCATAATATTTATTACTAAATATAATTAATATACATACTAACCTTTGCCTTATGACAATCTATTGATTACAAAAAGAAATCAACTACCAACTAAACATTATCATTAATTTGCTAATTCTACCACCCATCCTTTTAATCCTAACTCCCTAGCATACTTTCTAACACACAAATTCATATTATAAACTATCCTCAACATTACTAACTATCCTACCACTAACAAGCAACTCACTAACTAAATATTACTACTAGCTTCCTAACACTAAACCCACTTCCCCATCCACATATTTCCTAACCTAGGAATCCACGTAATAATCCCTCCTTTAAATTATTTACACATGCCCCTCCCTCTAACTCCTAAACCGATGTGCTATACCAAGCGCATCTACCAAGAATCCCTATTGGACACTTGGTCACCTAACTCTCCCCCTCCCTCATGTATATTGGTGCTTCCCAAGTTGGGTGCACTCCCCAAGCCTCCACGCATTTTTTCCAGGCACGTCTGCATATGAAACGACTGTACAAAATGGGCAATGGCTACCCAGCCAGTTATTTCAACTGGCTGGGTATGTCATGCCATTTATCTCCATCTGTCTTCCTTCTATCTCTCCTATACCATCAGCTATCTCCTCTAACATGATGAAGATGTACCACAATGATCAACACATGTATGCCAAGGCTCTTGGTGTAGTGCAGACATATCATATTTGAGTAATTAATATTTTCAATTTAAATATTCAATGGGATTTTCTTTTGCCTCATGCAAGGGACTTTTGAATTTGTGTTTCAATGGAGATAATATTAAAAAATAATATAAAAATAAAGCTTTGTGTCTTAAAATAAGATTGAAGTTTGGTTAGTATTTGTTAAATAGAATAAATTTGTTTATTTATTAATTAATAAAAATTTAAAATTTGTATAATCTAGTAACATATAAATATATAATTGATGTAAATTATAACACAAAAAAATCACAAAGTTTCTAAAGTCGTATATTTTTAATTGAAAAAAATATAAATATAATATTACAAATTATTTTAAGTTAATCTTATGTTCATCTTTGCATGTTTCTAATTCTAAATCAATAGTAATATTGCATAATTTAAAATCATAATTTTTTAAAATAAAGTTGACAAATATTTGAGTTCATATAATTTATAGAAAGATAATGTTTTAATTTCATATAAATATAGGTCAAATTCTAAAGTCATATGTTTAATATGAAAAATATTATGAAATAATAATAAACATAAAATTAAAATTAATGTATTTCATCTTTATAAGAATTCTCAATTAATATTAATATATAAAAATAAAATAGAAACATGATATTTCTTTTTTTTAAATATTAAATATTTTATTTTATAATATGTGTGACATACATATGATAAATATAAAACGTTTTATAACATACATTTTCCTATTTTATTAATATATACTAATGTTAATTTAGATTATCTTACTTGAGTTTGGTAAATATAATAAATGCATTTTATTAAATGCATTTTCCTATTTTATATTCTAACAAAGGGTTTTCCTAGTTATAAGATAGGTGTAAATTTCATTTGTTGATGCAAATTAACATTAGTATATATTAATCTAATATATACTAATAAAATCACAAAGTTTCTAAAGTCGTATATTTTTAATTGAAAAAATATAAATATAATATTACAAATTATTTTAAGTTAATCTTATGTTCATCTTTCCATGTTTCTAATTCTAAATCAATAGTAATATTGCATAATTTAAAATCATAATTTTTTAAAACAAAGTAGACAAATATTTGAGTTCATATAATTTATCAAAAGATAATGCTTTAATTTCATATAAATATAGGTCAAATTCCAAAGTCATATATTTAATATGAAAAATATTATAAAATAATAATAAACATAAAATTAAAATTAATGTATTTCATCTTTATAAGAATTCTAGATTAATATTAATATATAAAAATAAAATAGAAGCATGATATTTCTTTTTAAAAGATATTAACTATTTTATTTTATAATATGTGTGACATACATATGATAAATATAAAATGTTTTATAACATACATTTTTCTATTTTATTAATATATACTAATGTTAATTTAGATTATCTTAGTAGAGTTTGGTAAATATAATAAATGCATTTTCCTATTTTATATTCTAACAAAAGGCTTTCCTAGTACTAAGATAGGTGTAAATTCTATTTGTTGATGCAAATTAACATTAGTATATATTAATCTAATATATACTAATAAAATAGTAAAATGTATGTTATCAAACATTTTCATAGTATATATTAATCTAATATATACTAATAAAATAGGAAAATGTATGTTGATGCAGATTAACATTAGTTTATATTAATCTAATAGATACTAATAAAATAGGAAAATGTATGGAGAGATTAAATGAATACATTGACTTAGAATAACATACATTTTCCTATTTTATTAGTATATATTAGATTAATATATACTAATGTTAATTTGCATCAACAAATGAAATTTACACCTATTTTATTACTAGGAAAGCCCTTTGTTAGAATATAACATAGGAAAATGCATTTATTATATTTACCAAGCTCTAGTAAGATAATCTAAATTAACATTAGTATATATTAATAAAATAGGAAAATGTATGTTATAAAACGTTTTATATTTATCATATGTATGTCACACATATTATAAAATAAAATATTTAATATCTTTTAAAAAGAAATATCATGTTTCTATTTTATTTTTACATATTAATATTAATTTAGAATTCCTACAAAGATGAAATACATTAGTTTTAATTTTATGTTTATTTTATTTTTTTAATATTTTTCATATTAAATATATAATTTTAGAATTTGACCTATATTTATATGAAATTAAAGCATTATCTTTCTATAAATTATATGAACTCAAATATTTGTCTACTTTATTTTTTAAAATTATGATTTTAAATTATGCAATATTACTATTGATTTAGAATTAGAAACATGCAAAGATGAACATAAGATTAACTTAAAATAATTTGTAATATTATATTTATATTTTTTCAATTAAAAATATACGACTTTAGAAACTTTGTGATTTTTATGTGTTATAATTTACATCAATAATATATTTATATGTTACTAGATTATACAAATTTTAAATTTTTATTAATTAATAAATAACAAATTTATTCTATTTAACAAATACTAACCAAATTTCAATCTTATTTTAAGACACAAAGCTTTATTTTATATTATTTTTTATATTATCTCCATTGAAATGCAAATTCAAAACTCACTTGCATGAGGCAAAAGAAAATCCCACTGAATATTTAAATTGAAAATATTAATTACTCAAATATGATATGTCTGCAATACACCAAGAGCCCTGGCATACACGCGTTGATCATTGTGGTACATCTTTGTCATGTCAGAAGAAGTAGGAATGTTTGAGGAGATGGCTGATGGTATGAGAGAGACAGAAGGAAGATGGACGGAGATAAACGGAATGGCATACCCAACCAGTCGAAATAATTGGCTGGGTAGTTGTTGCCTATAAAATGCTGGTAGTTCCACCAACCCAAGTTAACGTCCATCCATTAAGAAGGGAGAGTGTTCGGACATGCAGCCGAATCGAAGAGTGGTGTGGTAAAAATGGAGAAGGGTGTTGGGGGCATGGGGGGTAGTGGCTATGTAGCCACAAATTTGGTATTTTTATGCACTATGTAAGGACCCTCCTCATAAGGACACATAGTTTTTAATTATTATTTTTGTAATAGGAATTAAATTATCCAGATTATATTAAAATTAAAATTGTTTTTTTTGTGGGAGTATAAAAAAATTACATTTTCTTTAAATATATATTGTCAATCTAAAACAATTACTCAAAAATTGAGTCTAGAAATTAAATTATGAATAATATCTTTCATTTTCAAATTTTTTTTAGGTTTTATTTTGTTAGATAACATAAATATCTAAAATAAATATTAACCTTATATTGGTCTATTGCTAAAATTATGTTAGTATTGTGATTTGTAAAGGGAAAGAAAATATCAATAATATAAATTTATTATATTTCATTATAATCATTATTATTTTTTCAAAACAAACCATTAGTCTCAAAACTAACGTTGCCACCTTTTTTAATTTATTTTAAAATAAAATAAAAATATTATTACCTAGACCTATTGTAGAGATCAATGGTCATCATTGTATCTCTAATTCTAATGTTGTTTGACCAGTACACTTCTATCACTCCGATAGTTGATTTTGTTGAAACTTTTATTCTCATTTTGTGATTGTTTCATTAGTTTGTAAATTGTGAGAGAAATGGGTTTATTTTATTTTATTATTCTTTCATATAGTTTTATTACAAATCCATCTTTTTGGCTCTAGTAAAAGAGAAATACAATCTATTATAAATTATCTTATGCATCTAGTTTAATCGAAAAGGTTCCATAGGACTCCCATGTTTCCTTTCAAGTAATTTATTTTTCTATTCTATTCATCACAAAGCAAGATCTTATTTACTATTTATTTAGGGAATTCTATGAACAAATATAGAGTGCTTATTCTTATTGGTAAGAAACATTTCTAATAGGACCACTTTCTTCAAAATCAAGTCAGCTCATTTATTTATTTTTCCTTTTATCTCTAGCCTAGATGATTCATTGTTAAATGGATTACTCAAGAATAGCTAACTTCCACATTGTCCTTTTCATGTGATTTCTTTTCTAACTTTGTTTTGGTCTCTTGAGTTCTATGAAAAAAACTTATCTCGAAGGGGGAATTAAGTTTTATGATAATTGTTTCATTGTTCAAGATAAAATTACATGAAAATAAATAAAATAAATTGAATCTAAAATCAACAAGTGTTATTTTAGTTAGTGATAAGGAGGGTCTAGAAGATAAGTTTCAATGGGATTGTATATTTTTATTTACAATTTATTCATTTCTATGTTTTCTTAAAAGAATTAATATGTTTGTAAGGACCCTCCTCGTATGTAAATATCAAATATGAATTCTCTATTAAAACCATTATAGGAAATTTAAATGGATATGAAGTAATGTGTATATTGAGAATTTCCTAATGAAAGTGAGAGAAGTTGACACAACCATGTGTAATGCTCAATGATTCGAGAACTACTACATTATCTTGACTGTTTAAATATTAAAATTTCACTAACAATAGTTATTCTAATATTTTAATCTAAATGAATGGATAAGTTATGTTATATTGATTTTATGATTTCTGAAGATTAAATGTGAGTAGAAATGAATTAAACAGTTAACTTATTTGAAAGATGGATGTTTTAATTTATGTAATTTCCCGGATATGTTATATACATATATGCATGTAGTTTTCTTGTGCTACTGATGTGTGCAATGAGTGTGCAGGATATTTAATCGGGAAATCTAATGGAAAGATGAAACTGAACCTCTTGTTATTTGAGTTGATTTGCATTGTCTTTTTTTGAAGGTTGTTATATAGTCTTAAAATTTTCTTAACTTTTGTGGGTTCTATTAAGTCCTTTAGATCTAAAAACATTAAATTTAAGTATCTTAGGGGTAAGGGTATGGGTTGGGAGTACTTTCCACCCCCTTAGCCTCTTAGGTTGACTTTTAGGGTCACTCAAAAACCCTACTTTTGGTTGATTGGGAAAATTGATTTGTCTCTCTCATGAGTTGGTGACTCAAACTCCACCTTGGGATTACCTAAAGCCTAGTTGAGTTAGGATCATATTTAGATGCATTTTGGAGAAGTTTTTGGGTTGTTACCCAATCTCTAGTTTTTAGAGAGAAGTTGAAGATTGAAGGAAAGGAAGGATAAGCTCTTCTCAACTTGTCATTTTACCATAACTTTTTTTGTGAAGGTAGGGTTCTTCACTCTTTTGCTCATGTTCTTCATATTGTTCATACTTTGATTTATGCATAAGGCATTATGTTGTTCTTTTATTGCTTGCATGTATGTTGAAGTTGTTTTGGGAGGGATCTTAACTTGTTCTTGGAGGTGATTCTTATGCTTTTCTTTAAAATTTTGAGGGGATTTCATGGGGATTGTTTTGGGCATTTCTCACCCTTGGATAGGGAAGAAGTGGCCAAGTACAGGGGAAGGGCCTTAGTTGGACCTCAATAGTGTAGAGTCTCCTCTCAGAGTGAGAGGAGGGAAAGAGGGTAGGGTGTATGGGCCCCTACTTGTCATCACATACCTTGTATGAAAATTTTGAATTCTTGAAGAAGGGAAGGAATGAAAACCCTTGTTATATTGGCCTTGAAAGGGAATTTGTAGAAGAATGAAAGTTCTTGAATCTTATCCCCAAAAGGGCTATGTTATGGTATGGTGATTGATGTCTCCTATTGAAAAAATCCACCTTTCCCCTATTTTGGTTCAATGTTGAACCTATCATACAAAATTGGGTTGGTAATGCATGATTGAATTGTTCATCATATATGTTGCTTTACCTCCATGTTGGTTCTTGTCTTTCCCATGATTCCCTTGGTGCATTGAAGATATTGGAAAGGATCCCTTGTGGAAGACTTAGAAGAGAATTCATTTGAATTTTAACATTATTCAAAAATGTATTTAAACTTTGATGTATTTGGCAAAGATGTTAGGTTTTCTTACTGGTTCTTTCCCGATGGAGCCTTGAACCAGGTTGATCAATAGAAGAGAAAAGATTGAGTAATATTCTTGCATTGAGCATTTTCGTATTTCAGTTCTTTACTTACATTATTTGAAAATGGATAAAATGATGATGTTTCACTCTTCCTGCGGCATTCATATGTTTTGTAATCATATTCATTTGGTTGAAGTTAATTGGATAACATAGTGATATATGTCAATTTATGCAATTTAAGATTAAAATATGTTAAGAAAATTCACATTTGTTTTGTACTTAAATTTCATAATTTTACAGGAGTATGAGGAAGTTAAATAATTCTATTTGAATACTTATGTATTACATTAAATCTGTTTATCGCTTCAAACTAAAATTTAAAAAAATTGTGTGTTTTAGCCCCGTATTTTTGAGCATGACATGCTACCATTTACAAGTTGAATGAAAAATTGACTAAGTGTTTCCTTCGTATGCCTAACAAAATTTGTGCCTGTATAACAGTTGTTGGGGTGGGGTGGGGGGTGGACCACCAACTAAATGGTATCACCTCCCATCTTGTCATATCAGTTGTGTTATATATATAATGTTTCTTGGTTGTATTAGGGTGGTCGATTCTTGCTAGGGAAATGTCAAGAGTTTAAAATCCCTATATATAATTTAGAATATTCCCTACCAATATTTTATTGGTCTATAATAAAAATATGACTATATTCTATTATTCTCTACTCTCATACAAAATCTAGAGAGTGATTTTGCACTTACAGGCTAGCATTCCTATGGTGGATTCATGCCATATTGCATGTTGATTATTTTCTCTATGTGTCTATGATGTTATAAGTCTTCATTTTGATAGTTACCTTACATCCCAATGAAATATCTAAGTAATTATTCTATCAGACTACTTATAGTAATAAATTGAACACAAGCATTTTTATTTGAACAAGATCAAATGTGAAATGAAATATTTTTGTATCCATCACAAAGAGAACTTAAATTGGCATTTCCTATTGCACTAATGCAAATGAAATTCTTTATATGAACCATCCTTGAGATACTCTTTTTTTATATTCTATTTATGACTACTATGATAAATAAATCTTTCCACTTAAATACAACTGAATGCATAACTTTGAATCCTACAATAGAAATACATATGATAATGTCTAAATTTCCTCATTTCCTTCATGGATCTATTCTTCACAAAAATGTACATAAAATGAAGATCTCATTTTTTACAATAAAGTACAAAAATGAAAAAATAGAAGGGTTCAACTCTTACAACACAATACAAAATAACATGGAGAAGGATTTCATCCCTTCAAATATATTATAGAGTTACACATCCCTTCCTTGCTACTATGCAATCATTCATTGCAACAACTTGAATAGGATGGAGAGATATTCTCCAACACATGTACCATGCACAATGACAAGTTTTCTCCTTCAAGAAATATCTACAAGATGATCTTTCTAAGCTTTTTCCATTGCTCCCTTGAGCACAAAATCTGCAAATACATCACAACAAAACAACAAGAACCATGGGTACTTTCCACCCAACCATATCCCTCCAAAGGGACCACCCCTGAGCTAGGGGAACAAGGCTCAAACCGGGTTTCATTCCAATCTTACAAATGCATATACATCACATAAAAACACTTGAACAATTCAATCCCAAGGATACTTCACAATGGTTCACCAATGGAACCATGAACATAGGGTGAAGGTGTGCTTTTCAAATATGAGACTTGCATTTTCAAACAATATTTGCAATAAACAATTTCCATGCCCTTCTGAGGCTTTCACAAATCAGCAATTTCATGCCCTTTCGGGGCTTTCAAAGTCATCCTCCAAACACACTACCATCAGCTATAGCTTCCTTGGAGACCATACTCCATTAACTTCCTCATCTCCACCATACTTCCCTTATCACCCCCAGGCAAGATATGAATGATTATGGCATACAATGGAGCCCATACTCCAAGGTTCTCAACAACATTATCAATCCCAACTAACCCCTTCACCCAAGACTTCTCTTCCCTTCCTAAATGGTGAGATAAGTCCTCACACCCATAAGCAACATACATAGCAAAATGGAGAAACAAGAGAAAATAAAATGCAACAACACATTTCATCTCAACACAATAATTTCACAATCTTCCCACAACATGAACCACCATTCAACCATTTAAATGAATGCTATGTCACAATAAAACACCATGCAATCTAAATACAATATGAATCTCACACTCCTTCATGCTCACAAAAGAAACATCATTATGTAAGTTTGAAGAAAAATAATAATGGGCAAGAAGAAACCAACCTTGAATACTTTTGCAAGATGCTAATGAAAGGTTGTAGAAGAGCTCCCTCCAAGATTTCATCCCCTAAGAGTCACTAAAATTAGAGAGTGGGTAGACAACCTATTGATCTCAGATTGGTTTTGACAAGTGAGTGTCAACACACTTAAGCCATCTACTTAGTTCAGGCCGAACTAGTAATACATGTCAAGCACAACATGTAAATATTAGACCATGTCAAGTTGCAATGAGTTCCAAGTCACTCAAATGTCAAGCAGATAGACATGCCAAGTGATTCAAGTGCTGATTAAATAGTGGATTTTGAGTAATGTAGGTGTCAAGCCAGAAGCAGAAATACAATGCATGTCAAGCATCAGTGACTTCATATGCTGAGTGACATAGTTTTGAAATATTTGTTTGAAATGGCACAAACAACTATGTAAACTATTTATGAGGCAACTTAAGGATAGACTTCAATATTTTGAAGATAAGGATGAATCTATATTTGGATTTCCTATGTAATTACATGTAGCTAGTCAAAAAATGGGAAAGTTTAAGCAGGAAAATGGATGAATTTTAGCCATAGATTCCTACCTAACCCTAAGCCACCAGAGTCTTATTAAGAAAGATGAAGCCCTAAACTTTATGAGTGTATAAGGGGGTGAATGATCAAATTGGAAGAGCAAACAAGATAGTTTGCAGAACATTCAAGGTGACTTAGAAGTAAGAGTGAATTGTAGAATCAGTTAGAGAAGAACAGAGGATAGAGAAGGATACAACATTATTACATCAGATCATGAAGGATCAAATAAGACATTGTGTAGAGGTGATTTGTTATTAGGAAAGCAAGTACCAATCATAGAATCTATGCTAACACATTTTAACAGGTGATTTTAGTTAAATCTCTTAACAGAGTATTCCTAACAGGCTATATGAAATCCTTTAACAGGGTGCTTTCTTAATTGCAAGTTAAATTCTTTTAACTAGACACACTTCTAATAGGGTGTTGAAATCTTCTAACAAGGTGGGACATAAAAATCTTTGTAAGCCTTTAACAAGGTAGGCCTTTCATAGGGAAGACCATGATTCATGGTCAAACCATTGTTACCTTCATTGGATATACTTTATTGCTATAGTAGTGAAGATTTGTGAGTGTCATTCCCATCCTAGTTTTACCTTCTCACTTGGAGGGTTTTTGGGTGATCACATATGGTGTTATGTGTGTGATTGATTACATGTTTACATGATTTAGATGCATATGCTTTGCATTTTATTTTAATTTACATATTGAATTCATATGAAGGAATGATAAAAGTTTTATGGGTCCAAGTTTAAACTACTATCCCCCCCCCCTTCAAAATTTTACCTTTCCCACTTGTAATTCCAACAATTGGTATCAAAGCCAAGTTCTATGAAAGAGAAGCTTTGCAACTTAGAGGAAAGCTCTTGAAATGGAAGTCTACAAATTACGAAAGACTATTGAGAACTAGGAGATTGAAATACATCTCATAATACATCAATTGAATGAGGCAAGAAAGGAACTAAAGAAATCCTTGAAGAGAGGGAAAGAGATTGTTATTGTAGAGAATGACACAATATATAAAGAGATAGACACCACCAAGCTATTTGTAGATGGTAACACCAATGAATTTGATGTAGTAGCTATAGATCTAATGGAAAATAACATAATCCAAGCTGAGAAAATTAGAAATCTCAAGCTAGAACAAGAATCACAAGCTATACTACTACATGAGGTGAGTGAACAAAAGAAAAAATCCATAAAGGAAAGAAGCTATGGTAACTTTTTTATAATTGGGATTACAATACAAGATATAGTTGTCACTATTGTCAAGAATATGGACACATTCCTAAGAATTTTATTAGAACACACTTGAGTGGTAATTAAAAAAGGTGGTTGAGTGAAACTACATATTTTAGCTATTTGAAGACTGGTCACATCAATAAACATTGTCCAACTAGGTCAAAGGCACCAAGTTGTGAATTTGATAAAGGAAAAGGCAAGGTAGATGTTGAACACATCAGAGATGAGATGAACAAGACATGAAAAAAGAAATATGCCTGCAGCACATCAAAAGGAGAAGAGATCACTTCACCCAATGGGTCAAGTGATCACACCTCATCAAACTAGGCAATCAAGAGGTATGTGGGACTGATAGTCAAAGTGTAGTATCATACATCAATTCCAAAGGAGATAGAACTAAAAAGACTACATCAACATGAATAAAGATGCAAGATGTTGTTGAAAATTTAATTTAAATCTTTAAATTTTTTTATGTTGTTGCCAAGCATGAAATATTTCATATGTGTACTGAGTGGAATGCTAGTTGATGTCGAGCTGCCAAACTATCTAGTTGATGTCAATTTTGTAGTAGCTTCTGAGTGATGGAAATATCAATAGATGTCGAGTGATTCTAAAATTGAGTTGATGTCGAGCTTACAACTGTGTAAGTACTAAGCATTAAATGCAAGGTTTTTGAAGGGTATATGATCAATTTTTTGCTCATTATTCATCATTTCAAATTAGAGAAAAGAGAGCAAAGAAAATGGTGATTCAAAAACTTATTCAAGGAATTTGTAGAGATTTTAGTGAAGCTCTCACACCACCATATAGATTTCACAAGGTATTTATCATAAGCTGAGCTATAGTGTTTACTTTTTCATAAACCCTAGTTTGATAGAATGGCATCCAATTCAAAAAATGTAGAAGGGAAAGAGGTTTTGAATGTCCAGCTTGTTAGTAATTAAGTGAAAAAACCTATATTTAAGGCCATCCTTGACATAGTGTATAAAAAAGATCCTTTTGGCACTTTATCCATGATTCTATCAAATGTTATTATGGTACAAGATGTAACGAAGTGCAATAACTATAAAATAGGAGGAATACAAGATATGGAAATCAAAGAAGCATATGATAGGTTATGTGAAAATGGTTAAAACTAAATGGATTAGAATTGTGTTGAGTCGAATATGTAATGGATCTTTATGGCTAGCGGGTGGACCGATTAAGATTACCAAAAGAATAATTTGCAAGGTTACTGGCTACCCAACCCTAGATTAGCCCAAGACCCTAAGGAGTGAGTTTGAGGAAGTAATAGAGAAAAATACTGGAGCAAACTGGAAAAAGGTAGGCATGAAAATAGATACTATTGCTGATCCATTGTTAAACTTTTTTGTAAGGGTAATTTCTCATAAATTCTATCAATCTGGTAGATTAAATAGTCTACCCTGCATTGTTGTGGATGGTGGCTACAAGATTGTGAAGAAACATCATACATATGATATGCCTGAGCTACAATTACAACAATTGATGGAAAATTTTGGAGCCATTAGAAAGACCAAGAGTGCTCAATGCAAATTTGGTTCAATATTGGTTTGCATATTCTTTTATGTATAGAATACATTTCCCTCTATTGGTACTATAGGATGGAAGACAAACAGGTCAATTATAGTATAGATCAATGAGTTTATTGAGTAGATGGGAGAAAACTTTAAGACATCAGTGACAAGTTATTTTGAAGATTTTAAGAAATCAATGAAAGAAAGAATGAGGATACTTATTTCATTGGTTGAGTAACACTATAATGATATATGATTTCTAGTTGATGCTGATTACATCTTTGTGCAAGCTACCACACCAAGGGTTAGATGGTTAAGGCCACTTGGGTATGAAATTAATGTTGATGAAGCATCAACAACCATCACAACACTTCTAGAAAAAGAAATTGATAAAAGTGCAAATATATTTGGCAACTATGAAATGGTAAAATTAAAAATTGCCATGGAGTTGAAGATTGCCTCCACACTCAAGAAGAAAGATAAGTTGGTCAAGAAGCTAAAGGCCAAATTTGAAGAAAGTGCAGAGGAGGAAGATGAAGAAGATGAAGAGGATAAAGAATAAAAACAAGAACAAATGCAAGCACCTCTTGCATTTACTCAAGACATGGGAGAGGATAAGGAAGAGGAAGAAATAGAAGGTGCTAAAGGAGAAGAAGTTGAAGAAGCACCTACTCATGCTAAGCCAAAGAAGAGAAAGGCTAAGGAACAACCAGGGGAAAAGATAAAGAAAATTGTCAAAACCAACCTAGCCAAGCCCACAACACCTACCACTAGAGCTAGCACATGAGCAACAACTCAGAAGGCCAAGGAGAAGTCCAAGCAAATAGAGCAAGGTGGCCAAGTGCAAAAGGAAAAAAGAAGAAAATATGTTGCACAGCCTGATTCAGATATAGAAAGGATAGAATTAGATGATATAAGCCAATTCAAAGTGGTAAGTCACAAACCACTCTCTCATCTTGAAAATTTGTGTGAAAATGTCAAGAATAATGTAGATTTATCTAGTTTAAAACACATTAATTTTGAGAAACTTGGAAAAGAAGAGAAGAATCAAGTGGAAGAGGCATTATGTGCCATGATGTCTAAGTTCAAGAATACTCCACTACAATTTTCCAACACAATACCAAAAGGTCTATATGACATTATCGAGAAAAAGTGGCATTATTGTTTAAATTTGGAAAAGCAAATTAGAGAAACAACTTTAGCTCAAGTGATGTGAGAGCTAACAAAGGGATAGATTTCTAAGGTTGTCAAAAGATATGTTGTTAGGTTTACACCTAAGTCTAGAGCCTTAAGCATTCTTCAAAATAATATTAAAGATGTGATCAAGAAATCAACCCAAATATGGAAACTTATCTATGGGTTAACCATTGTTAAACAAGGAGAAGTTGATCCCTCTAAAGGTAAACAAGATGATAAGGATGAGGACAAAGATGATGAAAAATAAAATGATGATAAGAAAGATGATATAGTTGAGGAGGATACTTAAAAGAAAATTGATGACAAGGCAATAGTTGAACAACAACATGAAGAACAGAGTGTGCAGGACACACAAATGCCAAGTGACAGTTCCCCTCATGTCACAAGTGCAACTACTAAAACTATAACTATAAAGGATGTTTCT
Source organism: Cupressus sempervirens (assembly GCA_028749045.1). NCBI lineage: Eukaryota > Viridiplantae > Streptophyta > Pinopsida > Cupressales > Cupressaceae > Cupressus > Cupressus sempervirens. The sequence goes on along the minus strand of CM053791.1, from coordinate 743,832,852 downwards.
AATGCTTTAGCTCAGAACATCAATCCACTGACTGCAAAACATCTAAAAAAGATTCTAGACCAATCTACACTCCAAGCAAAACTCTGTAAAAATCTAGTTATTTCATTGTAGAAGATTTGCAAAAGGTAGTATTTGAGGTCACAAGGGAAAAGGTGAATACACAAGAACCACCTTCTATCATCCCTTTAGTTACTAGTGTAAAACCTTTAATTCAAATAATAGTAGACACATCTACTAAGGTTGATACACATGTTAAAATTGATACTATTGAGAAGAAGTAGGCAGAAGAAAAAAACATTGCAAGATAGTAGAAAATAGGATAGATAGACTCATCTGTACCTAAAGCATAAGAACAAGGTTCTATTCAAGCTATAGTAATATATCATGGAAACCCTAAAGAACATGAACAAGCACCTAAGGTAAAGGAGTAGGAAGCCATCCAAGCATTGGTAACTCTACCAACATCTAGCACTCCTCCTACACAAGTTCTTTAGAAGCTGAGCATGAAAGCCATACCATTGGAAATCTCAGTGCCAAGCCCTAGCTCATCAATAGTTGATAAGGTAACTCACTATGGAGACATGAGACTTGATGAAGAAATTTTTATTCCTAAATTTGACCATGACACCATGACACTGGAGCAAATAGGCATTTTGCAACAAGCCTTAGAGAAGAAGAAGCATCAAGAAATGCTTAGGAGAGAACATAGGCAGAAACAAGCTCCTCAAGATATTAAAGACATCTTTTTAGATGCATTGATCTTTCCAACTCCTAAAGAGACCAAGCCACTAATAGAGAAACTCATAGATATAGTGGAAAAGCTCAATACTAAAGACCTTGATACTACTACAAAACTTGTAGAATGTTTTGAAAAGAAATTCTAGAGCAAGGTAAATGAAAAGATATCTGGTGAGATAGCACTAGCTCAAGTTGCATTAGAAACCAAGGTTAAACAAGTAAAGAAGGTACTTGAGAATATATTCTTAGTATATACAAAGTTATGTGATCTTAGACTCTTTACTCAAGAGACCAAGAGTCATATTTTGAGCCTGGAGAGAAATCTAAACATATCAAGTACTAAGCTACCTTAGAACCTAGCTCAAAGTGAGAAGAACTTTAGAACATTTCTCCAAACACAAAGTCAATTAGCTATGTTGATAGAAGATGAGGCTAGCATAAGAGCCAAATTGACATGTATACAGGCATCCCTTACCCCACACAAAGAAATATTGCACAAGGAACTAGGTTATGTAGAAACTCTACTGAAGAAAGACCCTAATCTTTCTACCTTAGATGGCCTAGTGCACCTTGCTACCAAACTTGAAATCTAGATCAAGTCATTGGATGTTGCATGTGACAACTGGGATGCAGCTATTAAGATCATAGTAGAAGTCCATAAATCCTTTCTAGACAAACACACTCTAAGTGTATAGCCCATTTGACATAATTGTCAAAAAGGGGGAGAATAAATAACATTGGACATTGGGAGAGATAAAGCAAGGGAGAAAAATGCAATGGGGGAGTATGACCAAAGGGGGAGCAAAGAATAAAAGAAAGGAAAAAATAATAGAAGGGGATCCTAGTAATAAATATATACATTGGCACAATATACATTTTTTTTAGACACATTTTTGGAAAGGAAAATAGCAAGCAACAGATACAAATATCAGTTGTGACAGAGCATATTAGATGAAAGAGTATTAGATACAACACATTGAAGTCAAAGAGAAGCATAGATTTTGGATACAAAATAGACACATTAACTCAGTGGGAGTTATCAATTTTGAGGTATATAGGTTATTGCAAAATTTTGAAATTTTGAAGTTTTGCATATAAGCCAAGTCACAGATATGTTATGCTTGAGAAGACTAAGATTGATTATGTATATTTAAGTACTTTTGACACTAATGTCAAAGGGGGAGATTGTTGATCTCAGATTGGTTTTTATGAGTGTCAACACACTTAAGCCATCTACTTAGTTCATGTCGAACTAGTAATACATGTCAAGCACAACATGTAAATATTAGACATGTCAAGTTGCAATGAGTGTCGAGTCACTCATGTGTTGAGTCACTCAAATGTTGAGCAGATAGACCATACTAAGTGATTCAAGTGCCAAGTAAATAGTGTATGTTGAGTAATGTAGGTGTTGAGATAGAGGCAAAAATACAGTGCATGTCAAGCATAATGACTTCATATGCCGAGTGACATAGTTTTGACATATTTGTTTGAAATGGCACAAACAACTATGTAAAATGTTTTTGAGCAAACTTAAGGATAGACTTTGATCTTTTGAAGATAAGGAAAAATCTATATTTGGATTCCCTATGTAATTACATGTAGCCAATTGAAAAATGGGAAGGTTTAAGTAGCAAAATAAATGAATCTTAGCCATAGATTCATACCTAACCCTAAGCCACTAGAGTCTTCTTAAGGAATGCTCCACCACTAGTGCATTTTCCAAGAAAGAACGCTCCACCACTAGTTTTTTTTCTATCATCAACTTCCTATCCAATCAGCATTTATGAATGCTTTCAAATCTAAATTTCCTCCTTTTTGTACCATAATCCATAGTCTTTAGTATTTAAATACCTCATGATTCTCTTGATTGCCATCATGTGATTCTATTTAGGATTTGCTAAGAATTGTGCCACCATACCAACTAATAATGCAATACCAAGCCTTGTGTGTACTACATATTGTAATTTTCCAATCATTGATCTATATGTGGTCTAATCTACCTCTTTGGAATCACCATTTTTGGAAAGTTTATGTATAGTAGACATAGGTGTTCCTATAGGTTTTGAATCTTCCATTCCAAACTTCTTTAGTATTTCCTTGATATGTTTGGATTGATTAATATAGATGTCATCTTTCTTCTGTTGGATCTACAACCCAACAAAGAATTTTATCTCTCCAAACATGGACATCTCAAATTCTTTGCTCATCTCTTCTAAAAATACCTTGCATAAGTCAGCATTTCCTATAAATAAAGTGTCATCAAAAAAGACTTCAACCAACACAATTTTCTTGCTTGGTCCTTCTTTGATGTACAAGTTGTTATCATTTGTTCTTTGAAAACTAATCTTTATCAAGTAGTTATGAAGTCTTACATATCAAGATCTAGGAGCTTTCTTAAGACCATACAATGCTTTGTGTAATTTGCAAATATCTCTTTTTTTAGGATCTACAAAACCTTTAGGTTGTTCTATTTAGACTTCCTCATCAAGAATTTCATTCAAGAAAGTAGATTATACATCCATTTGATAAACTTTAAATCTTCTATGTTATGTGTTGGCACTCAAAATTGCAGCCCTGATTTTGAGCACCATTGAGAAAGTTAAGCCCTATAAATGCTTTTAAATGCCTATGTACTCGATTGTACCTTTGAGACTCCTAAGGTATTTAATGTTTCTAACACCCTACATTCAGATTTTCTACATGTTCCATGAAGTTAAATTGACATTCCAAGTCATTCTGTGAAGTCTCATTTTGAGCATTTGTCAATTCTGCATTTTCAACTGTGTCAAACAATGACAGGAGCCTATGTTTGCAAGTGAATATCTCATATCTAGAAATGTTTCATTACATGCCACTTTGGGAGTGTCTAGTTTCCATACCTAAGAACCTATGTTTCAAATTTTGAGCCATTTCAAGTTTGTTTGACTAAGTTTTGAATCCCTCAAAGTTTGTAGTTTACTATTTTCACACATTTGCAAATTGCACACATTTCTGGGAAGCCCTGTTTGACGTGTTATAACTTTTGACCAATTGACCTGAATGCTAAAATTCCTTTTATGTTACATTGTAGATGTCAAAGACTTGTTATGTTTCAAGTTTTAGCTCATGATGAATCTGTTTGATCAGTTTTCAAACACGGTTTCAAAAGCAATTTATAACTTTTACTGGTGTCAGCATTTGCAGATTTGTCAGTACCCCTATTCGTGATGTTATAACTTGAGATCTATGATTTCCTAGATAAAATGGATTGTACCCCTATGTTTTCCTCTAAAAATACTTTAAGTGTGCCAATTTTTAGGTCATGACGAATCCATCTGCACACTTTTTGAGGTCAATTCCATTTGCAAAAAATGCATTTTTGTCATTGTTTCTAGTCTGTAAAATCCAAGTAGCCTAGTTTGACCGCTCGCCATTTGTGCCCAGTCATTCATCATGAGCCCAAATCACAATTTTATAATGTCCTCATGATAGAGAACCAATGCCCCAGATTTCATTCTCCCAAATGTCCATTTGCCCAATTTTCAAAGCCAAATATGAACCTAGTTTAGTGTTTTCTGACATGTTGATCTACAGGTGATTTTAAGAAGGCAAATTTGATAGTCAATATCTTTTGACTGAGAATTTTTCATGAGACAAGATTTGACAAGGTCAAAGTATGCAGAATAGAGATTCAATGTGCTAGTTTTCAGAGTCTGATCATAGGTTTGGATCAGTTTTAAAAGCCAGTCAAAGGACCTCCTGGCACCAAATTCACAGTTTGCAAATAAGTGGTAAAGCGAGTTTTATTTGATGATTCAGTGATTGAACTTGATTCTAATCAATCTGAGGTGATGAATGGATCAGTTTTCTAGTTTAGGTGTTCGAAAACAAAACAAAATTTAGCTGGACCCACTTAGGGCCCGACTAATTTCACCGAGATGTTATGGCATCCGATTATTTCAAATGTGGAATAGTTTTAAGTAGTATTTGCAAGATTGTTGAAATGTGTGATTGTTGCCTTATAGAGATGGAAATGTTGCAACTTCATCACATCATAGGATTGTGGATCATATAGTAATGTTCAAATTAACAATAATAGCAAGTATTTGGAAAATTGAAGGAGGACCTTGTATCTACTATTCTTTGATCTCTTCTGCAAGTTATCACAACCACCAAGATGAAAGCTATTTGAAATTTAGCTATGAGGTGCATCTCTATTCAACAATTTGAAAGTTTCTTTGTAGTCTCATGCATGCATTTCATAATAAGAGCGATGATCCATGTACTTGATCATCCAATGGGTTTTGTATCCACAACTATTGAAGCATTTTAGGCTATGATCGAACTTGTTGCCCAAGTGTTCGGAGTGAGTTGCAAGAAGATTTCAAACCTCTCAATGAGTCTTCCATTTTTCTATGTATAATAATTCATTGAAAAGTTCCTCACTTTTGTATTGGAAAAGGGAGTTTAGAAAACATATAATTCATGAAAACTTGAACTCACTAAATGGAGTAGCTCAAATGCCTTGAGATTTACCAATATGTGTAAAATGCAAATTTTTATAACAATAGCATTTTAAGAGCTCTCCCCTTTTTCAAATTGACCCATTGGAAGGGCATGTGCCTTTTCTTTTACTCTTGAGCCGGAGTTTTATTATTGATAACTTGCATCTTCACCTGTTCATATCCATGGATAGAAAGGGAGAAGCATTGACATCTTAGCATTGGGAAAGGGTGAAAATTGCCATGATTTTGGAAACTACTAGAGTTGATGATTATATAAGACACGTTGGACCAAAGGCCCATTTTAAATAGATGAGGACGACTAAAAAGATGGAGTTGTATTCGAGCACAAAGTTGGAAAGGTGTGAATACCACAAACTGTAAAAAGACAAAGCCAATACTTTATGTCGACAGGGGATTTTCCTATGATAGGAATGAACAAATCATTTGTAGAGGTTACTGCTAATGAAAAATTATAATATAGATGCAGCTTTTCCTTCACTTCAATAGAAGGGGCAACTCATGCACATTAGCAGTATTAGATTGCAGTCTTTGTGGAGCCACTATTAGGATGTGCAGTTTTGTTATAGTTTCTCATCCATATCATTTTCTCTCTAGTTTGAATGACCTTACAGAGGCTAGAAAAAGATTGTGGTTCTCTATATGCATGGGAATAGAGCAAACAAAGTGCAGTGCCATAGGTGAAAGGGAGTTGGGCTATGTGGAAACATAGCCACAACTTATGAGTAGAGCTAACAAAAAAGAGAATCTCCAGCACTAAAGAGACCCCACACTGCAGAGAGGAGTCCCTCACGCCAGGGCACTCAGAAAATGAAAGGTTTCATAAAGAGAAACCTGCGCAAAAGATAGCGCACATAGTAGTCAACGCTAGGGAAGAGATTCATTTTAACAAAGGAGCTTCTACAAAATAAAGCTTCCATGCAAGGATAAGAGGGCACAATGGTTGAGTCAGAACATTCACACAAATTGAAGAGTTGCTTTGCAAGGAGAAGAACCTACGTAGAAGAAAGGAGACACCAATGAAAATGATGTTGCCACCCAACAAAGAAGAGTCTCCTTTAAGAAAAAAGAGGAATCACACGCCAATGCAAATGAAAAAAAAATTAATTTAGGCAAGACTAAGGAGATTCTTTCCAAGAAATTGGGTCTGCCTCTTCAATCAAAGAAGCATGGTAAAAAAGGGTCTCAATTTAGATCTAAGTCTTGTGCATAGGGATTTGATGATTCTGAAGACTCAAAAGATTGTAGTTGGGACAAAGAATTGTTGCATCCCAGTGCAAAATAGAGAAAGAGCATGTAGAGGAAATTTCTTGCGTAGGGGAGCTTTTGTTGTTTCTTCCTTGGCATGCTCACCATACTTCACTCTCGCTGCAACCTTCTCCCAATTCATGAAATCAGAGCATCCCGCATTCATAGAGTATACCTGACAAGTTTTAAAGGAGGTGTTAAAATGTCGAGTTGAAGTGACTTCTTTGGATTTTCTTTAAAGTTTCATGCTTGATGTTCTTATGATTGTAATCCATGAATGATTGCAGAGGGGCATCCCATACCAGGGTAGCCAGACATTTCACAAGTGTGTAGTATTTTTTGCATTGTTCTATTAATGAATGGTCACATTTTTATTTTGGAGAAGTGGAGCACCTTTTAAACCACAGATTTTTTTTAGTTTATCCCACATTGCCTACATGGGTAGTTTTTAAGCTCTTTAAATAAACCAATACACACATAGTAAGTTGTCTCCAATACAATGACTTTTGGAAGCCGTGAGTGATGAGGTGGGACCCAACCTAGATGTCAGCTGGTGCACAAATGGAACATAGTTTTGAACAAACTAATAGGTACGCTGATGTGTTAGAGATGGTGTTAGATCTCACCATGTGTCTGGATCTGAGGGTGGGTGAATGTACACTAAAAAAAGTTGCACAGAGGATAAAAAGTGTGAGAATGTAGGCAATTGACATGTGGAAAGAAAGTCTCGCATGCAAGGAGGTGGCACCAAATCAGCAAATCAACATGAGAGCACAGGATGCTGCCATGTGGCAGATCCAGCAAACGGCACAATTTTGCAAAATAAAGATGCAGGGTGGTTAATTGATGTTGGCATGCAAAAATTTGACATGTGGTGGTGCGGGCCTCGAGCATAATGATGTGGTAGAGACATGCAGGCTCAGGCAGATCCACAGGATGCTGCCAGGTGGCAGATCTGACAAATAGCACATGCCCACATTTCGAAGATGCTTGAAAGATAAGTAATGTGAGTATGTGGGATCGTGCCATGTGGCATTGAGTCTCGAGTGTGATGACATGGTGTCTGATGAACAGTGGTCAGCCAATCAAAGGCTACCATGTGGAAAAAGGTTAGTCAAACCTAGTTGACCTCAAAATTCAAGGGAGACACTAGAAAAATGAAAAAATAATTAATGTTTTCTTTTAAAATATTATTTTTTCAAACGTCCAGGCTTTTAAAATTTTCAAAGGGAAATAATCTAAAGTTTGGACTTTAGGTTATTTTGAAATTTTGAAATTTTGAAAACATAAAGGTTGCAGACCTGAGTTTCATACTAGGAGAGTGATTTTTCAAACTGAGATTTAATGGGTTTCTGGAAGCAAAAATTTGTGATATTATATATCATCAGAATCATGAGAAGACAAAATTTTTAATTATGGAGTTCATTTTTGCACAAGTGCTCACTAGTTTGAATTATAGCTAGAAACATAAAATTTGAGGCCTTCTTAGTAGAATTGGTAAAAAACTAAAAATCCAGTTAGAGGATCAGTAAAACTTGGTAAGAATGCAGTTGTAGTTCACTTTGCTCACATTCACTCAGTAAAACTCAAAATTTACCAAGCTTTTCATGAAGTTATTAGATATTTTTGATGACTCACAAGTTTTCATCATCAAAAAAGGATATTTGCAAATCAATAACTTAGAAATGATGAAACCAAATTAGATCAGAATGGGAGAAGGGAGAAAAAAGTTGTTTAGTTGCAAAAGATTTAATTCCAAGTGGACACATGTCAAGCAAAGATCAGATCTAGGAATTTGTCTTCTCCTATATCTCTCTTTCTTTCTTTCATTGTGGGGGTTGGCAGTTTTCTTTGGGTAATGCCAACAGGGTTCCAATGTTCTACTATGAAACCATTCTTTCAGCACTTTCTCTCTTGTATGAACAGCATTAGGAAGGTTAATACAAATATTTTAGATCTGTTAGGTATTTTTCATGTTTTCATTTTCATCTATATGACTATATTAATTTCAAGGAAATAAATGCAAAGAGCAGTAGATGAGTGAGTTTCAGTTGAATCTTGTTGGAAATGATTGAAAAGATCATGAATGAAGAATAATGGAACTAGTAAAGAATGTTTTTAATCATTGTTTTTTCATTGATGTCAAACTTTCTACTTGCAGGAATGACAATTACTTAAGTGATCCAAATACTATCAATTGGTTGATTGACAAGGAGGCTGCAATCAATAAGATGTAACTAGAGTACCTAGAGAAAGGTTGAAGTTATGGTGTTGTAATGAAGTATAAGGATCAGCTAAGCCATTGATGAAATAGTGTATTGATGACATACTCTAAGAGGTTGGACACACTAAGACACATCAAAGATGTAAGGTTTAACTAAGTCATTTGTAAAGCCTAACTAAGTTCATTGGAGAGAGCCGAGCAAGCTAGTTAGAGCCGAGCAGATTCTCAGTTGAACCCAAGCAAGTTCAACTTTAATGTGTGCCAAGTAATCCAACAGGTGCCAAGTGAAGATCAAGTGCCAAGAAAAGAAAAAATGCTATAGGTGTCGAGCATCAGTAAATCAATGATGTCGAGTTGCTGCATTATTTGTTAAGTCAAAGATTCACTAGATCAGCAGCGATAAGTTTGTTACATCAAATTTTGTGAATTAGTTGGATGATAAGGATGATGAATAGATGTCACAGAATTTTATGTAAACTATGCAAACCAATTCAAGGTGAATGCTAATGGGTTCATCATGAAGTTTCTAGAAGAAACAATTTGGAGGGAAAACAATACCATTTTCTCAAGATCAAATTAAGATTTGAGTGAGAAATAAAGAATAGAACTTCTTTATAAGGAGTTACAGGTCAGAGATCAAATGTGCATGTATGAGAGGGAGTTGGTCATAAAGTGTGGTCTTGCAAAGAAGCTAAGAGGAGTAAGAACAGAGCATCAAGACTCTGAGTTGATCAAATGACCATGGAGTGCATTGGTATAATGAGTAGAAGAACTCAAGGAGACAAATCTTGAAGGGTGAACAAGCTATCAGTACTACAAGGGAGGAAAGCCAAGCAAAGAAAAGGACTGAAGAGTGATCTAAAATCTACAAGGTTGAAGTTGCAATCTGTATCAAGTGAAAAACCTTCTAATACTTTCTTACCATTGTATTAGACATTGAAACCCTACATTGCTAGGTTAGCTTAACAACTAGGTGAATAAGCCTCAGGAAAAGGATAAAGAGATCCCCAGGAGAAGGATAAAGAGATCCTTAGGAGAAGGATAAGAGATCCTTAGGAGGAGGATAGGAGATCCTTAGAGAGGGATGAAAGATTCTTTTGAGAAGGTAACTGTAAATCCCATGGACTTGGGTGAGCCTAACAGCTCTATGTAAATCCTTTAATAGGGTGACATTCCAAGTTGAATGTTCTTAAGTCCTCTAATAGGGCACACTCCTAATAGGTTGTAGAAATCCTTTAACAAGGTCACATTTAATAATGTGTTGTAGCCTTTTAATAGGGCAGGCCTTTAACAGGGAAAACCATCAAAAGTGGTTGAAATCAATTGTGCAGTTATTCTATGGGTAACATCCCCACCCCAGTTTTACCTTCTTATTCCTGGAGGGTTTCTAGGTTACCAAAATCCTTAGTGTTATGGTGTGATGCATGTTTACTTTTCATGGTTGTTTAATGTTTAATTGCATGCATGATAATTTCAGTTATATGTGATCAAATATTTCAAGAAAAAGTTGTATTGGACAACATTGGACCTTGGATAACTAATTCACACCCCCTCCCCCCTTTCCAGTTATTCTAAAAGAATTCTAACAAATCTTGTCTCCTTTATCAACTAATTTCCAATGTTTTACAATCTTTGACATAGAGCTTAGGTTGTAGTTGCAATCCCTTAATGTTGTATGTTATTTCATTGTTGTCTGTGCCTCAAAAGGTTACGTAAATGCTTCAGGGAAATCAATAGGTTTGTGAGGTTACTAATGGGGATATCATGTAAGAATGAGGTTTAAGCTGAACATTGATGTCTATTTACAAGTTGAATAGATAGATCAGATATTAGAAGATACAAATAGGTATCAGATATCCATATGTGTGTTTTCTATTTATAGATTTTCCCAATGGTTAAGCCACTGATCAGTTTATAGGATCATTAGGTCTTAATGATGCATATCTGAGGTTTTAATGAATTCAACATTATTAATCAAATGTTCTTTCCCTTTCATGTTGAAGGACTTAAAGGATTAACCCTCACTCAACTTATGTGATTCATAGATTTGCATTTAGCTACTGTATATCTATGTTATTGCACGAGTTATTAGGAGATGTAAGGGGTTTTCATCTGCTTAATAGATTCAAGGATATGTTTTTGCACTAGTATAGTATCAATTGAATCTAAGGTCTACCTGCCTAGGTTTTGTAGAGCCTAAAGTGAAGAAGGAGTTATGCCTTATAGTTGGCCCAAGACTACAGTCAAGTGCATTCATCATAGGAATTTTCTAGCCTTAGATTCATTTGTCTGGTTTCTTTATTGTTTGTAAAACTATTAAATCAGGAGCCAACATGTTGCATATGCTAGTAAAGTTCTAACACCTTCTAATATTGCAACAGTAATAAAAGTTTCACCATAATCAATACCTTCTTCTTGAGAATAACTTTTACAAACTAACCTTTCTTTGTTTCTTGAAACTTTTCCATCTTCATTTAACTTATTTTAGAATACTCACTTTGTGTCAATTACATTTTTATCCTTGGGTCTAGGAACAAGAGTTCGAGTCTTATTCTTCTTTATCTATTCTATTTCTTCATTCATAGCTTCAATCTAACTTTCATTATACAAAGCATCTTTAATATTTCTAGGTTCAAATTCAGCAAGAAAACATGTACCTTTCAATTAGTTTCTTGTCATTGTTCCATCTAACTTGTCTCTAATGATCTAATCAAGTGCATGGTGTGTTCTGACATATTGTTGCCTAAGTTTTAGTCCATATGTTTTTTCTTTAAGATTTAAAGTTTCATCAAGTGTCAATATATTGAGTCTGAGTATAGATTACCCATAGGATGGCCTTTCTTCTCATCTTCCCTTTGAGATAACCTAATGTGGGAAATCATATGAGCAATATATTGATTCTTGACTACGTGATTAGGTTTGGGAGGGCTTGTTATGCATTTTCCTGATGAGAAGAAGGTCTAAATATCTCTAATGATTCATATTCTTTGTTCCTAATCATGTTGAATACAAGATTCATGTTGAGAAGGAGTTCTTTATGAAAGTATTTCTTCATCTCTGAAAGTTTCTAACTCCATTTTCAAAGATCTATATCTAGAGAAGGATACATTTTCATAGATATATATAGAGAAAATATAGAAGAGGACCCTAAAGATTGAAGTTGAAGATTGATATATAGATCATGAGAACAATTTAGAATCAAGTTTAGTTTAATTCAATACTAAAAAAATGCTTAAAATGCAGAAATGGTGAAAGAAACTAGTCAAAGGTGATAAAACTTCTTTTGAAAATAAAATCAACGGCTCAAATGCAAATCATAATAAACTACGTGGTGGAGAAAAGTTAAATTAATAAAAAACTAAATGTCATTGGCCAACTGACAAGTCAAATAGTTTAATTTAAAGAAAGACTATAGATCAAGTATGTTCTCAGCCACCCAATTTAAACATATCGATGATTCTCATTGTGTCACTATAAAAAGTTGATCAATCTTTAAGTGAAGTGACATAGCAAGTGAATGACTTGTGTCTCAATGGGCTCATTACATTCTACATAGTAAAAATAAGTCAAATTTAGATACTCCATGAAATGAAGTGATGCCATGTGTATGCCATAATGTACCTAGTTTGAAAGGTGGACCCACACTGTGAAACAAAGAGAAGTAACATCATTTTATTACCATTGTCAGATTGAGATGGATCCATTTTTGTTACTATTTTGCTATAAAAAATTGTGCAGCCATTATTCTATGTGACAAAGTGACAATCCAACATGTGTACAAGGAGGGACCCCTGGTGGAAATTATAAAGGAAAGTCTCAACATTTAAATCATGATCATTGATTTAACATCGATGGTCAGAATTTCAAAAATGCAATGACCATTGGAATATGAAATAAGTAGTTTGGCATGAAATAATAGAAAATATAAGAAATAGTGATTTTCCACAGGATTTTTTGAAGATTACAGGAAGTTGAATGGTTATCATGTGTTTTAGAAACATAATGGATTCAGAATTAGTAGTGAAGAAGATGCCACGTGTTCGTATGATTGGATAATTTCATATTTGATTTTATTTTTATTCTATGATTGTTGCTCTGCCAGAATTAAGAAATGATAGAGAACTATAAATGTAACTTCATTTAACATAACAGGGGTTGGAAAACTCGAGTGAGAATTGTTCTGTAATTCCATTTACAGTATTTTATTTCCAAGTTTTGTAGTCCATGCATTAGATAGCTTTGCACTTGGAGTTAAAAGACAATTGTGTATGACCCTATAAATAATCAGATGGATTCAACTTTTTTTTGATATTTTTAGTACAGTAATTCCATTTGTTGCTTCATATATGGTTATGTTTCTTCTCTTGATAGTTTCATATATGTTTGATATTCTATTGGGAATTAAAGGATAATGTATGTGAATCTATTGGATACTTGTTGAATTCCATTTCATTCAAGGCTAATAACCAAAGTAATTCCACTTGCCCTCATATGTATAATCCTTTTTTTCCTACTTCTACATTTAGATGAGTAATTTGCATTTAGAATAGAATTAGAAGTTAGAAAATATCAAGATAATCTACTACAATCATTCCATTTAGTGTGATAGGTTATTCATATACCTCTTGCCTGAGCTATTTGTGCCTACAAACAACTTGGCTATCCTTTACTGCTCTCAGGTTAAGAGCTTATAATATCAAGAATTTTTTATCACATAAAGATATATTAATTGCATATTATTGTAAGAATCATAGGGAGTTGTACCTAATCAATTCATAGGGTAGTAATAGGATACATACACTGACCCATTTGTTAATAAACATCATTTTTTTCATCCAAACATTGGGTATCAAAGAGTCAAGAGTATCAGATATAATAGGAGAACAAATTTTTAGCCAACACATTTCTTACTAACACATGTACTTTAGATTTAGAATATGTTCCACTAACCTCTTCATGATCTTCTATATCAAGCTTGGGTCCCACTGTCTATGACTCAGGTCTTTCTAACTCAATTTGCTCTGGCAATAGCTCAGTAGGTTTTGGCTATGACTCAGGTCCTTCATACTGTGACTCAATTGCACTGGTTACAACTTAGTAGCTTTTGGAGATTTTGGGGACTCAGGAGGTGAGGCCTCCTGACTTCCAAATATATTTGACAATGTATCAAGTTCATAATAAATAAACCTTCTATAATCTTTAGGTTCTTTGTTGCTTTCCTCTTTACTCTTTTATGGAAATTCATCAATTCTCACATGTGCACTTTCTATGATCTTATGAGTAGTTAGATTCAAACACTTGTATGCTTTACTTTTGTAGGAGTATCCTAGGAATATGCCTTCATCACCTTTGATATCAAATTTTCCTTTCCTAGATTCTTTTAAGATATAACACTTGCTACCAAATACTTTCAAGTAACTTACATTAGGTTTATAGCCATACATTAGTTCATAAAGAGTTTGGTTTGAGTCTTTTATCAATTATACTATGTTCAAGGTATTCTCTGCATTATTGATTGCTTCCTTCTAGTATTTGATTGCAACACTCTTTTCTATCATTAATGTTCTTGCACAATCCATGATGGATATGTGCCTTCTTTTAGCTTTACTATTATGTTGAGGTGTACTAGGGGCTAATACTTGTCTCTTAATTCCTTTTCCATTTTAGAAATCATTGAACTCATTGGAAATGAATTCACCACCTCTATTTGATCTCAAACATTTTAGCTTCTTTCCAATTTCTTTGTCTACTCTTGCCAGATCACACTTAAATTTTTGAAATGCTTCAAAGTTTTCTTTTAGATACATTATAATCATCATTCTAGAATAATCATCAACAAATAGAATAAAATATTTATCTCCACTATAGCTCTCCATTCCAATAAATCCACATAATTCTGTATGAACTAGCTCCAAGACTTCTTTTGAATGATAGTTCTTTCTTTTGAAACTAGTCTTTCCTATCTTACCAATTTGACAATTTTTTATTAGACCCATATCAGGTTTCCTTAGACTAGGAATACCTCTTACTCTTCTATTTTTTCTTATCTTGACTAGATTTTCAGAGTTCACATGACATAACCTTTTATGTCATAACTAGCTTTCTTCTACTTGAGCAATAAAAAATGAACTTTCTTTGAGATCTAGGTAGAATAGGTTACCTTTTGTTTGTTTTCCAGACCCAACCACATTACCTTTTCTATCTAGTAGTTTGGCCTTCCCATTCATGAATTCTACCTTGAATCTAATATTATTCAATTGCGCCACACTCAGTAGATTATGCTTTAGTCCTTTAACCCAATAAGCATTATCACATCTAAGTTCATTGGTTAGTGAGATACAACATTTTCCCTTTATGCAACAAGGTTCATTGTTTCCAAATATCACACTACCAGCATCATAATGTTCCATGTGTTCAAATTTTGTTTTATCACTAGTCATATGGTGTGAGAAGCCACTATCAATAATCCATGTTTCATTTTTTTCTAACATGAGAGACAAGTGCCATTTTATTTCTTTCATCATCAAATTCATTTTTTATAACAATATAAACCATTTCATCATCTTTACTACTATCTGAATCTTTAGCCATAAAACAAGATTTCTTACCTATTTCCTTGTAGTCTTTGTAGTTTTTGAAATCCTTCTTGCCTTTTTACTTGTTGTGCTTATTTTCATCTTCATCTTCTTTGTTTGGACACCTTGCAGTAATGTATCCAACTTCTTCACAAGAGAAATAGATTAGAGGAATCTTACCTTTATACTTTCCTTTGCTTTTGGGATACCTTCTTGAATGTAATACTTCAATGGCTTCAAGATCACTATTAGAATTGTCTTCCTCTTCACTTTTAGATAGTTTTCTTTTAGATCTGTTAGCTTTCCTCTTGAGTAATACCTTGGCTTCAAATGTAGACTCAAGATTGGTAGAACTAGGAGTATAATTGTCATAGTTATCTAGTTCAAATGTTGTCAATCTTTCCACTAAATCATCCAAAGTTATATTGTAATGTGGATCACATCTCATCTCTTGAATAGAAGACACTCTGATTGCATAAATAGGAAGAAGGGTTTTGAGTACCTTTCTTATTACTGTTACATCTTTAATTGTTCCTCCAGAGGCTTTGATAGCACTGACACTGGCTTTGATTCTTTCAACATATTTTGCAATGTTTTCATCCTCTCTCATTTTCATCTGATCAAACTGTCCTCTAAGAATTTCATCTTTGGCTCTCCTTACATATTGATCTCCTCCATATATGGCTTTTATCTTGATCTACATTTCATAAGCAATTCCACAATCTTTGACCTCATCAAATTTGGCATAGTTGAGAGATGAAGCAATATCAATCATCATGATATTATGAATTTTCTTTTCTTCAATTTCTTCAATGGTCATAGTTCTAGTAGGAGACTTGTATTTGGAATCTGGATACTTTAGCACTAAATCTCCAATGGTTTCCAAGTGTAGCCTCATGAGTTCTTTTAATGCCTTGAAGTTATCTTTGTTCAGCTTTGGGATCTCCCTTCTATAAGATATCCTAATCTTTAGCTTAGGTCCCTAAAACTTTTTGTACAAGCACCAAAGGCTTTGATACCAATTGTTGGAAATATAAGAGGAGTAAATGATAGGGGAGGGGTGAATCAGTTACTAAAAAAAAATCCCAGATCCCTTAGATATCAATAAAAATCAAAACTCTGATTAAATTGTATTCTGCTATAACTCTGCAAACACATATGCACTCGGTTTACACTAGGAAATATAACAACTCAGCAATAACTATATATATTGATCATAATGAGATTAACCTTAAGTTTAAATTAGTGCATACACATAAAATAAATAGCATGAACACAAGTGACACCAAGATTTACTATGGAAATCCAATTTGGGAAAAACTACCAATTGCAACTAGTTACTGATTTTCGCTCTTCTAAAGTGAGCCCTAGTAGGAGCCAACCCTATTAAAGGTTATAAAACACACTATTAGGAGTGACCCTTTTAGAGGATTTAATCACCCTATTAGGAGTGACCTTGTTAGAGGTCTTTACAGACTTCAAATAGAAATGTCACCTTGTTAGAGGATTTTGAAATAGTCGTTAAGCCAACTCTATTAAAAGATTTTGATCATTGCTACAATACTTAGAGAGTAACAATTACCTAATTTCTAATGGAACTAAATTGTTGACTGAAGATCTCAATTATAGCTTGAATACTTGATCCTTCTTGTTCAAATGTATCTTTGCAGCTGACCAACAATATTATGCTTCTCATTCTAATTCCCTTCCTCTAAGCATCATCAAATCTTCTATTATGTTCCACACATTCAATCCTCAACCCTACCTTATATTTATATCTTACACTTTGTTAGGTCAGCTTGAATACAACTTAGAATACTTAATATTCATATCCTTAGTCAGCTAGAACTAGCAACTAAATCAATTGAAATCAATATGCCAAAACAAGAAAATCCTTTGTTAGCTGAGCCTGCTCAATAGACACTAACTCAAAAATGATTTTCCTGTGTTAACCAAGTGAACTCAGTTCACATTGCATATTCACAAAGTTCATTTTCCAACAAAGTGAGCTTGGTTAACACTAATTCCATCCAACATTTCTTTCATTAACCAAGTAAGATCGGTTAACACTCAAATTCTGTAAACT
This sequence comes from Cupressus sempervirens, assembly GCA_028749045.1. Lineage (NCBI taxonomy): Eukaryota > Viridiplantae > Streptophyta > Pinopsida > Cupressales > Cupressaceae > Cupressus > Cupressus sempervirens. The sequence continues at coordinate 743,815,476 of CM053791.1, read as the reverse complement.
TTCCTTTGACTATTGAGTGAACTCGGTCGACACTATCTTCTAAACTAGGCAAAATTTTGAATACTTAGTAGATATAGGAAACTATCTTCATTACTTGAGTGAAATAAAAAATACACTAACTATCAATGATATGATATTTTTTGTAACATCAAATATAATACACAATTAATCAATTGTTTTCAACAATATAGAATCTAAAACTCTATGATCTCCCAGTAAAAAATTTCCCATAACATTTTTTGACAAACAATTGATGGTTTATTTGGAGGTGTCATTTAGAAACTATCATTCAAGAAGTGCTTGAAGACTATTGTAACACTTTCAGTGAATATGGCTTACCTTCTACTAGTATCCTCATAGTTGTATATGAGATTTCTATTCTTGTGGTTTTGAACCTTATTTTCCCCTATGGGTATCTTTGTTTCTTCATGAGGATTTTACTCTCCATTATTTTTTCAATATGCACTGTTTCCATTGAGAATATAATCTCATTTAGCTTTTTGCCATAATTTTTTCTTTATTTTCTCTTTGGACAAATTCAAGTGCATTCTAAGGCTAAAAGATGTGGTTTATTCATTCTATTTTCTTATGGAACCTTAAATATAAACTGAGTATTGAGAATTCACCCCTTTGTTGTCTATATTTTTCACAACACATATTGAAATACTTTTCCTAAAGATTGGAAATGAAATAGATATAAAGACTTATTGTACCTATTTTGTCTGCTATATATTCATAATTTTCCAACTCTTGATGTCCACTTACAAACTACTATTCAGTAGCTTCTTGCATGATTTAGGTATATAATTCATGAGCTAAGACAAAAATATTCTAAAGAAACATGTTATTCCTTGTTTATGCTTGAAAAGTTGTAGTTGTCTCATTAATTTTTCCTTGTTTTCTATCCTAACCATATGTTTAGATAATTACTATTGTTGATGATGCCATTTGAATCAAATTTATATCTATATACATTGAATTTTAAATGTTATTGTCACTTTCAACAATCATGCTCTTATTTCTGATATTCATTCTATAGCTTTCATTGTCTGTTGTCATGCCCTAAATTACAAGACTAAACACAACCAAAAAAATTTATTTTTTTTGAAAGGAAAACTAAAGATAAAGTTTATAGAACTATACTTGTTACAAACATTCTGTCGAACTATGAAGTGTCTAGACAACAATGCATGTTTTCCTCAAGGATGTTAGAAGATACCAATTCAATCATCAAATTTGGAGATGATAAAGTTAATTGGTGAAAAAGGAATTTTTTTTCAATAAATAGCATGCACTTCAAGTTTTCACGGTTGTAAATTTATTTCCTAACATTAATTGACCATACTAGCTAGGTGATATTATCATATAAGAATCACATCCTATTCTCATATGTATTTGTGTAACCCAATTCCTGCATTGATGTTGTTATAATGGATTCTATCATTTTTTTGTGAACTATTCATATGACTTCCCTGGATAATGACTATAGCTTACTACACTTGTGTACTATTCTTTTGATCCTAAGTTATTATAGTAGGATTATTTTGATGATAATCTTTCTTTATATCTTTTCTCAACTATAGTCAACTAGATGTTATACAGCTAGGTATTTTAAATTGTCTATCATTTACTCATTGTCCATACCCTATAATGTACTACTATTTACCAATGCTTTATCGTTTATCCTTCACACTTTTATATAATGATACCCTCTAACAATTCATTTATTAATATTCCTATTTTATTTTATCATTTTATTTTATCTTATAATTATTTTATTTATTACTTTATTTTATAATTTTCTCTTTTATCCTCTCACACCTCCTTTTACTCTACTAATTCAATTATTGATTTAGCTACCATATTAATTTTAACTAAAAATTTAGTTACCTTTTCAAATTATAATATTCTAATAATTCTAACACTAAATTTACATGTGTTTCAAATACTTTGTTGCTTACTAACCTAAAAATCTCCACTAGTCTTATACAAATCTCATTTTTAATCAACTTTTCCCTACTTAATTTTAGAGGGATTATAAATTTGTGTTCAAAATGTATATCTTTTATATATCCTCCAAATGATTCACCTACTAATTAATAATATATCCTAACTAACATGTTATTACTTGATGTCATACTTTACCTTTGCCTATATATCATAGTACACATTAATGCTAAAATGCTACGTTCATTTGGTCTTAGTTTTTGATACGGATTAAGTACAATGTCTTGACATAATTATACATATTATTTGATCTATGCATATAATGATTCACATTGCTCCTATGTGTTATGCGCATTAGTTATAAAAATAAGTAAAAAAGAAAATCATAATATGAAGACGATGGGTAACGTAGCCTCTAACCCAGATTGATTCATCTCACTACTGGCTATGAATTACATAGTTTTAATAGTAACTAGTACCCATATGTGCTTCCTAATTACATGTGTCCATTGCAACTAGACCATTTTCTTATAACGTTCTAACCCTAAATCTTACTACATACATTTCACTTTTTCATGTCCCAAAAAAAATGATATAATAGAACATCTTAATTATCAACTTAACATCAATAGCTCCTAAATATCTATTATTAACCCCCCCTTTTTTATATCAAACAAGAATCATAACTACCTACCTACTTTCCACTATTCTTCCTAGTACCACTATAAATAGATAATCCTAACTTATCAACTTGATCATATTGGAAACTTACAAATTAGGTGTACTAATTAGGTCTTTAGATTCATTATTAAATATCTATTGACTTTATCTTAATTAAATTTATTTATTTATTTTTATTCACTATTATTATTCTTGTAATTTTACTAACTTACATATAATTAATTATAAAATAAAAATTAGCATATATTCCTAAATTTTCCTACCACTAAGTTATAAATCTCACTACTACCACATGGCTTTAATATTAACATGATTCTAACATTACCACTTAACAATTAATTGCCTAAGATGCCTTCCTAAAATAATTCTACCTAATATCACTTGACTAGATATTACTTATGCATACCTCAATACTATCTCTCAAACATTCTTGACACAATAATTTAAATTTAAAATTTAAATTTCATAAATAATCTAAACAAATACACATTTAATCTACCCTAATCCTACCCAAGCTAATACACCACCTAAAGCATAATCCATAACTTACCACTAATCTCCTATCAATACCTATCTAAGTTCAAATCAACTAAACACATGTCCTTAATATTGAACTTGGTCATGAACTTCCATTTTTTAGATCAATCTTAATTATTTTCAAATCCTTGTCCCCTCCCAAGTGAATTCCTATGCATGGGGAGATGTGCTCATTTAAACCTCTTTGCAATGATGTTTTGACAAGATTACACTCCCTTCCTAATGAACCTAGAACAAAGGGTTCTGAAAATAATGATTTGCAAGATTTAATCTTGTCATGGAACACTCGCCAACACCCATCTCTACTCCCCCCTCTTTTCTAGTGCATGGCTCCTCCCCCTTAGTTTTTGCAAAGTTTCTAATATGATAGGATTGGAAAAGGCTTTTACATGTTTTAGTTTCAAACTGTTTTCACTTTTTTCAAGGGATAGGCACCTATGAAGGGGAGGGTCTAACATTGGATAGATCAAACATAATTTTTTGCAATTTGAAAAAAGCTTCCAAGAGGAGATGGCATCTTGTGGGGACCACTACCACATTCCAAGTTTATTTATTAATAATTCTTTCTTTTTAACTTGGTTCATCCCTATTTGCAAGGTAGGTGCCCATGTTTTGGGTTTTTCTTTTTTTGTTTACTAATGTGTTAAGCTTACTTTTATTATTTATTTTCTTTTCTTTTCTTTGTACCATACTATGATCTAGCACATATGCATGTATGTCTCTTTAGAAACCTTGTGACTATGGAAAATACTTAGGAGACCTAATGTTAATCCAACTTCCATTATAACCCCTAAGTCTTGTAGGTTCCTACTAGGGTATCAAGCATATTCTCTCATTATTTAAATAGCCTGTAATTGGGATGGGATTTAATTGCCCGTCTCATACAAATTCCAGAGAATATAGTGGTGGTTGTAGGAGGTTTTACTCCAAGTTTAATAGATTTTCATCTTTCACATCATAGGATCTAAATAAAAACTTGAAAATCTAATGAACTAATCTTCATGCATATACAAGGAACTATTGAAGACAATGTTCATTTATTGTGTAAAATTCATATCATATGCTTTTATAATACAATCATCTATGTTCCAAATTGTATTATATGTATCAATAAAAAATTTCTACACATCCACTATGAAATATTCCTACCAATAAATTTATAGGGTGTCATAAGGATAGTCTTATTTCATAACTGTTCCATATTACATTAAAGCAAAAATGTGAAAATTTACAATGAATATTTTCCTTGCAAGAGAACTATATAAAAAATCCTCAAACTATAACTTACACAATTTCAACACTATACAATAATAACAAATCCATTTTACATCACAATGGAATAACCATGGATATTTAACATCCTAACACATTTACAATGACATGGAAGATTTTCATCTCAACACACACTTGGTTTCCAACATTGCCAAGGATAAACCCTAATATCTCCAAGGAATCCATCTTCACAAAACTTGCAACACAACACAAAACTTTGAACTATGGAGGCTCACCTCCCATCCTAGGCTTCCATGAAGCCACCCACCAAGAAGGGGAAACAAGTCAAAATGGGATACACCCACACACAACACTTAACAATGCACAAATCATATCACATGGCTTACACATTGATTCACGGTTGGAACCATTGAACATAAGGTGAAGGTGTGCTTTCAAAAAGGAGACTTTCCATATCAAACATATCTACAATAAATAATTTTCATACCCTTTTGGGGCTTTCACAAACCAGCAAATTCCATGCCCTTTTTGGGCTTCCACAAATATACTCCCATTCTCCATAGTTCTTTTTGCACTATCATTTCTCTTATCACCCCAAAGCAAGATATGGTTGGATATGGCATACAATGGAGCCTATACTCCAAATTTATCAACTATGTTTCAAGCCCAACTAAGCCCTTCACCCTGGACTTCTCTTCCCTTTCGAAAGGGTGAGTGAAGCCCTCACACCCATAACAACACTTGACATTCAAATCAAAGCCAAAAGGATCAATAAAGAAAACCAAGAAATTTTCATGAACACAATGCACATTCATACCACTACAACACAATACAAGATTCACAATGGCTCAACACAATACCAAAATCTACCATCCAAAGATTCACAATACAATGTAAGATCCCATAAAAAATGCTCCATGCTTGCAGATTTACTATGCAATACTAAAAGAAAGAAAATGAACATGGTTTGAAACACCAACCTTGGTCCAAGCTAAGGCAATGATATTTTTTGTAGAGCTCCCTTAGCCCTTCCCCAAACCCTAACTATCTCTAATCTTAGAGAGTGGGTGAACAACCCACTAATTTGTCCAAGACCCTCTAATAAGGCCTTTTGACTAACTATTTTAGCAAAGAAACTAAGCCACCCCCTCTTACAAACTTTTATCCTCTAAATTTTCTATACTTGACTTAGTGGAAACATGGAGGAGAACACATGTGACAACTCAATTTTTGAATTGGTGGGAAAATGCATGGGTAAAGGGGCCCCCTAGACTATCTAGTCACTGTCATGGTCAAAATTAGGTCCCTAACATGTTATGCCATCACATGGGTAGCCCATTTTCACATAAAAGTCACTTTGGGACCACCTAATGACCCCTCAAAACCCTAGCCAAGTCCAAATTCGAATTTCCTTTGATTGTGACCCATTTTTCCCCTTGTCAAGTGGGTTTACTTACTCATTAACAAGGTAATTATGTTTAGGGTAAAATGCCACCATGACCATAACCCTAATTGATATGTCATCACACATCCACAAGTGCCAAGTGACACATTAAAGCACATTCCACATCACCATGGCATGCCCTAAATGCATCCTTATGATTACACATTCCCACATAAAATAAAACTCACATTTATGAAGCAAAATACTTTTTCAATGAGGCTTTTAAATTTTCCAAAGATTCACCTTGGTTAAACTGTTTTCACATAAGTTTCGATCTTGTTTCCCCCAAAATTTCCATGGTTCAACTTCCTGCACATTAAACTCAAGAATCAGTAGTCCAAGGAGGTCATATAAATGTATATCATAAATGCATAAAATTTCAAATGTTACATAATATTATTAACATAATTCAATTAAATTTCCTTTCCTAAACATTTCAAATAAATTATTCTAAATGTTAAGATATCAAGATCTGCATATCATAAACCATCGTGGTAAATCAACATTTATCTACATATCACATTAAATCATAAATTATCATAATCATCATAATCAAATTAGCATTTTGCATCGCATTATAATCTAATACTATCTAGTCATAAAGTTGGATCCATATGTGTCCAATCATTCCATTCACAATATCAGGTCCATAGTAAATATCATAGATGTAAAACACTACTGTAAATGTCAAAGTCAATAGATAAAATAAGCCATTATCCTATTAAATCTTGAATAATGTCAAAATATCAAGTCTCAAATATCAAAATCAAGTAGCATATCCCCACTTAAAGATTACATCACTAGCATTTATGCAATTCAGCTTCTATCAAAGCAATTAAAAATATTTTGTACATGAACAAAATTATCAATTATATCATTTAGGTCTTAACGTGAAGACATAAGTGTAGATCATCAAGATGTAGATATTATAATAACATAACCCTATAGGCTTGAAAGTATATCAAGATATCAACTTAGAAGTATCATAATGCAATTATATCATCTATACTATGACGGATCGGGTGAGGCCACACATCCTCCTCCACTAGGCATGAACCTCCTCTTGGAGTTCATCAAAAGGGTTTGGGTATTGTGTCTTCCTATGTGTTGTGTACTCCCTTGAAGCTCTCACTTTGTCCAATAAGCTCCACTAAACCTGGTCCAACTCTCTAATCCGTAGTGTGAGCTTCTATCGGGCTTAAATTAGAATGGTTTTCCATGCTAAATGTTGGTTCAAATCCACCTGTGGCCCTTATAATGGTGGCCTAGTTACTTATTTTCACTCTTCTAAAGTGAACCATGTTAGGAGCCAACCCTATTAAAGGTTACAAAATACACTATTAGGTGTGACCCTTTTAGAGAATTTAACCACTGTATTAGTAGTGACCTTGTTAGAGGTCTTTAGACACTTCAAATAGAAATGTCACCTTGTTAGAGGATTTTCAAATAGGTGTTAAACCAAGTCTGTTAAGTGATTTTGATCACTGCTACAATAGTTAGAGAGTAACAATGACCTAATTTTTGATGGAACTAAATTTTTGATTACAAATCTCAATTATGGCTTGAATACTTGATCCTTCCTAATCAAATGTATCTTTGTAGCTCAACAAGGATATTATGCTTATCATTCTAATTCCCTTCCTCTAAGCATCATCAAATCTTCTATTATATTCCACACATTCAATCCTCAACTTGACCTTATATTTATATCTTACACTTTGTTGGGCCAGCTTGAATACAACTTAGAATACTTAATATTCATCTCCTTATTTAGCTAGAATTAGCAACTAAATCAATTTAACTCAATATGCCAAAACAAGAAAATCCTTTGTTAGTTGACCCTGCTCAGTAGACACTAACTTAGAAATGATTTTCTTGTGTTAACCAAGTGAACTCAGTTAACACTACATATTCAAAAAATTCCTTTGCCAACTGAGTGAGCTTGGTTAACACTGATTCCATCCAACGTTTCCTTCATTAACCAAGTGAGCTCGGTTAACACTCAAATTCTGTAAAATTTCCTTTGATAATTGAGTGAACTTGGTGGACACTATCTTCTAAACTAGGCAAACTCTAGAATGCTTAGCAAATATAGGAAATTGTCTCCATCAACCAAGTGAGCTCGGCATACACTAACTAGCAATGATATGACATTTTTTGTAACATCAAAGACAATACACAATTAATCAATTGTTTTCAACAATATAAAATCTAAAACTCTATGATCTCCCAATAAAAAATTTCTCATAATGTTTTTTGACAAGCAATGGATGGTTTATTTCGAGGTGTCATTTAGAAACCATCATTCAAGAAGTGCTTGAAGACTATTACAACACTTTGAGTCAATATGGCTTACCTTCTACTATTATCCTCACAGTTTTATATGACATTTCTATTCTTGTGGTTTTGAACCTTATTTTCCCCTATGGGTATCTTTGTTTCTTCATGAGCATTTTACTCTCCATTATTTTTTCAATATGCATTGTTGTCATTAAGAATATAATCTCATATAGCTTTCTGCCATAATTTTTTCTTTCTTTTCTCTTTGGACAAATTCAAGTGCATTCTAAGGCTGAAAGAGCTGGTTTATTCATTCTATTTTCTTATGGAACCTTAAATATAAACTGAGTATTGAGAGTTTGCCCCTTAGTTGTCCATCTTTTTGACAACACATATTGAAAGACTTTTCCTAAAGATTGGAAACAAAATAGATATAAAGATTTACTGTACCTATTTTGTCTGATATATATTCATAATTTTTTAGCTATTGATGTCCACTTACAAACTACTATTCAGTAGCTTCTTGCATGATTTATGTATATAATTCATGAGCTAAGATAAAAATATTCTAAAGAAACATGTTATTCCTTGTTTATGCTTGAAAAGTTGTAGTTGTCTCATTAATTTTTCCTTTTTTTCTATCCTAACCATATGTTTAGACAATGACTATTGCTGATGATGCCATTTGAATCAAATTTATATCTATATACATTGATTTTAAATGTTATTGTCACTTGCAACAATCATGCTCTTATTTCTGATATTCATTATGTAGCTTCCATCGTCTACCCTATGCATCTTTCAAACTGTTGCATCTAATTGTGCTTAACTATAAGGTTTCAAATTACAAATAATTTTTCCATAAATAGCTAACTAATTTATCATTTTGTGTATTCTGACATGGAAGGTGGGGAAGGGGGATCAAAGATGCAAGCAACCAGCAATGTAGCCAATCATTCTAGGCAATGGTTGGCATCCATGACCCATTTTACTTTTCTATTATTTACTTTCCATTTTTGTATTTACTTTCATAGATCGGATCTTCCTTTATTTTCATTGGTTAGTTTTATGCCTTGTGTGAAACATAATGAACACTTTATGAATAAAAATACATTTTCAGAAAAGATTATAGCATTCATTTTCTCTCATGTGATTTTTTTTTTACTTTTCATCATAAAATGTATTAATAAGCATAAAATGATAAGTGCTTCAACATAACCAGATGCATGATCTTTGGTATTTCACTTAGCAATTAGTCTAGCAATCATGGCTCAAATGAATTTTTGGCTAGTAGGTGAAAAATGAGCAACAATTTTGGTGGCATCTGCTTTATGTCTACGTACTAGACATAAAAAAACTAGTAGCCTTAACACTTCAATTCGGCTATAGAGTCTTGAAAAAAAACATTTCTAGGACTTGAAAATGTAAATGAGAGATTTATGTGTTGGCTGATTGGAGCATGTATGTGTGTATGAGTGGGTTCAATGGGCTCATTGATTTGACACTTATTTATTTTTATGTAGGTATATGATTCAATCAACCAACATATGAGTACTTTTATTTATGTTTCAACTATGTGGACTAGTCATATATGTAGAAATGAATCTATTGGATGTGATGACCTCTAGATTGTTTTGTATTTGCGTGGTTGATTTAGGTAGGAATGACTTCATCTTTAGTTCATAACTTTTGCAGACTTCAAATTTTGAACTTTTGACTTATGACTAGCAACCTCAAAACTAAAAACTTGAAAACATTGATAACTACCTATTTGAACATACTAGGGTGAGAGTATGTGTAAAGATTAAACATTGAAGATGTAAGTCAATGGTGTATGGTGACCTATTATCTTGTATATATGGTGTAAAATCTTGACATGAATTGACTCTAGGGTGAATAAAAATGTAGTTACCAATGTGACACACTACCAACTAATTGTGCATCAACACTTAGGGGGGGAAATGGAAAAACAACTAATGTAAAAGAGTCAAACTTTGTGTTCTTACCTGACCTACTTTTATGTTCATCCCACTTGAGAACAATATCACCCACATTGAAATACCTCACTCTCACTTTTTTGTCAAAGCTTCTTTTCACTTCCATTTTCTTATATTTCATTTCTTAGATCACTTTTTATATTTTCTCCTCCAATTCCATCAATTGAGAAAACACACTTACATAGTATCTCCTTCTTCAAACAAAACCAATTGACTAGCAAGGTCAAGAGTTGGCAGCTTTGTTGAAATAGATAATTTGGCCTCTTTACTATAGACTACCATGTAAGATTAATTTTCAATTATTTTTGTAGGTGTAATTTAGTGAACTCATAAGGCAACCTTCAGTTTAGAATGTCATTCACATTGATTCTCCTGCATATTCCTCTTCAATATTTGAATCAAATTCTTGTTTGTGGATTCTTCTAATTCATTGCCTTGTGGGTAGTAGTTAGAACTATTACTGAGATAAATTCCATGCTTGAGTTCCTGCTTAGTTACTCTTAGACCAATGGAAGCAAGTTCATTTTTTGAGATTATAAAATCAGGGATTCCAAATCTATGAATAACATTATCATAAAAGATTAGAACAATAGTTTCATTAGCATCTTTTGATATTGTTGATTCTATTTAGTAAGTGAAATAATCAATTTTCTTGATTATCCACTTGTGTCCAACACTAGATGGAGGTTAGATGGGACCTATGAAGTCAACTCCCCACTTTATGAATGGTTGACCTATTCTAATAAGTTGTAGAGGTAAAGCTACAAGCCTTTCTTTTCCAATAAAAAAATCTCACTTCACACACTTTCTAACATATGTATGGCTATCCTTCAAAATATTAGGCCAATAGTAGCCAACTTGCATAATCTTGAACGCAATAGTCCTTGGAGAGAAATGGCCTCCTGAATGCCCATCATGAAACTCTTGTAGTACTTCTCTAATCTGATCTGAATCAATACACCTGAGAAGAACACCACTATGATCCTTGTGATATAAAACATCATTGGCTAGAACATTTGGAATAGATGACAACTTATAGTACCTTCATTTTTCCTTATCCAAACCAAGTGGGCATCGACTTGTCTTGAGGAAATGAATCATATCTCTCAACTAGTTTTTTGTTTCATCATCATTTATCAACTAAATGAAGTACTAAAGTTGTTCCAGATTATTTTGCATCTAAAATTCCCTCACCACTCAACTATTCACAAAGCCCTTCACCCCTAACTAGCTTGGTAATTTTAATGCTTACATCATACTCCATAACTCTAGTTATCCATCCTACCCTTTTCTCATTCAAATCCTTGCTAAGAAAAAATTCCTTAACACCCAAATGAGCTACTCTCAAATGAATTTTATTATGGAGAGAAAATGTTTAAATTTTATAAGAATTTTAACTATAGCAAGGACATGTTTTTCAACAAAGCTATACCTCTATTCATACTCTTCCAAACCTTTGCCGAAAAAAGCAATTGGTTTTTCAAATCCTTCTAAAATTTGTTGGACCAACATAGTGGATATCACCTTATTAAACCCATAGGCATAAAAAATGAAGTCTTTATTGAAATCTAGATTCATTAAGGTAGGAGCTATTACTAAAGCTTCTTTAATTTCTTGAAAATTGTTTTTTCCCTCCTTAGTCCAACTAAAAACAACATTTTTCTTTAACATAGATGTTAAAGGTTTCAACAAATCTACAATATCAGGCAGAAAATGCCTTACAAAATTAATCCTTCTAATTAAAGATTGCAGCCCCTTTTTTGATATGGTAAAGGCAGCTCCAAAATGGTTGTAATTCTTATAGGAACCACTATGACATCTTTCTTAGGAACAATATATCCTAATAGTTTACCTTCATGCATGACAAACACACTTTTTAGGATTGAGAGATATCCCAAATTCTCTACAACATTCAAAAATCTACCTCAAATGACTTAGGTGATTTGCTACCCTCTTTGATTAAATGGTGATGTAATACACTAGGATAAACTAATACAATAGGTTATTGAAAGTCATTTTCATTTCCTTTTGAAAGGTTGCACCAACATTAGAAAGACCAATAGGGATCTTCAATAGGCCATGGTTATCCATTTGGTTGTAAAAGTCATCTTGAACTAGTCTTCCTATTTGAAACTAATTTGGTTATATCCTAAATAACCATCCAACAATGAATACCTCTCTAAACTAGAAACATACTACAAGATGTGCTCCATGGAAGGAAATGGATGATGATATTTTAGAGATGCCCTATTAAGGTCTTTGAAATCTACACATAGTCTTAACTCCCCATTTTTCTTCCTAACAAGCACAAGATTAGACACCCAACTAGTGTTCTTAATAGGATATATGATACTACTTTCAATTAGCTTCATAACCTCTTTTTGCATAAGAGGCTCTAGTTTGGGATTAATTGGTCTCTGCATTTGTCTGATTGGTTTGGAGTTAGGATCTAACTCTATGCTATGGTAATAAAGTGTTGAGATTAAACCTTTTGAATCCTCATATTTCCAATAAAAAACATCACTAAACTCTTGAAACAATTCAACATAAGACTATTTTTGAGAATCTGAAACTACTTTTCCAAACTTGAAAGTCTTACCTAGTTCAACCTCCAAATTTGTATAGTGTTCTTGTTCAGTTAGCATGTTGGTTTTATTATTTTTTTGTTGATCTTCCATAGTGAAGATGGATTCCAATTTAATATTTCCGTTGGGCATCTTGTTAGACTTGAGTTGCACCACCTAATCTTCATAATTTTGTTTCAGTCGATCTTGATTTGAAGCTACAAAAATGTCATCCTCTAGTAGAAATTGCAGAATTTTCTCATCACTCTCAATGACTTGCCAATTCACATAATTATGAGGAATTGATGACCTAAAAATAATTTTAATATGATGTTGATCCCATCCTTTCTTAATATTACTAGGAATATCAAACTAAGCTCCAACTATAGCTAACCAATCAGCATGTTGATTCAGTTTTCTCAGAATTACAACAATATTCAATGTTGAGAAATATTCAATGAGATCCCATACTCTATGTTTATATGCTTTCAAAGTATCATTCTTAAGAAAAACTAGTCCTCTCACTTGATTCACCACTAGTTCACTATCACCATGAACCTTTAGAGCCTTAAACCCTCTTTTCCTTGCCCATTCAAGCTGATTAATTAATCCTTCATATTCTACTATAATATTGGTGCATGAAAAACCAAACCTAAAGGCTTCATAGATTACTCCATCAGTGTGAGTTTACATAGATGAAAATTGATTCCAAATAAACAATATATAGCATGATTCAAAGGCTATATTAAATTATACATGGTAATAAAATTTAAAGATATAAGAATTGAGGGATCTGTGGGTGTTAATATTGTCAAGATTCAAATCTTATTTTGTGTAATAGGAATTCCCAAAGAAGGAACCAAAGAATTAAGAAGTGACTGCCGATAAAAAATTAATAAAAAATTATTATTTTACAAGATATAAGTTTTATTATTTTGAAGAATATAAGATAAGTAAATTGAAGAGGTGCAATTACTCTTAAAGGAGAAGATTTAATTTATGTGAAATTCATGCCCACATATGTGTGCAATATAAATATCAAATTAGTTTTGAAGAAAATAAGTGCAATAAGGAGAATTTAAGAGAAGTGATAAATGAAAGAGTGTCTAAAAGATGGGATATCTGAAACAAGTTAGGGATACATGAGTAGATAGAGTGAACTAAAAAGAGAGATATAATAAGAAACAAGAGTGTAATATTCATATTTCTTCTATTTATGTAAGAGATAAAACAAAATATATATGGGAAGTCAAATGTGAGAAGAAGGGACAAGATAAAAGGAAGTATAAAAGAATACATATTCAGATTTTTAAATCTGATATACATATAGAAAGAAAAAGAGAGTAGAGGTTGAATAAATTTTATTATCTAATTAGATTTTCATCTAATATTATATATATAAATATTTATAAGGATATAAGGAGGAGCAAGACGTAGAGTTAAAAGTGATTGTCTCACTTTGAAATCAAAGCTACATAATATCCATCATTAGTTGAAGATAGCATCACCATAAATGTGGAAAAGAAGTTTTGTGTAGTGAGTTAGTGCTCATGAAGAAAATAGTGCAATTTGGTGCTTCTAGTATGTTTAAGCATACAATGTGTAAGAGTAGGAGCTTCTTGTAGGTTGGAGCCTATAAAGTGTGGGAGTTGGAGCTTCCAGTGAGTTGGTGCTCATAAACATAGGGGTTGGAGTCTCAAGTAGGTTGGTAGATTAGAAAATATTGTAAAAGATCAAAGTTATATAAAAGTAATCAATTTGTCATGGTTCTCTCTCACATTAGGCTTTCACATAAATCTTGTGCCATTGTGTTCATATGCACAATTTTTCCTTCCAACATTTAAAGTTATTTGGATAAAAAGTTTAAATTGGTAAAAAAAAAAATTATACTAATCCCCCCCTCTTAGTATAATCATGTGGTCTTCAGTTGAAGATTTTAAGGAATACTTAGTGGTGGCATGTTGTTATTTCCAAGTGTCCTAGTTGTCATGTTAAGACTTGCATTCTTTAGGGATACCTCTTGAGTGACTTTAGGAGTGATTTCTGGCTTCCAATGAGTTGGTGCTCATAAACAAAGCGGTTGGAGTTCGAGTAGGTTGTAGATTACAAAATATTGTAAAATATCAAAGTTATATAGAAGAAATTAATTTGTTGTGGTTCTCTCTTGCATTGGGCTTCCATGTAAATTGTATATCATTGTGTTCATGTGCATAATTTTTCCTTCCAAAATTTAAAGTTATTTGCATGAAAAGTATTAAATTGGTAAAAAAAAATTATACTGATCCCCCCTCTCTCAGTATAATCATGTGGTCTTCAGTTGAAGATTTTAAGGAATTCTTAGTGGTGGTATGTTGTTATTACCAAGTATCCTAGTTGTCATGTTAAGACTTTCAGTCTTAAGGGATACCTCTTGAGTGATTTTTGGTGATTTTGGATTCCTCTTGGACTTGTCATTATAGACATAATTAGAGATAGAGTTTGGAGTATAGTTGGCATCATTTGTGAGTTGCTGGAGTCCTTCTTGGATCAGTTTTCTCTTATATTTGACCCATAGTTCCTATTTTTGAGGGGAGACTATTGAGTTAGAGGTTTTTATATACTTCTATTTTTGATAGAGAAGGGGTTTTTTTTGGGAAGCAAAGCCTTTTTTATTTTCACAAATTGTGTTTATTTTCACTATATTAATTTTGAAGCATGTATTTTCAAAGCCTACCACAATTAAACAACATATTTTGGATCTATTTCTAGAGTTATACTTGTATGTTTTAATAGGCATTGTCATTTTCTTGTGTTTCCTATTAGAAATCTTAAAATTATATCTCATTTTGCATCTTTTATAACTTGGAGTACTATGCACAAGTCAAAAGTTGTGTGAAATATTTGGAAATATTAACTGTGATTAATTCCTCTTAACATTTTCAAGTTCTAAGTCTTATTCTAAAATACTTATGTGCAAAGCATAGAACTAGGAATTGTATCTATGTCTAAGTTGTGTGAACTAAAATACCAGATTGTGCTTAGGAAGATTCTTGTTTCATGGAAAAATTATATTCGTATATCACCTCTTTTGTTTTTGAATTTTTAGATATCAGTAATTCTCTATCTCTTTCTCTCAAAAGTTTTTTAAATTTTGATAGTCAGGTGATTCATCATACAAAATTAGATAGGAACCAGCCTAGAACCTGAGGATTCAATCAAGTCATAGGATAACCACAACCTTAGATTGATCTCATCTTACTCCAAAATTGCTAAAGTTTTAGAACATTGACATTTGGGTTCAAAATTTTAGAGTTTAACAATTTTGATATGCCTAGTGAGACACTTGCCTTAATTTTAAAGGAGTATTGTGTTGAAGATAGTAGCTCCAATAGAGATCTTTATCTCTGGAAATATGAACTTTATTACAATTACTGTCATCTTTGGCTGAAAAGGACACTCAAAGTTTAATTTGTAATATTATAAATGTAAATGACATGTGTCATTCACATGCATTGAGACATGAATATTCAAAGAGTCATATTTAATTATAGGAGTTATGAGAAACTCAAGAGACCTTCATTTAGAATATGAAGAGTCTCTTCTATTGTTATATATTCACATTATGCGATAAGCATTGTACACTTGAACATTTCATTATCAATAAAGTTATTTTGTGTTGTGTGGTTGGTTTTTTCCCTTCATTCTCGAAGGGTTTTCCTAGGATATTTTTGGTGTTCTTTGTTCCAATTTTATCTCTTTAGTATTTCTTATTATTTCATAGTTTTCTGGGCTCTAGTTTCAACATGGTATCAAAGCAAGGTTTTAATGCTATTGTTTAAAATTGATACTCAGAAAGGGATTTTCTTGTGTTATTATTTACTATAAATATTATACTAATTCTAGAAATAGGATTTATATTCATTAGTTAGGCATTAGAAATGAAGCACCCTCCACCTATCTTGAATGTTAAAAAAAAATTTTAAAAGCTCACAAATGCGAGAGCTCTGAAAGTCAAAGCCTTATACTCTATTATCAAGAAGAGAATTCATAAAAGGAAAGGACCAGATGATGGAGAATAGGATGATTATCAAGATTTCACCATGTATAGAACTAAGCGGTGCAGGACTACTAGTTACTTTAGTCAAAAGGCTAATTTATGGAAGAAAAGGAAGGGAGATGCTCTGAGGTGGTTCACTCATTTCAAAATTAAGGGGCAGGACGAGAGGGACAAAAAGGCAGAAAAGGCAAAGAAACTCTGCAGGCATGTTCACAAAAGAATTGAGTTAAAGGGCAGGAGTGATGGTGGATATGGATGCTCCCTTGATGGGACTATAAGACTTGCGATGCATGTTTGGCATGTCAAACGGTTCACAATAACTAAGAATGGCTTCTTTCCATTGTAATAGTAGTCTCTATGGGAGCAACTACATGCATGACTAGGGAAGTATTTTTTATTTGCATTTTTTTTAATCATTCCTTGCGATATAAAATTTGATGGCTCAGCTAACACGGGATGCGTCGCTTTGATCAGAATAATCTTCTAACTTTTTGAATAGTATGATAATATAGAGATGCAGCTAAAAATACATTATATAATATCACATGAAATCTGCACCATGGAGTATAGATGGGTTAATGCATCTCACTGTTTATAGGTCAATTTATGAGTAATCGTATGAGACTCTTCTAGTTTTACAAGGATTTTTGAGGATGAGAGTTAAGTCGAGCATTCATAAAAGCATTGGTCAAGAAAGAGATTTGCATGTGCTAGGGAGAATCTATTATTGATATTCATCATCAAAGATTATTTTTATCGGTAGTTACCATGGACGACATTTCATGTCATTATTTTCTTGTATCTACGGTTCTTTAGTACTGGCGATTATATAATCTCAAGGACATCAACCGTCAGCTTCAGTTTTATGATTTTTCTTGTGTCTCTCTTCTTTTAATATTCACAATGGTAGAGTCTGATGTGGTGGGTCCTGCAAGGCTACATTTTGTAGAAATTCACTACTCTCTCATCCAGGTGAGAAATGGGTCAGAGGTCTTGCATAAGAAGAATCTTGGGTATCATAGAGGTCTTTGCATATATCCGTTCGTCCTCTAATGGAGGTCAATTAAAGTGAGGTTTTAACATATATATATATATATATATATATATATATATATATATACATTTGTCCACATGGCTTCGTTGTTGTAGCAGCCTGATTTGAAAGGGGTGGTCATAATCTCCTTGCCCCCTCCAGAAAATCCATCCAAAGGTAAAACAATCTAGTTAGCTTTTATTGTCAGATGGAATTCTATTTTTGCGACATCAACAGTAGCTTCCACATCATCAACAGATACCTAGTTCAAATTCCAGAATGTATCTATTAAGCAGGAGGGGCCTAAATCTCAAGAAGGTGTTTGCTATTGGCAGGGGTATTGGCCCTGGCAATTTGGAAATGGTCTTCTAATTTTGATGAATCCAAAAATGAGGAAGATGATAAGAAGATTGGGGTATATGAGATGTTTCCTAAGTATAAAGTTGACTATCGTGGCCCTATGGGAGATAATTCTCAATTGAAGTTGGGTATGTTTGTCAAGAGGGATGTGGTTAGGAATAAGAATGTTAAAGTTTCATCTGCCAATTCTTTGAATTCCTCTACTATCTTTCCTATCAAGGGCGATGTATATCTAGAGGTTGCAACAAGATAAGGATTATATAACTCTAGAGGCAGGCTTCATAATTAAGAGAGAGTGCTTATGAAATTTCCATCATTCTCATTTATGCTTGTGAAGCTTGTGGTATTTGTATAATTTGACTTAAATGGAACTAAGTTTTTTTTAATCTATTCATTTGAAATCAACAATGAAATTGTAAGATCAGCTATGATAACTCTTTCACTATGTGATAGTGAACATCATGTTGAGAAAGTCCATGTTGAGAGATTCTGTGATGGGATTTGATGTCATGTTGAGAGATTCCATGACAATTCACATTGAGAGATTCTGTGAACAAAGGCTTAGTTGTAAGTCTTGAAAATTTTCATGTTGAGTTATTCCATGAACATAATTGGTTGTTACAAGTTTTCATGTTGAGTTATTCCATGAATATGATTGGTTGTTACAAGTTTTCATGTGAGTGATTCCATGAATGTGATTAATCATTATAGGGTTTCATGTTGATTGATTCCATGAATGCGATCGTTACAAGTTTTCATGAATCTTGTAGAATATATTATAATATTTTATCATTAACATTTTGGTTTGAATTTCATGTGCTAAAGATCTCTCTCTAGCTAAGAGGGAGTGTTGAAGATAGTAGCTATGATAGAGATCTTTATCTCTAGAAATATGAATGTTATTACCATTATTGTCATCTTCAACTGAAAAGGACACTTAAAGTTTAATTTGTAACATTATAAATGTAAATGACATGTCATTCACATGCATTAAGACATGAATATTTGAAGAGTCATATTTAATTATAGGAGTTATGAGAAACTCAAGAGACCTTCATTTAGAATATGAAGAGTCTCTTCTATTGTTATAAATTTGCATCATGTGATAAGCATTGTACACTTGAACATTTCATTATCAATAAATTTATTTTGTGTTGTGTGGCTAGGTTTTTCCCTTCATTCTTGAAGGGTTTTTCCAGGATATTTTTGGTGTTCTTTGTTCTAGTTTTATCTCTTCAGTATTGCTGATTATTTCATAGTTTTTGGGCTCTAGTTTCAACATATTGCTGCTATTTTGATATGCAAACAACAAGGTCTTAATTTTTTGCTCAAGGTATTTTTAATCTGCATATCTAGAGACTCTAGATTATAAAAGTACAAATTAGTGTTTTTCATGAGAAAAGTATAGACTAGAAGCTCCAATAATTTTGAAAATTTGTAGTTGGAAACATCGAAAAGGTGTGAAAGGACTCTCACTAGGACAAATCGAGCCAAGAGGACTAAGTGGTCAGCACCTGATATTCAAGTCTATCAAAGAAGAAATCATACAAGTGAGAGGAATATCAAACATCCAGTAAGTCCAACTTGAAAAATTGAGCCTTTTGAAACTAAGATTTTTGTTCTTTTCACTGATATAATAGCAAGTTTTAGTTCTACAAAAAAATTATTTTCAATACCTATTGCAGTTCTAATAGCACATTTTGCAGTCTTAGCATAGTAGCAATAGATTAGGTTTCAGCCACCATTAATGAAAACACCAAGAAATTTCACATTTGTACCCATTGATCAAGGGAGTCCTTTGGATCTAGCCTAGCATAACAACATTTCCCTCACAACCTTGAAATGATTACCAAATTTCACTAGAGAAGGACAAATTGTAGCATTTGAGCATATCAAAGATGTAGCATCTCTTTGTAATATTCATCGTATCATGCAAGAAAATGTATTAGTCAAATTATTGGTAGCTTCATACAATGGAAAAGCACTAGAGTAGTTCAAGATTTTTCCAATAGCTTCAATTAGCACATGGGATGAATTGGATGATGCTTTCACCAAGATTTTTGAAGACAAATCTAACCATTTGTCACTTCTAGAGCAATTGAAAATAATCAAAAGGTTTCCAAAAGAGAAAATGACTGATTTCAATTCATGTTTTCAAAAGACATGGAATAGGATACCTATTGTCATAAATCCAAGTGCTAATCATGCCTTTCTATACTATTTTAAGAGTTTGAACAATGATATATGTCATGATTCAATCTATGGGAGTTACCTCATTACCTCAAGCATTTCCTATAGTGTTGATGGTAGAAAATAGTCTCATTTAGGTAGGTAATATTTCTCCTAGGCCTCTTACATCAATTTTTCCTAATATAGAGCCTAACACGCCTCTACAAACACCACCCTTCAATCAATTGCTAGTTGTTTCTAGCCAAGAAATTATAGTTTGAGGACCTTCTCAAGAGTTGTAGGAGATAAAGAACAACTAGCAAAAGATTGAAAGTTTGATGCAAACTTTTGGAAATGAGCTTTGTAACCTCAAAAAGTAATAGTACCAACCTAGATAGCCATTTCAAGCTCATAATATCATTGCAAATCAAGGATATCAGCAGTAAAATCAAGGATATCGATAATAAAATCAAGATCAGTTTTAAAATAGACAAAATTATAAAGGATTGAATGTTGGAAATAAGTAGAATGTAAATCAAAGTTCATATAGTCCTTATAACCCAACACCTCTCAACGTTTCTAATTCCATTCAAGATACTGTACCTAGTGAAAATAACCTAGTGGCAAATTATGAGTGGTGCTACTCATGTAACCAACCCCATAATAAAGCTACTTGTTTCGATGGGGTTATAAATCAATCTTTGATGGTTTAGAAGGCTACAAGTATGCAACACATACTTGATGTTGAGTATGAACAGCAGAAGAATCTACCATCTATGGATGCTACTTTTCTTAATTGGAAAGGAGAAGGATTTTGTGGTGTCAATAGAAATGATCCTCAAATTGTTGTTTATACTAGAAGTAAGAAAAGAGCACTTGGCAATGAAAATGTCAACAAGGATGGTAACACAAGTAATGCAATAGTTTATGGATCATCTAGGCCTATTGATTAAGAATCTCCACAAAGGAATCTTCCAAATACCAATAGAGAATAGCAAAATTAGAAAGTACAAATTGGTATTGGTAAGGTTCTGCCTAAGGTACATGCAACTGTACCCTCAACATTATGGAGAATATGTAAAAAATAAATATTACAATGTCAATGTTATTAGAAATATAAGCAGAGTAACTGATAGGGGAGGGCTGAATTATTTACCACAAAAACAAATCCAAGGTTCCTTACTATGTCAAGAAAATTCAAATTCAAACTCTGTTGAAACTAAAATATTGTTGAATATATGCATAGTTACTTAGTTAACACTGAACATGAAAATCTTATGATACTAAATGTGATTAACCTTAATTAACTTAGTTGTAGAAACATAAAGAAAATAACATGAACATATATGACACTAGGATTTAATGTGGAAACCCAATATGGAAAACCACCAATTGCAACTAGGTATTGTTTTTCACTCTTCTAAAGTGAGCCATGTTAAGAGCCAACCTTGTTAAAGGTTACAAAACACACTATTAAGTGTGACCCTATTAAAATATTTAAATCACCCTATTAGGAGTGGCCTTGATAGAGGTCTTTAGACACTTTAATCTAGAAATTCCACTACTCAATTATTAGAGAGTAACAATGATACGACTAGATTATTGATGCAACTATATTTTTTATTTCAAATCTTTGTTCTAGCTCTAATACTTGATCCTCCTTGATCAGATAAAACTTTGTAGTTCAGTCAACTCAGAACACTTTGATATCCTTCCAATTTACTTCCTTGACTTATCTTTTCAATCCCATGCTTCTCTCATTCAAATCCACAACTTGACCTTATACTTATATCATTTACCTTCTCAAGTCATCTTGAAAACACTTTCAAATATTTAATATTCATCCCTTAAGTTAGCTAGACTTAACAAATAAATTCATCATTCTAAATATGATGACTCAAGAAAATCCTTTGTTAGTCGACCCAGCTTGGTCAACACTAACTCAAAAAAGACTTTCTTCATACTTCCTTTGGTAACTGAGTGAATTTGGTTAACACTTCATCTTGAACTAAATTCCCTTTGGTAACCAAGTGAGCTTGGTTAACATTGGTTTCGTGCCAACTTCTCTTTGGTGGCTGAGTGAACTCGGTAGACATTGTCTTTCTACAAACTTCCTTTGGTGCCTGAGTGAACTGGCAGATAGTGACTCTAAACTTGATTATCTTTCGAATTCTTAGCTAACACTAGAAACTATCTTCATTGCCTGAGTGAGCTCAACAAACATTGATTGGTAAAGACTTGACATTTTGTGTAACATCAAAGATAATATATAATTGAATTAATATTTTCAACAATCTCCCTCTTTGGCATTGATGGTAACACAACATGTCATAACACAATGAAATTTTAGAGTAAAATAAAAGTAAGGATAATATCCTTAGTTTCATTCTAATTCTCATCTATGAGAACTCCCTCTATCAATGTGAACTCCCTCTGGAATGATTCTCTAATTACTCTGATTACAGTTTCTTCCTCTATCAACAAACTTTCCTTCTTTACTCTTCATCTGACTTGAAAATTCATCCAAAAGGATAAACAGTCACAAAATTTATTGATAATGATAGAAAACTCTCCCTCTTTGAAATCTCATGCTACAGATAGCATTCAGTGGACTTATCATATACCTAATGTACTAATTCATATGCAATCTTCCCTTTACAATACTGCATCAACTTGATTGATCTTCAACATGCTTGGTTGATGCATCACTAAAATCTGATTAGTGAGCTTTTGATAGGGGAATGACCCCTAGCTTACCTATTAGATACAAAAAAGCATCCTTAGGTAATGGTTTGGTGAATATGTCTGCAATCTATTCTTTTGTATTCACATATTCCAATCTTACCTCCTTGTCTTGCACCAATTCTCTTAAGAAATGGTACTTTATTGCAATGTGTTTGGTTTTGGTATGCATCATAGGATTTTTAGAAATGTTAATTACACTGGTGTTATCATAGAAAACAACAATGGCATCCTTTATTTATTCCTTCATACCTATCAATAGTTGTTTGAACCAAACATTGGTCAATGTCTTGGTCAAAAATTTGACCAAGTTTCATTGAAATTTTGAACAATTCTGATCCTTGATCAACTAGAATGCCAAACCCACAATGCCATCCTAGTTGATATTTTGGTCAAAAATTTGACTAAGTTTGGTCAAAATTTTGACTAATGTAGACCAACATTGGTTGAAATTTTAACCAACATGCTTTGTTTTAAAAAAAACTAAAAATTGGATTAAAGATGATTTCAGAAAAAAGTTAGATTTATCTTTGATATGGAGCCCCCTATGGATATCATTGGACTTAACTCTTTCTTGGACACATTGGGTACTTCTAGAAGTTAATTAAGAACTTTTCATAAAAATCCTATTGGTTAGATAAGTTGACTCAATATAGAAAGCCATATGCATGGGAGATTGCACAAGGAGAGGCCTTTGAGGAGCTCAAATAAGGCTAGAGTATATGCCCATTATGGAATATCTAAATTGGGACAAGGATTTCTATGTTCATGTGGATGCCTCTAATCATGCTATCACTATCACACTAATACTGGTAAGGTACCATGGGCTAGATCATCCAATCTACTTTGCAAGTAAATTATTATCAAAAGTGGAGAGAAACTATAGAACACTAAAGAGGGAGGTCCTTGGGATGGTGTACGTAGTGAAAAAGTTTTGTCATTATCTATTTTCAATCCTGTTCACATTTTATGTGGACCACTAGCCATTCATGTGCTTGTCGAATAAACTTATTATTCAAGGAAGGGTCAATAGGTAACTCTTTCTACCCTAGTAGTTAACTTTTATGATCATTCTACAAATAGGTAGACACCATATGATTGTAGATCAGCTGTCATAGATGACATCTGGTGAATTGACATATGGTGAATAAACAATCACCCAGCTCCAAGCAGGATGATCATAATAGTTAACTCCTAGGGTAGATAGAGCTACCCATTAACCCTTCCTTGAATAATAAGTTTATTCAATAGGCACATGAATGGGTAGCAGTCCACATAAAATGTGAACAAGATTGAAAATAGATAATGACAGAACTTTTTCTCTATGTACACCATCCCAAGGACTTCCCTCTCTAGTGTTCTATAGTTTTTCTCCACTTTTTATAACAATTTACTTGCAATGTAGATTGGATGATCTATCCCATGGTCCGCTACCATTATTAGTGTGACACTGATAGAATGATTAGAGGCATCCACATGAACATAGACATCCTTGTCCCAATTTAGATATATCAAAATGGGAACATACACTAGTCTTGTTTGAGATCCTCGAAGGCCTCTCCTTGTGCAATCTCCCATGCATATGGCTTGCCATTTTGATTCAACTTATCCAACCAATAGGATTTTTATACAAAGTTCTTAATGAACTTCTAGAAGTACCCACTATGTCCAAGAAAAAGTTAAGTCTAGTGACATCCATAGGGGGCTCCATATCAAGGATAAATCTCACTTTTTCTAGAATCATCTTCAATTTAATCTTACACAAAATGATTTTCTCACTTTAGAATTTATTATTCCAACTCTAGTTTCAGATTGTTAAGCCAAATTCACAATATTGTGGGAGTTATTTAGTTTTCAATGGTTATGTGTTTATTTTATTTTCATATAATATGTATTTGTTCTACACATACTTGAATGATATCAGTATGGTGTTGTGTCTTTTGTAGCTTTGAAACACTGTCCAGATTAGCATAATTAAGAGTTTCAATGTCTATCATCTCATCATCAACATCTTATGTCTCCTCCCCTGCATCATCTCTCATGGTCCTACCAATACACAACTTAACTAAGAAAATTTAAAACTTCATATCAAGGACTACTATTATTTAAATCTTACATGAAAAAAAGGAAAATAAATCATTACCTTGTGTTGATGTCTAGAAAATAAGCATGCATTTAATATTTACTAGTTTATCTAAAAAAAAACTTATAAAATTTGAACTAGACTTACACTAAGTGACATATCATTATCGGACAAGTCATATTCTAAAGCAATATCCTAAAGTCCTCTTCATGTCACCTACATCTCCTACCCAATCAAAACCAACAATTCCATGTAGCATCAATTCATCATTCCCTAAATATCTCATACTAAAATGTATTGTGCCCTTCAATTACAATAACACATTGTATCTACCTTGACCATTAATAACCCATTGTATCTACCTAAATATCTCATCACAAAATGTATATCTAGTTGAGTATTAAATGGATACATTGAGGACCCAATCAAATGCCATTATAACCAATCAATCTTCCAAATCAAAATCCAACTCAACATAAAACTTTAGATTCAATTTTGTTACATTGTCACCTATAGAGTTCAACTAAAGTTTTATTAAATATGGATACAATGGATACCACTCCTTTATCAAAAATGGTGTTGCTAATAATGAATGAATTTTTCATTTTCTCAAGGAAAGTAATATGAAAAGATCTAGATAACCTCCCTTTAGATTCTCAATACAAATAACAACTTCAATCTATCTTCTCAGATAGATAGTCTTTTGTATCAAAGGCTGAGGATCGACTAATGTGGATTCTAGCCAAAAATGGTAGTTATTCAATCAAGGATAGTTACAAAACTTCTCCAACAAATTTAGTTGGCAAAACTACCTTCTCAAGCATTCATGTTCTGCTGGAATAAAGTAGTGCTACCCAAGGCTGGGTGCTTTGTGTGGCTAGCAATTAAGCATAGAATTCTAACAAGTGATAGATTGGCTAGGATGAGTATTGCCTCTCCTTTCAAGTGTGTTTTATGTGGTGAGGAAGATGAATCAAATGACCATTTGTTTGCAAGTTTTCAATTTGTATACCAATGCTAGATATTTATTTTTTTTAAATTAAATTTTCATACCCCACTACAAAATAATATTTGGACTTTTTCAGGCTTGGCCAATTCTTTACCCCAATGCCCTCTTTGTAGGAATCTGGAAATGTACATCTTCTTTAGTAATTTGGGCTATTTGGTGGGAAAGAAACAAGAGGATTTTTAGAAAAGAAGTATCATCCTTAGAGAAAGTGCTCTAAATCATTGAAAATTTGATCTTAGAAGTTACTAATGCAAGTGTCAATAGATGCAGAGCCAATCCAGTTATCACTTCCTGGGATGGAAGTATCATTCAAGAATGGAAATCAATTTTCATCCCATTTGGAACTAGCACTTCTTCAAAGTCGCAAACTCCTATAGATAGATCTACAATCAAATGGCAACCCCCTATGCCTAACTTTTTCAAACTCAACTTTGATGGAGCATCTAGAGGTAATCTAGGACAATTAGGCTTGGGAGCATGCATTAGAGATTGCACTGGTAAAGTCCTAGCAATTACAATAGCTCCCCTTCCTATAGGAACTAACAATATGGTTGAGGCTCAGTCATTGCTTTTAGGACTAATCCTTGCAAAGAAAGGGAACTTCCATCAGTTGCAAATTGAAGGTGACTCTCAAGTTATAATCTCTACTTGTATCAAGAGACAATCATCTTCTTGGAAACTCAAATATGTGCTCCAACAAATTTGGAATATTATTGATCAATTTCAAGAGGTCAGAGTTTCACACACATACAAAGAGGGTAATAGAATGGCAGACTATCTCTCTAACTTAGGATGTAATGGGATTACACCTTTTACACTAAACCCTTTTGCATTCATGGAGCATTATAAAGATTTGCAGAAACTAATGGTCATTGAACTATAGAAGTAGAGTATTTTGTTTGTGTCGAGCTATTTTTCCTATAGGTGTTGAGCATGCTTCATGTGTTGAGTATTTAATATGTGTCGAGTCATAGCTGATGCCAGACAAGTCAGGGACTTCAGGGGCCAAGAAAATTACATATACCAAGTAATTTATATATGCCAAGTCATAGTTGATGCCAAGCAAACTAGAATGCCAAATGTGATGAGTTAGCCAAAATGCTTCTTATGCTGAGCAAGCCAGTATGTCACATGTGTTGCGCAAGCTAGAATACTACATGAGCTAACCTATAGATGCCGAGTATAATGTATGTGTTGAGCCAGAATTCTTATAGGTGTCGGGTTACTCCAAGTGCTGAGCTAGAACTCTTATAGGTGTCGAGTTACTTTAGGTGTTGAGTGTGCTTCATATGCTGAGTGATCAATATGTGTCGAGTCACAGTTGATGCCGAGCAAGCCAGTGAATTTAGGTGTCAAATGAATTACATGTCCCAAGTGTTCTTTATATGTCATGCCATAGCTAATGTCATGCTAGCCAGTATGCCATATGTGTTGAGTATGCCAGAAAGCTTCATGTGCTATGTTATATGTGTCGAGCAAGATAGAATCCTACATGACCTTGTAGATACCTAAATCCTTTAGAAAATAAAGTATTTTTTATTTTCTGAAAAAGTCCCTGATGACATCATCATTTATTAATTAATTATTTTTTTTTTTTTTTTATTTATTTTTATGCCATTAAATCCCTTTATCTTAATTAAAAATATTTAATTAAGGAATCCCTCCCAAAAATGTTTAAATCTTATTTAAACATTATTTCCTTTTTTATTAATTATTTAATTAATAAATTGACCAAAAATCCCAAAATAATTTTTTTTTTTTTTTTTTGCCCAAAACTTGGCCAATTTCCTTAAAACCACTAACCTCTTCCAAAATCTTCTAATCCTTCTTTAATTTTGATTAAAGGCTAATCCCATCATTTCCTACCCCTAATCCCAACTCAAAATATTTAATTAAGATTAAATATTAATCCTCATGTTTATTAAAAATATTTTAATA
This sequence comes from Cupressus sempervirens, assembly GCA_028749045.1. Lineage (NCBI taxonomy): Eukaryota > Viridiplantae > Streptophyta > Pinopsida > Cupressales > Cupressaceae > Cupressus > Cupressus sempervirens. Next base: position 743,787,423 of record CM053791.1, on the reverse strand, counting down.
AATATCTCCTCCTTCACCCACCCTCATTAAATGTCATCCACTTGCCCATCTCTAACAAGTCTAATCTAATATTAACCCAAGCCTAATCCAAGCCTTAATCATTTGCACATTCCTAAGTCAAGCTTAAGACTTTCTTAATCCAACCCAAGTCAAAATATCTCAACTCTCTCACAAATATCTCAACCATAAAACTTTATGAAGCCCACAAAGTCATAAATGACTCTTACAAGCCCATTCATTGCTCTTACAAGCCATTATGAGGGTCTTTATGAGCTTTGAGCCTCCTTTGTTGACCCTGCAACCACTCTTTCTCTAACCAATGACCCTGTGACATGTGTCACTCCCTGATTGGTTGTAAGGAAGCACAATCCATGTGCTCTCCTCTCATTCAATCTAAACCTTCCATAAGCTTTCTCCAATCCTTGCATCCTAGCCCTTGATCCCTCAAGCCCTTTGCCTATTTAAAGAATCCTCTCCCAAGCCATTTTAACACAATCCATGAAGTAAAGTCATAATGCCATTTTAAGAAGCCATTTTACATCAAAACCATACACTCACACCCAACTTCAAACTCCATTTAAAGCCCTTTTTGAAGCATAAGCTTGAGCATACATCCTATCTATTTAGACAAAGCCACTCAACAAGAAAGCTTCTCATTGAGAGAGCCCATTAATGGCTCATATTCTCAATTGAGAGCTCATCTTAGTCTATCTTGAAGTTTATGAATTTTGTTTAGTTTGTAGAAGCTTTATTTAAATTTGGTTTCTATTAGCATACTAACATTGCTCATATATATTTTGGCACGCCCGGTGGGACCCCGCATGGATCAGCTTCATTAGCTTTTTTAGTCAAATTTTGTATGTCATTTGCTAATTTTGGCTAATTTTGCTTCTTTTTGTGATTGGTAGGATTGTATAAATTGGTTTTGTAGGTCCACATGAGCATGAAGAAGACAAAGGAACTCATAGTCTATCTCATAGTGTTTGTATATTTTTCAAACTTATAAGTGGACGAAGCACTTGGAATTCTTCTTCTTCTATTCTGTCTACTTCTTCTTCTTCTTCTTGACAGATATTGGCCTTTTTTTTTAAGGAAGCAAAATCATACACACTTTTTTTTAAGTTCTTAAAATGAACCCCCAAATCATACTTAAATCCATTAAAAACTAGAAATTTGCAAAAAAAAAAAAAATCTTTTAACAAGTGAAACCAAACCAATCCAATCATTTGCATCCTTGCAACATCAAGGTTTTAGATGCATTCATGAAAAGTTAGAAACACTTCATTTTTGGGAATTCAAAAAGAACTTCAAGTTTCCATTTCAAAAGGTTCAAAATCAATACTAAGTGCACACTAAAATCTAAATCAAACTCAAAGCATCAATCAAGGATAAAATGAACCTCATTTGCAAATATTTTAAAGTTCTTTTAAAAATTTCATGAAAACTAAGAGTCCGAAATGGTTGCCAAAATTGTCCTAAAAGCTTTGTTATTTGTTCCAAAAAAATGTCTTGTTGCAAAATCTTGAATGTTTCTTTGATTTTTTATGCATCAAAACAATCTAGGAATATCATTTTTGGGCTTAAAACATGCAAACTAGAACACAAAATCTTGAATAAAAACCAAAGTCCAAAGAGTCATTTTCACTTTTGAGTCCGAAAAAATCTTGAATGATTTAAGGTTAAAACAAAGCACTTCAAAGTTCTTAAAACAACACACAAAATCTCAATCTTGAATGCTCAAAAGAAAAAACTTGAATGTTTAATCACTTGTCTTTGAATGCATGTTGCTAAAATCACTCTTGAGTGCCATAGATTAAAATCAAGTTTGTTTGTTTTTTTATGAATGCATGATTAAAACAAAAAATCCAATCTTGAATGCCATATATCAAATAATCATCTTTTGTAGCATAAAAAGAATCCACATTTTAGAAACTTTCTAAGTTATAAAAAAAAATAAAGACACTTTGAGTGAATTTGTTATTGGACTCACCCTCTTTAATCACCCATCATTCTAATCATTGGTTGCAATATCAGTGCCATATATGAGGATGGGTCTACCTAAGAAGGTGTTAAGTGCTCCACAAAAATCAAATTCCACTCACTTGAGTTTTTATTGGTTTTTCTAAGATAGAAAATTTCTTGAATGCACATTAGTCTCGCTAACACTTCATTTGGGCATAAAAATTGAACAAATCTTGATGTGGATGGCCTCTAGGCATGCGAGTTTACTTTTTGTTGACCCTAAATCTTCTTGGTGTATTCATTCTTCGATCACTTCTCTTTTGTTGGTGCATTTCAAATTAGAATTGAACCTTTGCATCTTAATTCATGTGTGTTTTCAAAAGGTCTAGATTAGAAAAACTTAAAGCGTCAATTGGAAAAGAACTCTGTCTTTTAGCCCAAGATCATCCAAGTCTTCTCTCCCCTTGTCATTTTTCGAGGCCATCTTGGGTGCATAAGATTAGGATCCAAAATCTTGTCTGAGCTTTTAGGAGGCCTACTTGGGTATTTCATCACCCCTTGGGATGACCTCAACTCCAGCATTCTAGTGGAGTACAAAGATTGGGAGGTGAATCCAAAGACACCTCTCTTGGGATCGAAATTATGTCACTCGGGCTAAGCCTCAAGGAACTTTATACCCTTGAGAATTGAAAGAGGAGAAGTGGGTTATTTCTCCTCTCGACTGTGTGACATCTTTTTGGTTTCATCTACAGATTTGGGCCTCACGTACCTTGCGTATATCGAGGACTCCCTTGCTAAACCAAATTTCATCCTTGTAGAAAACTTTCTAGGATGTTGGTTTGTTTTATGTGCTTGCTCCAAAATTTTGTCTTCTTGTTTGTTCATAGCTTTTGAATGAATGTTTGCCAACTTTGGTCAAAATCCCAAAAAAGCAGAAATCTCCCAGCTCAAGACATACTTAGTGTAGTCACTGCCTCATCAGAAAATCATCCAAGCTCCCCCACCACAACTGAATCTATCTAGTTCTTTACTTTAGAACAATCCCAAGTCCAAAGTCCATCCAAATCATCCCCCCAGCCAGCTAGCAACCCAATCCAAAATCACCCAAGCCTTTAAGGAATTGTTGTTACTCTACCAAAGTTTTCTATCCAATCAATCTATCCAAATCCCTCAATCTCCCCAAGGTTATCCCTTTGACAGAGCTTTTTCTAGGGTAATCTAGCCTTGTCACCTGTCATCCCTCATCACCTTAAGCTAAAGGTTGGGATCTACAAGTGGTCAATCTCGTGTCATGCCCATAGGATCATTTGTCTATCCTCAAGTTGACACCAAAAGCCACCAATCCTACACATAGGAAAGAAAAACTCTCACTTTTTGACAGCATACCCTTGAAGTCTTCCATCCACAGGAAAGCCAAAAATCTCCAGCCAATCCTCCTTAGGTCTATCATGCAGCTTTGACTCTCCCTAGGAAATCTTTCATCAGCCAATACAAAATTTGCGCTTAATCCAAATCCAACCATGAGCTTCCATGTTCATCCATATGCAAGACCCCATCCCCATCCAACTCATCATCAAAACATGAAATCCCAACCCTATCATGATGAGTTTGGTCACATTGTCCTTTCTCCCACTACATCCTATTCCAACGATGATGAAAATCTTGTTGACTATGACGGGTATCTTGAGAGCCTTAGATGCCTTCTACCAACCATCCCCCAAAATCCAAGCATTCCTTGAAACTATCTAGTCATGCCATATCATATCCCAGCTTCTCCTCCATCACCCAATCAACCAAGCTTCCAATCTTCCAACCCCATCACACTAGCTATTCCTGTCAATCCACTGCCTCCACCTCTGACACACGAGTCTCCTAGGAATCTCCTAGAGGAAATACAAGAAAAGCCACCTCCAACAGTCGAAAAGCCATGTCATCTAATCCAACCATGTGAAGTAGTCAGTAATGAAGCTTCCCCATCTATAATATCACCTCCATCTCCCATAGCTATCATCCCCATACCATCCATCAAATTGCTTAAAATCCTTCCACTTCCTGCAAGCATCAAAATCCCACCACCTATCAAATCCCTCCAAATCCTATCCACATCACCTCCAAGCATTTCCCAAATCTCTCGCAATGACCCTTATGCATCCATCTTCTACTCACCCATCTCCACTACCAAATCTCCCATCTATCCATCCACTGCCTTTGAAGAATCCATCCCTTCACCTCCTATCGCACCATCCACTCCAATCCAATCCTATCAAGATCCTGCCCAAAAGCATGTTGACATCCCCCAGCATAAACGAAGATATCATCATACCATGTCTTCCATCCATAGTGCAGTCACCATCCCCTCCATCTCCAAAACCTCAAGCCATACCTCCTCTACTACAGGATATCTTTTCATCCCATCAACTAAATCAAGATCCTATCCTACCATCTCCTCCGCTCCATGCTTCCATCTTACCACCTATCCAAGCTATTCCACCATTTATAATCTACCCTCTTGGTTCACTTACATTCATCCATGGTGGCCCCCTCTCAGCAGAAGAATTAAGAACAGTATCTCCCCATTGCAGTATATCTAATAAAGCACTTCTACCATTTTCTACAAGAAAAAAGTTTCCTCAGCTCATTCAAATGCTCAATCAATGGCATTATCAAGGTCAAGGTTTAGGACCACAAGAGCAAGGAATTAGAAAGCTTATTATTGTACAAAAGAATCCAGGATTTCATGGTCTTGGATATGTATCCAAAGGCTCACCATCTAAAAGTGTTGGTACACACCATCGCCAAACCAAGCCTATCTCCAGGCCCACCATGCCAGCCTCCCATCACTCCTTCAAGAAATCTTATGTCATCCCCCCTCCACCATCTTTGCAACCCAAAAAAACCTACCATATCCCCCCTTCATCTGCTAAATCCATTTTGGGTCCCCATGTCCCAAAATCTACCATCCTCCGTCCTCCTATTAGCCATCATAAAAATCCTATTCCCTCCATTCCTATGCAAGATCAACAAAGGAAAATATCAGGGCACATCATCCATCATCATCCCCCTACACACTCTTCCATATCCTCTCCATCTCACAAAGCTTCTCCTAACCATCTTCCCAAAGCTTACCACAGCAATGTGAATACCAACTTTAGAATGCATAAAGCTAAAAATCCACATCCTAGGCAATCATATATCTATTCTAAAAGACATACTCCAAAAAGGCAAAATCCAATCAAAGAATGCAAAATAATGCAAAAGCCTATGAAAAGACAATCCAAAACCATGTGGATCCCAAAGAAAAAAGTTGAAACCCAATGCATAATGGCATCCACCATTGCTAATCCCCCATCTGGTGACTTGTATCCCTCATCTCCTAACTCCATCTTGGGTTCCTATATCCCCAAGTGTGCTTCCACAAATCCTCCATCAAGCTTGCATCTACCATCAATCCCCCATATGCTCTTTTCACACCCATCCCAACATGTGCCAATGTTGTCCTACAAGAATCCCCATCTCATGCTCCTTTCCAGCCTTTTCATCCCTCCATCTCCTACCATCAATCCCATCTAATCTAATCTATTGCATAAATCACACATCTGGTGTACCAACAGCTAGCAACAAAATTGAACATTCCAACATCCAGTGAAAAATCCCAAAAAAGCCAAAAATAGCTGAAGAAAGCCAAAATCATTCCAGCTAAGTCCAAAGTCAAAAATTCAAAAAAATAAAGAAAAATAAAGCGTCCACTGGTGAAAACTTGGCAATTCAAGCGCCTTGGACAAGTACCATGATGAAAACTTGGCAAACAAGCGTCATGCATAATCCAGCCATCCCCAACTTAGCCTATCATCCTCATGCTTTTGGTCACATCTTGCCATCCAGCTCCATCTTCCAATTTATACACCTATCTTTCATCCTCTAGCTTTTATCTATCACTATCTAGTTATCTTCTGCAACCTCACCCCATCATCCCAACTATCATCCATCTCCCTAGCGCCTTCAGCTTTTCCATCCTAGCTTCAATCCTATCACATCCATCATAAGACCTCCTTCTGTATGTCATCTTCTAACTGGGGGCACTGTATTCCTTGGAGATCTTTTCTTGTCCATCCTTCCTTTTCATTGGTATCTCGCTGTAGGCTATCCTCATGCAAATCCAATGTCATCCTCTCATTAGCCATTCACTCTAGTGCCATTTATCAACTCAGCTACCACCAACCTTAGCATTGTCCCCATCCTTGGTCGCACATCTATCATCATCATTGGATGCATCCTACCAAATCCATATCTTTCACTATCACCTCATCCTTAGCTTCTGCATCTTGCACCAACTTGAGCCATCCCGCTATCTTATCATCTGGAGCTCCTATACAACTTGTAAATAATCTTGTACCCCAGCTTGTAAATCTTGTATCATCCCTTGTATCATAGATTGTATATCCAAATCTTGTCCAAAGCTTGTACCATATTCCAACTTGTATTATATACCAAAGCTTGTATCCTAGTTTGTATCCTATCGCATGCACACAAAGAACCCCATTTTCACTTAAGCTTTTCGCAAACCATCTACCTATCCACCTATCAACTATTATAGACATCCCACCCTTCACAAACATTTCCATCTCACAAAAGCCACAACATGAACAACCTTGTACATTTGTAACATATCTTGGTCTGTCAACTTGTACATCCTCTTTAGCTTAGTACCATTGTATCTATCCAGCTTTCATGTTAGTTCATCCTTGATCAGCATCTTGCACACATCACACAAATCTTGGTTAGCTATTCCACTACATCCTTTAGCTAAATCTCCTGTCATCAAAGAGCTATCCTTCTCAATTCAGCTTGTCAAGTGCATCACTCATCCAAATCACCAGCTTAGGTGCTCTCCAATAGATCCTTGTAGGATATAGCTTTCCTCATGTCTGATCTTGGTCCGTTAGTACCTCGTCCTACCCATCTCATTGGCAAATGGTTCTCTTTTGGATTTTTTCTTTCTTTTGATTTAGAATCTTCCCTTTTGGGTCTTGAAGTATCTTTTCTAAGAAATCTTTTTGTTCCCTCCTCTAGGTTGCCACGATCTTCCATATCATGGTATGCTGTGAATGGGGCACTCTGAGTGTACGGTTTTGATCAAGTCTTTTGTTTATTTCTTTTTTGCTTGTTGGTTACCCAATGTTAGTTCCACGCTATTTCCTTTGGGTTTCATGTGTGATGCTTGGGCAATCTTTGTGTGTTTTGAGTCAGTCTGTCAGTCCTCTGGATAGTTGGTAACATGGCCTTGACATTCTTGGTAACCTTAGCAATTAACCAACAGTCCTATAGCAAATCTAGTGATCAACTACATGGTGGTACTTCTCTTTGAAGTATCCCCCTGCTCAAAAAGTTTCAATGGATTCCCTTCATCTCCATTATCCCCCATCCATATCCAGCATCTGTCTCTCCTACCCCAGCTTGTGCAACTGTATCTCTCAAAATCAATCATCACTCTCAGCTTTAGGGATCCACAATCCTAGTCTTAGGGATCCACCAATCCAATCAATCCACCAAGCCTCATCTTTCGAGATCCACAATCCTAGTCCTAGGGATCTCCGAAACCCATCTTCCACCAATCTGACTCTTTGAAATCTTGTTGCATCAGCTTTATAATCCCCTCATCCTTCTCCCTATCCTAGATTCCTTTTTGTAGCACTCTGCTCCTTCATCCTCCACCTTCCCTAAAGTCTTAAGCTTGCTTCCTCTTGTGCATCTAATTCTCCTTTATCATTCTCCCATAGTGAGAGTTTGAGCTAACTAAACCTCTTCTCTTAAGCCACTCTTCGTCCTCCCACCCACCAAGATTCTTATACTTTTCAAGAAGCCATCGAGCCTCACTTTCTCTCCCACCACCTTCTTGAGGAGGAATCTCGCAGTCCATTCTCTCCTCTTCTGCTCTAGCCTTGGGCATCTTATTTTCTTGTCTTTGATGCCATGCCACTTGTGGCATCACATCAAAGAGGGGCAAAATGTAGACACCTAAATCCTTTAGAAAATAAAGTATTTTTTATTTTCTGAAAAAGTCTTTGATGACATCATCATTTATTAATTAATTATTTATTTATTTATTTTTATGCCATTAAATCCCTTTATCTTAATTAAAAATATTTAATTAAGGAATCCCTCCCAAAAATGTTTAAATCTTATTTAAACATTATTTCCTTATTTATTAATTATTTAATTAATAAATTGACCAAAAATCCCAAAATAAATTGTTTATTTATTTTTTGCCCAAAACTTGGCCAATTTCCTTAAGACCACTAACCTCTTCCAAAATCTTCTAATCTTTCTTTAATTTTGATTAAAGGCTAATCCCATCATTTCCTACCCCTAATCCCAACTCAAAATATTTAATTAAGATTAAATATTAATCCTCATGTTTATTAAAAATATTTTAATAAATATCTCCTCCTTCACCCACCCTCATTAAATGCCATCCACTTGCCCATCTCTAACAAGCCTAATCTAATCTTAACCCAAGCCTAATCCAAGCCTTAATCATTTGCACATTCCTAAGTCAAGCTTAAGACTTTCTTAATCGAACCCAAGTCAAAATATCTCAACTCTCTCACAAATATCTCAACCATAAAACTTTATGAAGCCCACAAAGCCATAAATGACTCTTACAAGCCCATTCATTGCTCTTACAAGCCATTATGAGGGTCTTTATGAGCTTTGAGCCTCCTTTATTGACCCCACAACCACTCTTGCTCTAACCAATGACCCTATGACATGTGTCACTCCCTGATTGGTTGTAAGGAAGCACAATCCATGTGCTCTCCTCTCATTCAATCTAAACCTTCCATAAGCTTTCTCCCATCCTTGCATCCTAGCCCTTGATCCCTCAAGCCCTTTGCCTATTTAAGGAATCCTCTCCCAAGCCATTTTAACACAATCCATGAAATAAAGTCATAATGCCATTTTAAAAAGCCATTTTATATCAAAACCATACACTTACACCCAAATTCCAACTTCATTTGAAGCCCTTTTTGAAGCATAAGCTTGAGCATACATCCTATCTATTTAGACAAAGCCACTCAACAAGAGACCTTCTCATTGAGAGAGCACATTAATGGCTCATATTCTCAATTGAGAGCTCATCTTAGTCTATCTTGAAGTTTATGAAATTTTTTTAGTTTGTAGAAGCTTTATTTAAATTTGGTTTCTATTAGCATACTAATAATGCTCATATACAGATCTAACCTATAGATGTCAAGTACAATGTATGTGTCGAGCTAGAATCCTTATAGGTGTCAAGTTACTTCTAGTGTCAAGACAAAATTCTTATAGGTACCGAGCTACTTCAAGTGTTGAGCATGCTTCATGTGTCGAGTGATCAATATGCACCAAGTCACAATTGATGCAAAGCAAGTCAGTGACTTCAGGTGCTAAATGAATTACATGTCCTATGTGATCTATACGTGTCGATCTGTAGATGATGCCAAGTAAGCTAGAATGTCATATGTGCTAAGTAAGTCATAGTGGATACTTTGACATCACTCAATTATCACCAAGCACTATCCAAATTAGGTATTGAACATTTATTAATGCCTTTATAAATCAGGCTCCCATGTGCAAGACTAGGGTAAAATCATGCTAAATCTTCTTCACTAAGTAGAATTTCATTGACTATCATCACTTGAGTATGAATGCATTTTAGTTTTGGTCATGTGGTACTTTGTTCATGGCAAGATTAAATTCAACACAAATGGCAACAGAACAATTTTCTCATTCTTCAATTTTGGGGGCAATAGTTTTATACTTTGCCCTTCTCACATTGCAAATAGGCTCTAATTTAATGGTATCCTCTTTATTAGACACATGAGTGCAAGTACTCCACTTCCTATGTGTGTATGTTGAGGGATTTATTTAAATGTGCAGAATGGACCTCTATTCAAGTCTTCATCTTTCCAACTTGTTGTGTTTGCCATCTAATTTGCCTCCAAAATGTTGCTCCCTCAAGAACCATGCGTAAAATGTGATTCATGTCACCAATTCCATCATAGAATTCTCCCCAAAAAAATTAGAATCAAGCTTCATCTGATATTGGATGAAGATTCTCTTTCTCATCCTCTTGATGATGTGGCTCTGGACATTATGTTCATTGTGCACTCTTACAACATTCGTCGTGTGATTCGAACGATAATTAGAGAGGATCTCTTTTCTACATCTGCAAGAAATGTGTTATTTCCTTCAACTTTTGGTTTCCATTTTCCTTTCTAATTCCATGGATATCCTTCAATCTACATCAAGGTTGGAAATTATCATTATCATTGTGGTCTAGCCGAAATACTGGGCTAAAAATATGTTGAAATGCGCAATCCAGAGCTATGACCTATGGTCTGGTAATGCCTTGGTTGGTGGAATATTTTTAAGAACCATGCTAATGAAGAACCATGAGGTTATGTTGACCTTTGAATCACTATAGAAGACTATTGAAAAGCATAATCCTCAGTTTCTAACCAAGACCCTATAATTCATGGCACGTGCTTTGGGTTATCAGCTGACAGAGGAGGTGAAGAAAGTTATATTTGCTATGATTGACATTTTGGGTATGCCAATTTTCGATGCATGAGAAAAAGTTTCCCATGTGAGGACAACTTTGGCTACCCCAACTCATTTAGTTAGTGAACCTAGTGCCTGGTCACTCTTAGCTTTTAATGTTCTTGGTTTTGTCCATCATGTCTCAGATGAAACTACTTGACTTCCTAACTCGAATGTCACCAAACTAGGTGTTTGGGGTGCACCATTTTCTACTAGCATTTCTACTGGTACTTAAAATGTTTTTGCTAAGGGCTTGAGCTCAGGTTAGGATGTTGCTCCCTTATCATGTCCAAATTTTGGATGGGGGTTCTCTATAAATCTCAGTATGACATCCACCCCTACTTTGGGTGCTTCAAGTGAGGATATGGAAGAAAGATAGCACAATAGCTTCTTCCTATCTTTTTGGGTTATTTTTCCACACTTAAGGCATGTTTTACAAATTGTTAAAAATCTTGTCTTGACTAATTTCAAGTCCTCCATGCTTGTTGTGTGATGACATTGTAAAATTCAATAAATTTTGAATTTTGATGGTGTTACTGTTGTTCATCAATTTAGTAAGATTGTAAATATTGATGTTAGTCAATTGTAAATATTGTGACGATGCTGGGTTTTCTTTCTGGTTCTTTCCTAGTTGAGCTCTTGAACCAGTATTTTAATTTATATATATATGTATGTATGTATGTATGTATGTATGTATGTATGTATGTATGTATGTATGTATGTATGTATGTATGTATAGTGGCTCGTCCACTTTTGACTAAAAAGAAAAACAAAAATGGATGAATATGAGGCAATCACTAACCTTAGGGTTCAGTTCTCTATAATGATTAAAGACAAATGTATCTAAAGGAAGAACATTACTATCTCCAAATAAAAAGTAAAGATACTTGAGAGTCTCACCCAAGAAGAAAGTCTCCATTTTATCTCCTTTTGGAGGTGGCAAAATAGTCACATCATTCAGAGAACTATATCCACCAGAATCAAATTTAGTGTGAGGCTCAAAAGCTTGAAAATTTTTCCAACTCCATTCTAGACACCTATGTCAAAGAGAAAGAGATTAAGATAACAAAATAAAACTTGATTCCCATCAAGTAAAATATATCTAGGATACTATGATCACCAAAAGATTGAGATTCAAGAAATAAAAGAACAAGAAATCTATGTCATGAGAAAGAGTTGTAAAAATGAGAATATGTACAAGTACATTGAAAGTGAAGTAATATTGAAAGATGATGTATTTTCTACCAAACTAAATCCTTATAATTAAAATGATGAAGCTGTAACAAATCTATATGGTTTGCAGTGCATGGGTTGTACTCTGAACATACATTATTGGTCACACCAATCTACTTCATAAAGTAATTTTCCATTTCCTTAGTCATTTTCTTGTTTGTTTCTCTAGCCTAATTGAATATTTTCTCTTTCTATGGATATGAATTGAGGTTTCTACTTAAGTAATTTCCATCATTCCATTTTAAGGTTTAGTAGTTTGGGTCATTTTACAATTTTGTTCTAGAGTTATATAGAGATAATTTTGTGTAACCTTTAGGGTATTACACTGGCTTGGAATCTAGTATTTTTCTCAAGAAAGGAAATATAAAATTGCAAAGATAAATTAGGTTGGTCCAAGGTTGAGCACAGAGGACCTATGTTACAATTTTATGAAAATGCTTAGCTTAGTGCTTTAAATCTAGAATTGCAACAAGGAAAGATGATTCTTTGTTTGTGCATGCAAAAGTAGAGATTCTAAATATCCTTCTTGTTATGTTTCTATATTACCCTCTAGTTTACAAGTATTAACATAAGATGCACTATTTTAAAAGAAAAGTAATATCAATTCAAAGATTATTTCTAACATGACTAATAGATTTTTATGTTAGAGTGGGGTTGTCATTGCACCAAAAGATTGATCTATCAATACCCAATACAACCAATCAAATTATAGTACACACGAGGTGATTAAGCCCTTGTCACAAATCCTAAGGGGAGCATTGAAAAAAAATTGAACAATCTCCCCCTCAATGTTACCCAAGGTTTGAGGATTCAAACCTATGACCTAGCTCTGATACCACATTTTAGGGTGGGGTTGTTGTTGTACCAAAAGACTGATCTATCAATGCCCAATACAACCACTCAACTTATAGTACATAAGAGGTGATTAAGCCCTTGTTGTGAATCTCAAGAGGAGTGTTGAACAAATTTTGAATAGTGTATTATATGTCAAAATATGAAATAGTATGGCATGTTCTCTAGAACAAAATATAACCACTCATTTGGAAGTTATCAATTTAGGAACTAGTATGGTAATAGGTTCTGAAAGACCATATATCTATAATGAATTCCTTTTCTTTGGAAATAAAGATTTAAGTTAACTTGTATTGGCACCTCCAACCTTTACCTCAGAGATTTGACTACTTCTAAAGCTAAACCAAACTATGGATATATGGTGACATGATGGAGTTTGGTGCTAACATAGACATGTTGGCTCCAATTTCCTATATAGAAAAATAAAATGAGTACACACATTAGTTAGCATAGTAATATAGGATATCATTTTTTAGAAAACTCTTGCCATTATAAAATAATAAAGAAGAAGGGAAAGGTCAAATCAACTAATGAATTGAAAAATAATGATTCAAAAAACCTGTAAAAATTAGGTGTAACATGCAATAGGATACAATTAATATTGATAAACATATTACTTGGAATCTTGAGTTATTCAGTGCAACACAAATAATTACTCCATGGTCTAAGGACGTAGAAGGTTATGGCAGTCTACATATCTAATTATTATGTCATCCAAGAACTTAGAACCTTTATTCCCTCCCTATAATCCATCTTCATAAAATTATTGTTTCAAATTCATAATTACACCTCAAAAAAAGCTATAGAAAACATAAGCAGTAAGAAAAATAACACAATATATTTGATGCAGGTTATTAATCCCTTCAAAGTAGCTCACCTTTGTATGAAAATGTGCAATTTTTGGTGCCAGGTCGGCTAGTAGTTGTTAGAAAATACATCTCATAACAAGTCTTCATGATATCCTATAAAAGCTTCAAGTTTTCTATGTTCTCGATCATCATTAAACCTTCTTCCATTTTTCTCTATTTTGCTAGGCCTCTAGTTTACCCAAGTGCAAGAGTGATGGGTAGGAAACATACCTTCAACTACAATTGTAAGAAAAATCATTGGGTTCTAATAGAAATAGTTGATCAATTAACATGAAACATGAGAAAGCAACTCATTTACCTAATTCTTAAGTTCTTAACAATGATGATGAAAGCATGATGTCAGTTCAATTGGGAATCAAGCAAATAGACTACAATCAACTCTTCCATCAATTTAATCAGATTGTATAAATCATTCAAATATCAAATGGGACAAGAAAATAAAGTCATAAGAAAGACAGTCAGAATGGGAGAAAATAATAAAGTCATAAGAAAGGAAGTCATACTTACAATACTAACTATATGTATTATAGACTTACAATGTTAAGTACATATTGCACTATGGATTTACATAAATAATAGATAATTCTTTCTCCATCTACACAACTTTGATTTAATATGCATTTCATGATTACCTATTATAGTATCATTGATATATTGTTGGTTCGAGAATATTTTAGTATAGGAGATATGTATGAGAAATTATAGGTAGGGGAATGGTGATTAGATCGCCTTCTAAGCATGTGTTGGTTAACATTAGATTTTATAATCTTAACTCTTTGATACCCAATGTTTAGAAAGACAAAAGGATGTTTACCAACAAATGGGTTAGTGTATATATTATATCACTACCCTCTGAATTGAATAGGTATAGCTCCCTATGATTTTCTATGATTCATAATGAATATGTTTTTATGAGACTAGAATTGTTAACATTATAATCTCTTAGCTTGAGAGTAGTAAAGGATAACCAAATTGTTTGTAGGCACAAACAATTCAGGAAAAATATATTTGGATAAGCTATCACACCCAATAGAATGATTGTAATAGATGATCTTCAGATTTCTTGACTTTTACTTCTATTATAAATGTAGTATTAACCATCTATATGCAAAATAAGAAGAGAATAAGAAATGCACATAAGGGAAAATAGAATTGCTTTGACTACTAAGCTTGAATGAAATGGAATTCAGCAAGTTACTAATAGATTCACACACATCTATCCTTCAATTCCCAATTAAACTATTTAGCACAATATGAAATGAACAAGATTGGAAACAAAATCATATATGAAGAAATTAAATGGAATCACCTTTACTACAAATATCAAAATGAAATGGAATCCACCTGATTATCACAAGATCACATATAATTATCCTTCAACTCTTAATGAAGAACTAATCTATCCATGGGCAACAAAACATGACAAGAAAATAGAGTAAATTTTGTTGACCTTTGTATTGTCAAATGAGGCCATATTTATAGCTTGCTACTATCCTTTCTTAATTTTGGCAAAGAAAGAGTCATATTAATAGAAAAGAAAATTAGAATAAAATATGAAATTATCCAATCTTCATCGTGATATGAGCATGTAGTATCTCTTCTAATTATGATTCAAAATCTTAAGTATTCCTAAAAATATTCAATGCCTTTTAATCTTTGTGTAATCTCAAAAAATCCTATAGAAAAATCATTTATTCTTCATCTTCTATTGTTTCACGCCAAACTCATGTATTTAATATTCCAATGGTCACTGCATTTTTTAATTCTAGCTGTTGATCTTAAAATAATGATCATGATTAAAAAATTATGACCTTTCTTTATAACTTCTTCTATGGGTTCCTATGAGTACACATGTTAAGCAGTCATTTTGTTGCCATGATTATTTACCTTCCAACTTTACATAGTGAGATAGCAACAAATGTAGATCTTTCTCTAATCTAATAGTGGTAATAAAATAATGTCAAGTCTCTTTGTTTCATGGTGTGGGTCCACTTTACAACTAGTTACATCATGGCTAATAGATGGCAGTAATTTATTGCTTGGAGATTTTGATCTTGACCTTCCTTTCTTCATTGGCACCTTGTGACTAGATTCTGACTGCACTTTGTAAAATATGGTGGCCCATAGGACATGTGTCTTTCTATCACTTTGTTGCATAGATTATCAAATGGACATCTTTTTATGACAAAATAATAACCTTTGTAGATCTTCTTTGATCTAATGATCAATGAGATGCATCATTAGATAGTTTATAATTCCATCTTAAAACATTATCTATCAATTTGGTCTTCATCTAATGGTCATGACTTATTTCAAAAGTAACTTGACTATTCAACTTGATGATGTGGATGGTCAAATGTGTTTTGATTCATTGATTTAATTTCAACTTTGGTCTTTTCCACCTTTAACCAAATTCTTTGCCATTTCTACATTTTTGAGCACTCACTCTATATCAAATTCAACTGATCTCATTTGTAGCTCATTCTCATGATATCCATGTTGTTTTTAAGCCTCAGCCTTCAATGTCCTCTACTACATTTTCTATGTATAAGTCTATGATCTCTTTAAACATATCCTTCTTTTAGATATAAATCTTTGACCATGAAGTTAAAACTCTCAGAGATTTAAAAATGCTTTCTTGAAGAATTTTTTCACAGCATGAACCTTTGTCTTCAACATGATTAGGAACAAGAAAATATGAATTAGAAGAATATCAAGACTTTCTTCTCATCAGGAGAACAAATAAAAAACCATCCAAGCCCTAATCACCTATCTTTGGATTGATTCTTAGCTCATATGATTCCCACATTAGATTGACTTAAAGGAATTATGAGAAGAAAAATCATCCTATATGAAATCTAGACTCAAACTCAAGACATTAATACTTGACTTGACTCAAAACCCTAAAGAAAAAGATATGAATTCAAACTTGGGAAATAGTGTGTCACCTCATTATATATAACTAAGGAGTCCCAAGGGGGAAATGGGTATAAAGGAGATTTCCTTTGGGCTTAGGAAGGATGGACATCCTAAGTACCCTTCGACATCCCCAAGGACCAAATGAGGATGAAGTGTATCACCTTTGGGCTAGGGAAGGATGGACATCCTAGGCACGCTATTGTCAATACTCCTTGTGATCTCTATCATGGAAAATGAATGCATAAGGATGTTCAACCATTGGAAGTAAGAAAAAAATTGCAAGAAAGAGGGAATGGTGACAGAATACCTCATTGGATACCCCACTCATATGGATAGAAAGGACCACATGAGGCCACAAGGGATGGTAAATCCACTCTTGGGCTTAGGGTAAAGGGTCTCTAGGGAACCCTATCTTATCTCTTCTATGGTTGAGGTGTCTTAAAATTGATTTAAGAAATCTCACAATTTTATTTACATTTCCAATATATGCTAATTTCTAACTGAATAAATCTACTTATGAATTTTAATAATGATTCTTAACTTGCTTGCAAATCTCAATCAAAGTGATAGGTATCTCCAAAACCTACTTTTTTTGATAAAAACATATCAAATTGTAACTCATAATTTGGGGATATTACAATTATAAGAGCATTTGAGCTCTGATAAAAAATGAGCATTAATTTATTAAGTTGCAATGATTGAAGTATTTTTAAAGCCCTTGATGAATGCTAAAAAACATTGCAAGAATGACACATCAATGAAGCTTCAAATAGGTGAATATATACATATAATTACACTTTGAAATTTTTTGCATTCTTTCAAGATAAATTATGAAGCCTATGAAGATAGAGATGAAAATTGAAAACCATTTTGAAAATCAATTAAAAAAATTATGTTTGTCTAGGCAAACCTTCGTTGGTTATTGCCCAGCCTAGCTAAGAGTAATTTAAAAATAAGATCTATAATTAGATATCAGTTGACCTCTTTAGAGTTCATTAGAACTGAAAATAATCTATGTATGTAATGAGCAGAACCCTCTTTATGGGGTGTCCATGTTAAGAGGTTTCTAAAATAACAACAAAAAACACCTTGCTATTGCCAACCTCCTTAATGGAGTGCCTAATTTTGGTATGAAAAGGTGCATATTAATAAATGATGTTGTCTTGTGAAAAGTTGTGTGTCCTTTTAAATAGTTGCCCTCTTTAAGGTAATATTAGAAGAGGGAATTTGGAAATTTTTGTAAGCAAGCAATTCTCAATTATTCTTTTGTACATGAGCAAATCTGAAGTAGTTAAAATCATATTTTAATAGAAGACCCAAGAGGAGACTTTGTTTAGATTTAAGGCAGAGTTTGTGAAGGATAAAAATAATATCTAAAAGAAACTTATAGTAGAGATCTAAAGAAAATTTATGTACATATTTGAAGATATTTATAGCAGATTTGTGGACAAATATAAAGTAGACTTGTGAGAAAATATATAGTAGAATTCAAGGTAAGTTTTTAACAAATATTAGAGTTTTATGTTCAAGATCGCCTAAACTTTGTTCAAGAAATATAACACTCCACTTGAAAATGAAAAAATAATGAATAAGAGGGTCAATGGAAAGTACATTTTTGTGTAACTTTATATTACAAGAAATGACTTTTTCAACTATCTTTTACTATGAACAAAATCAAAGCTAAACAGAAAGATATATTAAATGTCTTTACTATTTATAGCCAGAACCATAACATAAAGGTAGTAGTAACCCAATGCCACTAAAGCTTCACCATCACTCCATTTTTTCCATATAATAGTCTCACAAGGATATAAGAGTTGAAAAGCACAGCAAAAAACTAAACTTCCTAAAAGATATACCTAGCAAACTCAATGGTTCTACAACAAAGAAGACCATAATAGTTTGTATTGAACAAACTAGATATTGAATCAATTACAATATTTCATAATGCCAAAGATACAAAGATAGCGACAAGAATATAGATTGCTCTCAAAAATTTCATCCTAGCAGCTAGGAGACATAGCTAATTGGCTTCAAGTGTGTTAACTATCTTCAAGATGTATATGCAAAATTATTTTAATCCATAACCAAATAATCTAGTGTTATAAAAATTGGCCCTAGATGGCTCCTCCATGGTCATTGAGAAATAGAAAGATCACTATGTTATATCACTACCCTTAGACTAATTCCACAATAGAGGAAGATGATCTTGTAAATTCTATGGAGACAAGAAAAATTGGTATTAGATAAGTGAATTTTATTAATGGTGTGTCAAGATACTTGCCTAGTTTCTCTACAAGACCATATAAGCCTTCATCAAGCATCATGTACATACTATTGTAAACTTTAATAAATAGATAAGATTTAGGAACTTACTGCATTGGACATTGTTGCCTTCTTTCAACCTCTACCACCATTCGCTAGCTTGCAATATTTTGCATCATTCTTCTCATTAGCACTCATTCTTCTCTTGTGACCCCTACCAATACCTCTTGCCTTAGGGTAGGGATCTTTTTTGTCGTCATTCTCATTTGAGCCTTGCTTTTCCATGATAGAATTAGAAGACTAGTATGTAGCAACTATAGTAATTCTTGTAAAATAAGAAAAATAAAATAAAAAAGGCAAAATCTTCACCTCATCTTCCAATACAAATATTGGTGAATCAGCATCTCCTTCAACCTTGGAAGCCACAATATTAACCATTTTCAAAATCTACATGATGAAGCGAAAATTAAACCCAAAACAATCAAAAGAAGGAAAAATTACAACCATCAAATATGGGATTTGTACTTTTTACACAAAATAAACCAACAAAATGAATGCACATGTAGCCTTTAAGCTATGATTAATCATGAAAGACATAATTAATACTTATTATCAGCATACAAACACCTTAGAAATTAAGTTAATTACAAAATCTTTGCCTGAGATCATGAATTTGGGAATACAACAAATACCAAAGTAAATGCCCTTATTACAATTCTAACCTTGAATGTAGCTACATTTATCAAATATTTGATTGTTGAAGTAAATCCCATGGTAACTATCAAAAATGCCAACAAGATTATAGCTAAAGTGACAAGCTTGATAGCACTACCAAACAAGTTAACAATGTCAAAATTATCATAGCTCTAGTGGCAAGCTTAATAGCATTTGCCAAACTAGGATCTTATTCAACATTAGGATATTTAAAAGTCCTACTACTTAAAAAAATTTCATAATAATAATCAAGAGTACCAATAATTTATAACTTTGGCTGAAGCTCAATCTAACACTAACTACAATACCAAGACATGGGCCTCTATTGCAGACCTATGCTTTTAGGAAAGTACATGAACACACTATTGGTACCATTTAAAGCATCTTCTTAAGGTTTAGAAAAAGTGTTCCAAAGTTTCCCTAGAAATTTTTGGAACAATGTTGATGATAAGATTCTTCCTCCTTAGCTGCTTGGACTTTGTTAGGATCGACAATTTTCATGTTTATTTGTCATTGTTCCAAACTTGGTCCAAATAGACCTTATGTGTGTTAAAATGTTAAAATGTTTTACAAATAATGTGTTAGATATACCTCACAACTAAGATATCATTATATCCTAAAGCCTATTTAGAATAATAAGTAGGTTTTACATTTGTCATGTGCTTAAGATAAATTCCCAAAAGACTAGCAAAGGAAATGTTACCCAACACTTTGATTAAGCTAGCAAACTAGAAAAGAGGTATCACCTCTAAGGAAATATTGGCAATTAAACCTTATCAAATGGAAGAGATATAGGAGTAGAATAGTTTAGCTTCCACAAACTAAATTGGAGTCCTTTGAAGATGATACATCAAACTTTAGGCACATGGCACTCAAAAATTGAAGCTACATGCTTTAACATTTATGATAACCACATTCAAATGGATATAGTACTTCAAGTTATTCATCATTAGCAAGAAACTAAATAGAAGCTATCAATTAAGAATAGCTCAAATAAAAAAGAGTTAACTATTTTCAAATATTCGTTCAAAAGATTATGAATTAAAGAGGCTAGCAAATCCAATAATGTTATGCTTGACTACAACTTCAATGCAAAGCTTGGGGACTTTAGTTTATCCCAAATGTTGGAGCACAATAATTTGTCTCATATTACAATTACAGTTGGAACCCTTGGTTACCTATCTCCCAAGTGTGTCATGACTAGAAGAACAAGCCTTGAATCAAATTTTTATAGTTTTGGGGTTGTGTCCTTAGAAATTACTATAGGAAAGAGAGCAGTATATGTGAGCTTGCAAGAGCATCATATGAGGCTTGTCAAGTAGGTATGGGATCTCTATGGTCAAGGAAAAGTTTTGGATGTTGTAGATATAAAGTTTGTAATAAAATAACTTGCACAGTAGAAGAAATAATATAAAATATTATATAAATATTTGATAATAACTGAGAGTGATAGGCCACTTTGAGGGGGCAACCTCCAAATATCTCCAATGAGAATACACTATATAATATGATCTTGAAATAAGACTCACAACCTCCTATATATACCTAATTATGCTTAGATTGAATAGACAAAACCCTACATAACACCTAGGCCAACCTACCTACCTAAATAATAATATAATAATGATAACATGACTTAATTAAGGATTAAGATAGCCACAAGTTGACTATTCATGACCCTATATACACCAAAATTAAGAGTGTAGCATGGCCCCTCTCTTGAAAGAAGCATTGTCCTTAATTCTAACCAAGTGTGGATTCTTTTGAATGAACTTCTCATCCTACCATGTGGCCTCTTCAACTAGTAAGTTCTTCCATTGGATGAGATACTGGGTGAGGGTTCTATTCCTCAACTTCTTCGCATGTGTTTGAAGAATGTACTCTGGTTCCAAAATTATTTTTTCCTTCTTCATCAAGCTCTAGTAGTACTATTTGAGTAGGAATATTCTACCTAATTACCTTCTTCAAACAAGAAACATGAAAAAATTGATGTATCTTTGTTGTTGGTGGCAACTCTAGCTTGTAGGCAACACTATCAATCTTTTTCATTATTTGGTATGGTCCATAATATCTTGGAGAAAACTTATTATTCTTTTTTTGTTTCTTCATTGAGGTTTTTTTATAAGGCAGCAATCTCAAGAAGACCCAATCCCCGACTTTAAAAAAAAATTCACTAAGATGTTGGTCCACTTGTTGTTTCATTCAATTTTTTTCCATAGCTAAATTCTCCTTGAGTCTTAAAAGTACCTCTTGTTGATGAAGCAAGTGGTCCTCTACTACCTAAAATCTTGGTGGCATCCTTAATGATGATGTGATGGAAGGAGGATGATATCAATAAAGTGCCAAAAATGGAGACATTATTGATGAGCTATGAAAAGAAGTATTGGACCACCATTCTGCAAGAGGTGGCCAATATACCCATTGAGATTGTTTCTTTGAAGTGAAAAAACATAGATATCCTTCCAAACATTTATTAACAACCTCAGTTTTCCCATTTGGTTGAGGATGATATGAAGAACTATGAGCCAATTGAGTACCCAAACATGAGAATAAATCTTTCCAAAAGTGACTAGTAAAGATAGGATCATGATCACTAACAATAACCTTAGGTGTACCATGTAGCTTTTGGATATTCTCCAAGAAAACTTTTTCCACTATACTTGTTGTAAAAGGATGTGATAATGCAATGAAATGTGCATATTTAGTGAGGTGGTCAACTAATACCATGATGACATTATGACCTTTCAATTTGGGAAGCCCTATGATGAAGTCCATGGAGACCTCTTCCCAATGTTGGCTAGGAATAGATAATGGTTGGAAGAGACCTGGTGTCTTAACTACCTCCCCCTTATTTCTTTGACAAACCAAACATTTGACCTCAAATTTTTGAACATCATGTTTTAGCCCTTCCCAAAAAAAATCTTGCTTGACCCAATGATATGTCTTCAAAACTCCTGAATTACCACCAATTGGAGACTCATGTAGTTCTATGAGAATATTGTGTTTAAGAATGGAATTATTGTAGAGATACAACTACTCTTTATACCTAATAATATCCCCCTTTGAAAAAAACTTATCTGAACTACTAGGGTCACTTTTTACTTGTTGGATGAGATTACTTGTTGCAACATCATTTTTCCACTCTACTTTGGCTTCTTCCACCCAATTTTCTTGTAATATTGAAAGGGTGCACAATAAGGATTTATCTTTTTCATCCTTCCTTGAAAGTGCATTGGCCACAATATTTTCCTTTCCTTTCTTGTATACAATTTCAGAGTCATATCCCAACATCTTAGTGACCCATTTTTTTTTCTCTTCTGAAGATAGTCTTTGTTCCAAAAAATATTTGAGAATATCATGATCTGTCTTAACTTTGAAATGTTGACCCGTTAAATAAGGCTGCCATTTTTTAACTACATGAAGGATTGCTAGCATTTCCTTCTCACAAATAGGTTTGAGCTGATTTTTACCTTTTAATTGATGACTCTCAAAAGCAATTGGTTGACCTTCTTGCATGATAATTGCTCCTATCACATTTCCAAAAGAATCACATTCCACAATGAACTCCTTAGTGAAGTTCAAAGTGGCAAGCACTAGAGTTGTACACATAGCCTTCTTCAATTTCTCAAATACTACATTAGCATTTCATTCCAATGGAAAGAATCCTTCTTCAATAGAGTGGTGAGGGGTACTGTTATATGACCATGGTTCTTCACAAATCTTCTATAGTACCTTGTCAATCCCAAGAAACCCCTCAGCTTCTTAATGGTTTTTGGAATAGGTTATTCCATGATAGCCTTATTTTTGTTAGGTTCCACCTTTACTCCTTCATGTGAAACTATGTGTCCCAAATACTCCACCTCCTTAAGACCAAAAGTTCACTTGGGTGACTTAGCATAGAGTTGATGATCTTTGAGTAATTGTAATGCTTGATCTACATGTTGCAAATGTTCTTCCCAAGTCTTGCTATAAATTAATATATCATCAAAAAATACTAACACTAACTTTCTCATGAACTACTTAAAAATGGAATAAATCAAACTTTGGAATATAGATGGTGCATTGGTAAGACCAAATGGCATCACCAAAAATTCATAATGACCCTCATTAGTTTGAAATGTTGTCTTACAAATATCTTCCTCCTTAATCCAAATTTGGTGATAACCCAATCTAAGATATAACTTGGTAAAATGCATAGCTTCATTTAATTCATCTAGAAAATCATCAATGATTAGAATAAGAAACTTATTTTTAATGGTGTACTTGTTGAGAACTCTATAATCTAGACACATGTGCCAAGTTTCATCCTTCTTACGCAACATCACCAAAGGTGAGAAGTAAGCACTTTCGCTATGCCTGATAGTTCCTGCCTCTAGTATTTCCTCAACAATTTTTTCTATCTCACTTTTTTGTATATGTGGGTACCTATAAGGCCTGATGTTTGGTTGCTAGATCCCTAGAACTAGTTGTATGGCATGTTCATGATCCCACTAAGGAGGAAGCCCTTTAGGCATATCTCAAAAGAATCACTGAGTGTTGATCAATTATTTCTTGTAAATCTAGATGAGTAAGAGCATTAGATTGAGAGCCTTCTAATGAACATAGTTGGGCCACAAATCCATCCACTCCTTCTTAAGAAACTTTTGCATTTGATGAGAGCTTACCATCTATGGATATTTTTCCTTCAACCCCCTTAGCTCTACTACCTTTCCTTTTGATTGAAATCTCATGAATAGTTCTTGGAAGTTCATCTCAATTGTTCCCAATGTAGTAAGCCATTGTACTCCCAAAACAACATCTACTACACCCATGGATATTGCATACATTAGGGTATCAAGTTGATAATCTCCCATGGATAATTTGATGCTATGACACTTCACTAAACAACTAATTGTGTCCCCATATGCAATTAAAACCTAAAACTCTAGGGCTAGATATGTAAAAAAAATTAGAAGATTTGCCAACTTTTTTTTGATGAAATTATGAGTAAAACCTAAGTCAATCAACACAATTGTTTTTCTACTTCTTTAAGAAACACACTACCTTGAGAATTTGTGGTGCACTAAAACTTGAAAGTGCATGACAAGAAATGATTGGTTGAGAATCATGTGATTCCTCACCTGAATCTCCATCCTCCTCTAATATGGGTTCATCCTCTTCTTCCTCACTTGTACCTTCAATATAGAACAATTTATTTTCACTATATTTATGTCCTTGGTTGTATTTGCTATCACAATTGAAACACAACCATTTTGCTCTTTTCTCCTCATTTTTTTGTGGAGTCAACCTAGTAGGTTGAGGAAGAGAAGGTGTTGAATATCCTTTTTCTTGTGTCACATTAGCACCTTTCTTTCTATGAATCAAGAACTTCTCCTTTACCTTTCATGTGAATATAAAAGACTCATTTGCTGAGCTGGGACAAAACATGCATACCTCATGTTGGCTGTGATCCTTGAGACCACCCAAGAATAAATTATTCAAGTTCTCTATAATTGTATCCACTCTTAAGGATAGATTTTGGAATTTTGGAATATAATCCTTAATTGACCTTGTTTGGAAGATAATAGCAAGTTGGCTAAAGAAATTTTCTATCACACTATTTCTATATTGTGCTTGGAGTTCTTCTGTAAAAAATGACCATGATATGATGAAACCCTTTTTCCTCCTATGAGTACAAAGCCAACAATATGAAATGAATTGATCTGGTTCTAGATATAAGGAAGCTATCATGACCTTTTGTCCATATGGGATTTGATGTACTTCAAAAAAAATCTCCATTTGATTTATCCATGCTAAAGGATCCTTGCCATCAAATTTGCACATATCCACCTTTGGAAAACAATTCCTAGATCCTTTAGGAGTATTAAAATTTGTGTCATTATTAGTTGACTTGAAGGTTTCACCTTGATTACTTGATAGCTCCTTCCTTGTTTCATTCATATAGGTTCTTAAAATGCTTCATATATCTAATATATCTCCTCATAGGCCACACATATCCCTCTTAACCTCTTTTTTGAACTTATTTAGTTCCTCATTGGGAGTACTATCCTCTATTGTTTCCCAATCTTGATTAGAGGATTTCCCCAGTGTGGTAGCATTCTTTTTGGCTCTTGTTGAAGGCCCTGTCATGATGGAAGCCAATATTTTTGAAATAAATTACACAAATGAAATGTAAATTCTCTAATTTATTTATTTATTTTTTATTGTAACTTACTAGGGCCAAGACACCCTTAGAAAAAATCCAAAAAAAATAGCAAATATGCTACCTTGAGAGAAAATTTTCCTAATTTTACAATATCTTGCTAATTTTTTATTTAATATCTCTAAGCTTTGAAATTTAGGCTCTTCTACTATGTATTCAAAAACCCAATACAAGTTATACTCCAATTCGGTGGGATATGAGAGATATGAAGATCTCAATAAATTGTATAGAAATAGTATTTTGCAATAATTTGCACAAATTTTCTCCAATCCCTCTAAATTTTAGACCATAGATTATTTAATATGGTCTTCAAAAACCCTTTAAAAATTTTTGAAAAATTTTGTAAAATTTTAAAGTTCTGCTCTTCCCAAATTTGCCCCAATATTGAGAAAAAATCTTGCCTCTATGGTGCCAAGACCATGCTCTGATACCACTTGTAATGAAATAACTTGTACAATAGAAAAATAATATAAAATATTATATAAATAATTGATAATAACATAGATTAATATGCCACTTCGAGGGGGTAACCTCCAAATATCTCCAATGAGAACACACTTCACAATATGATCTTGTAATGAGACTCACCACCTCCTATATATACCTAATTCTGATTAGGCTGAATAAACATAACCCTACATAACACCTAGGCTGACCTACCTACCTAAATAATTATATAATAATGATAACATGACTTTAATTAAGGATTAAGATAGCCACATGTTGACTATTCATAACCCTATATACACCAATATTAAGGGCATAGAAAAGTTAAATGGGGAGTTTGAGAAGGCCCAAATGGAACAATTGGTAGGGATAGGGTTGTGGTGCTGCCATCCAGACTAGCTGCAAGATCTAAAATGGGGCAAGTGGTAAAGTTGTTGAAGTTGGAAGATTGAGTACCTAATCTTCCTCTAGAGATTCATACCTATACCATAGAGTAATTGTTGAAAATAGATTGACACAAGTATGAATATGTGTTTCAATTATTGTTTTGTCACTAATGTAAAACCCGCTACCTATTGGTAAGATAATTTCTTATATGATTTAAGTACTATCATTTGTTTGATTGATGAAGAGGATTTGATCAAATGAGGTAACAATAGTACCTAGAGGAATGGTTGAGTTATGATATGAAAAAGAGTACAAGGATCAATTAACATAGTGATATTATAGTGCATTGATAATCTACTTAAGGTTACAAAGGATGGTTACACTGATTAAGTTTAGAAGAAGAAGTTAAACAAAGTTTTTCTATCAAACTTAACATTCTACATAGCAGGTGTTAACCAAAGATAGTGTAAGTTGAGCAGAAAATCAGTTGGAGCCTAGCAAAGTCAATTTCAGTGTAAGCTAAGTGAAACAATGTAAGCTAAGTAAAGTTTAGTTGATGTCAAGCACCAGTAAACTTTAGTTCATATTGAGTGTTTTGATAGTAGATGTCAAGCAATGCAGTTTATGTTGAGCATCAGAAGCTAGTTAATGCCAAGTGTCAACATTATGAGTTCAAGATTGTGAATTCAATGAATCTGAGCTAACAAGTTTGATTTCTTAGATTGTGTGAACCATGTGGAAGCTAAGCTTGATGACCTAGTGGCATAGAATTTAAGATGAACCATTTTGAGGAAAATTCAAAGAGGTTTGAAAGGAGAAGTTTCTAGAAGGGAATGTAATGAAATGAGGGGTAGATTCATTGAATCCTAACTCATCCAACCTCACCCTAAAACGAACGATGGAGGATGAATGGAAAAACATCTTAATTCTATATTTATAAAGATAGTTGATTAGAAGCAAGGTTTGTCATGTATGAGAACCTAAGGAAGACAAGGAGCCTAGGGTCTTGCTTCATTTAGTGACCTAAGAGAAGAGACTGCATTGGAAAGCAAAGAAAGAAGACTTAAGGGTATGGATGCTTGAGAGTGAACAAGTTATCAAAGTTGAAGAGTGTGAATGCCAAGAAAAATGGAGGACTGAAACAAAGATCTATAATCTACAAATGGAGTTGTAAGCTGTTATTAGATCAAGCCTTACCATTACTTTCTAAACATTGTATCAATCTAGGGTAAATCTTTTGGATTAAGGTTGACGTAAAAATCATTTGTAAATCCTTTAACTGGGTGACATTCCAAGTGAATGATCTAAAGTCCTCTAACAAGGCTCACTCCTAATAGGGTGATTGAAATCCTTTAACTGGGTCACATTTAATAGTGTGTTTAGTAACCTTTAATAGGGTTGGCCTTTCATAGGACATCACTTCAAAAGAGTGAGAATGAGTAGCATGTTACTGGTGGTTTTTCCCAAATTGGGTTTCCATGTTAAATCATTGTGTCAAATGTGTTATTGAATCTGTTATGTTTCATGTTTCCATTTCTACAAATTGATTTGATAGTAACCTACAAGTTTATGTGATTGCATAATCTAATGGATGCATGCATGATGAAAATTTTTTATGGATATGAGTTCGCTAAGTTGTGAAAAAAATTAGTTGTACATCTAGACCTTGGATAATTGATTCACCCCCCTCTAAATTATTTTAAATAATTTCAACAATTGGTATCAGAGCCTTATGCTTAAGAGAACTAGTTTGAATGTACTAGAAGCCCAAAGATCAAGATGTTGAAAAGAGAGGTACCCAAGCTTAATAGAGATAATTTTCCTGCATGGAAAAATGTGATGAAGCTATACCTGGGAGGTCTTGGAGATCATGCACAACTAGCATTTTTCTTGAGCATGTCAATCCTATTGGAGCCCTACCTATTGAAGATCTGAAAAAGAAGAAAGAACACAACTAGGCAATGTTGGAGATTGCCACTTCCTTGAGCTATGCATAGTTTGATGATATCAAGAATTGTGATAGTGCAAAGAAAATGTGGGGTGCTCTACACAGCATCTATGGAGGTGACAAAAATGTTCTAAGAGCTAAAGCTAAAAGTCTTAGAGGTAAGTTTGATGATATGAGAATCCAAGAAGGTGAGAATATTGCTCAATATTGCTCTAGGATAAAAGATGTTGTTAATGCAATAAGAGGAGTTACTAGTACAATAGATCATGATACTGTACTAAGAAAAGTTTTGAGAAAACTACTACCTATATATACTATTAGAGTTTTTGCAATACAAGAACTAATATGTATGCCAAGGAATAATCTAAGTCTTTAAGGTTTTTTAGGTAGGCTCACTACTTTTGAGCTATCTAACTTTGATAATTAGAGACCTGAAAATATTTGATCTACTTTCAAAGCTAAGCTATCATTAAAGGAACCTAATGAGAAGAAGAAGAAGAAGGAAAAGGAAAAATATGTGTCCAGTGATAGTGATATAAATGAAGAAGATGTAGATCAACTTGAAGTGCTATTAGCAAGGAGATTTCAAAGACGTAAAGGAAAGTTTAAAGGTAAGTTACCTATCATGTGTTTCAATTGCAATGAGGTTGGTCATATTGCTGCTAGATGTCTAGAGAAGAAGAATTACAAAGGTGGTGACAAGTACAAAAGTAGAAGAGATGAAGATAGAAAAGACTACAAAGATAAAGGAAAGAAATCTTGCTACATTGCTGAAGAGGAAACAAAAGATGGATCTGATGATCATGATGATGAACTGGTGTATGTTGCAATGAAGGATGAATCTGAAAAGGATGAGGCAACTACACTAGTGTCTTGTGTGAACAAGAATGACAAATGGATCATTGATAGTGGGTGTTCACATCACATGACTGGAGATAAGAGTAAGTTCATTACCTTAAATTATTATGATGGAAATAGTTTAAGGTTTGGAAATGATGCACCATGTTTGATAAAAGGATTAGGTTCTATCAAACTCACAGAAAAGATTGTATGTGGCAATGCTTATTATGTTGAAGGACTTAATTATAACCTGTTGAGTGTGTCACAACTAAATAATTTGGGTTGTTAGGTTGACTTTGAGAAGAAAATTGCTAAGATATATGATACTGATGGAAAACTAATTGGAAAAGGTGATCAAACTAGAAGTAATCTATTCTACCTTGATATAGAGGATGCTACTTGTTTCGTTGTAGAATTTGATGGTGGGTGGCTATTGCACAAGAGGTTATGTGATGTTAATTTTGATAAAAATTGGTTAAAATCAGTAACATGAGTAGAGTCAAAGGTTTGTCTAAGTTGAAGAAGCCTGATAATATAATTTACAAACAATGTTAATTAGGCAAAATGACAAAGTCAAGTTTTAAGAGTAAGACTCATACCTCTAAAGGAATATTAGAGATTGTTCATACTAACTTGTGTGGACCAATTAAAGTGAAAAGATACAAAGGAGATAAGTACACTATGCTTCTTGTTGATGATTATTCTACAATTATGATAGTTATGTTTCTGAAATATAAATCTAATGCTTTCTAAATGTTTAAGTGGTACTTAACAAGAGTTGACAAGGAAACAAGTAAAAGTCCAAAATGTTTGAGATCTGATAGAGGAGGAGAATTTACATCAAATGAGTTTGAGATATTTTGTAATGATAAAGGAATCAAAACATAGACATCTACTTCTAGAAACCCTCCACAAAATGGAATTGCTGAAAGGAGGATCGAGTATGTAATGGACTAAGCTAGAACACTCATGATGGAGAAGAATGTTGCTATGAAATACTGGATAGAAGCTATAAGTATAGCTTTCTATACATTGAACCATGTACAAGTCAAGAAAGGTACTAATTCAACACCTTTGAACTATGGTATGGCTACTCACCAATGTAAAATATTTTAAATTATTTAGAAGCAAGTGTTGTATTCTCAAAGATTTTAGGAATGGTAAGCTAGATGCAAAAAGTGAAGAAGGTGTATTTCTTGGTTATTCCACAAGAGGTAAAGCATATAAGTGTTTAAATACTAATACTAACAAAGTAATGGAAAGTGCAAATGTAAAATTTTATGAATATATAGAAGTATATGAGGCTAAACCTATGAAGGAACTAGAAGAATGCAAATCATTTGTATACTTCTATGAAGGCATGCTTGCTGAAGAAGATGTTGTAAATCAAGTTGCAAACAAACAACAAGTTTCAATGGCTACTGAGTCACATACTATGAATGTCGAGTTGCATTCAGGAGCCGAGCTACATTCAAGTTCTGAGTTATAGAATGAAGTTGAGGCATATTCTGATTCTAAGATTAGTGTACATGAAAGAGATGTTGAACTACCTGATAGAGATGTACATAGTGATTCAAAATTTGAGAGACTAAATGAACAAAATAGGGCAGAACCAAGATTATCTAAGTATGTCAAGAGATATCACCCTGTTG
The DNA here is from genome assembly GCA_028749045.1 of Cupressus sempervirens. NCBI lineage: Eukaryota > Viridiplantae > Streptophyta > Pinopsida > Cupressales > Cupressaceae > Cupressus > Cupressus sempervirens. The sequence continues at coordinate 743,756,553 of CM053791.1, read as the reverse complement.
CACAAATCATTGGTGATAAAGATGCTAGACCAATGACAAGGAAAAAGTTGAGAAATGATACATATTTTCTAAGCATGCAAGAACCTAAAATAGTGAAAGATGCCTTAGAAGAAGTGGACTAGAGTAAAGCCATGAAAGAAGAGATTGAACAAATTAAGAAAAATAAGACATGAACTCTAGTTCCCAAACCAGAAGACTAAAATGTGATTGGCACCAAGTGGGTATACATAAACAAGTTAGATGAGAATTGCAAAGACACAAGGAACAAGACAAGATTACTCTATAAAGGACATGCACAAGAAGAAGGCATAGACTCTGGAGAGACATTCACTCCTGTTGCAAGGTTGGAAGGAGACAGAACTCTGCTTGCTTACTTTGCATACAAAGGTTTCAAAATTTATCAAATGGATGTTAAGTCTATATTTTTCAATGGCATATTGGAGGAAGAGGTTTATATAGAACATCCAGAAGGATTTTTTGATGCTAACAACAAAAATATGGCATGTAGACTACATAAAGCTTTATATGGTTTGAAATAAGCACTAAGAGCATAGTATGAGAGGCTTCATAATTATCTTGTGAAGATTGGATTGGAGAGGATTAATGATAATAGTATGTGTACTTGAAGATAGAGAAAGCCAAAGGTATTTTTTTATTTTAAATTTTTTTTGATGATATGATATTTGGAGGTCAAGATACTTTATCTAAGGCTTTTACAAATGAAATGAAGCAAGAATTTGAGATGTCTATGTTTGGAGAGATCAAGTTCTTTGTGGGTTTGTAAGTACATCAGATGAAATATGGTATATACATCACTCAGTCTAAGTATTTTAAAGAGATACTGAAAACTTTTGTATTGGAAGATTCCAAGCTAGTAAGCAAGCCCATGGTGATACGACATAAATTGTAAAAGAATGATGATTCAGCTGAGGTGAATCAAACATTATATAGGTCTATGATTAGAAAATTACAATATTTAGTGCATAGCAGACCTGATATTGCATTATCTATAGGTATAGTTGCAAGATTATCTCCTAATCCCAGAGAGAATCACTTGGTGGTAGTAAAGAGAATAATGAGATATCTGAAAGGAATAGACGAGTATAGTCTATACAAAAAGAAAAATAAGAAATTTGAATTGAGAGCCTACACTGATGTTGATTGGGCTAGAAATATTGATGACAAAATGAGCACCAGTGGAGGAGAATTTTTCTTAGGCAAAAGGTTTGTTACTTGGACTACTAAGAAATAAAACTATATATCTCAATCTACTGTTGAAGCTAAATATGTTTTTGCTGCAGTAAATTGTATAAACATTTTATGAATCAAACAGCTACTCAAAGGTATGAAGGCAGAAATCACTAAACATGTGATACTTTATTATGATAATACAAGTGCTATAAATATATCAAAGAATCTTGTGATGCATAGAAAGACTAAGCACATTGCAATCAAGTATCATTACTTAAGAGAATTAGTTCAAGATAAAGAGGTGAAGATGGAATATGTCAACACCAAAGAGAAAATTTTTGATATCTTTACAAAATAATTACCTAAGGATGCTCATGAGTGCTTAAGAGGTAAACTAGGAGTGATACCCCTATCAAAGGCTATCTAAGAAGCATGAGAAGTGTCCTACATCAAACAAGCTTATTGGCATATGGTATACATTGATGTAGTGTATCTTACTCTAGGAGCTGCCTAAAGTAATCAAAGAGATGGAGCTACAAATTAGTCACAAGCTAGGTGACTGAGGGAGAAACTAAAAATTTTCATATTTTCATATTAAGATGACAAGTCTTTGGTATTGTTGTCAAAGAGAGAGAGATAAAGGAATTGAAATATGAGGGAGAAATCCTAATCTGCTTGATTTTGAAGAGGGAGATGAAAGAAACCACAAAAGAAACATCTATTTAGTAAGAGGGAGATATAAGAAGTGATCAAGAGGGAGTCATAAGGATGAGTTGATTGCTTGTCGATCAGAATAGAATTTTGTAACCTATTCAGAAGATGAAAGTTGCTGATAGAGGGAGAGATTTCAATACAAAGAATTATTTTATTTTTCATATTTTGATTGGTCACACTGATTAAGTTTGGTCAGTTTGGTTTTCCATCAATGCCAAAGAGAGAGATTGTTGAAAATAGATTGACACAAGTATGAATATGTGTTTCAATCATTATTTTGTCACTGATGTCAAACCCACTACTTGTTGGTAAGACAATTTCTTACATGATTTAAGTACTATCATTTGTTTGATTGATGAAGAGGATTTGATCAAATAAGGTAACAATAGCACTTAGAGGAAAGGTTAAGTTATGATATGAAAAGGAGTACAAGGATCAGTTAAGATAGTGGTATTATAGTGCATTGATAATGTACTTAAGGTTGCAAAGGATGGTTACACTGATTATGTTTAGAAGAACAAGTTAAATGAAATTTGTTTGCCAAGCTTAACATTTTGCACAGTAGGTGCTAAGAAAAGATAGTGTAAGCCAAGAAGAAAATCAGTTTGAGCTTAGCAAAGTCAATTTTAGTGTAAGTCGAGTGAAACAGTGTAAGCTAGGTAAATTTTAGTTGATGTCGAGCACCAATAAATGTTAGTTTGTGCTGAGTGTTTTGATAGTGGATGTCAAGAAATGTAGCTTGTACCAAGCATCAGAAGCCAATTAATGTTGAGTGTCAGTATTATGAGTAAGATCATGAATTTGATGAATTTGAGCTAACAAGTTTGATTTATTGGATTGTGTGAACCATGTGGAAGATAAGCTTGATGAGTTGGTGGTATAAAATTTAAGATGAACCATTTTGAGGTGAATTCAAAGAGGATTGAAAGGAGAAGTTTCTAGAAGGGGATGTAATGAAATGAGGGGTAGATTCATTGAATCCTAAATAATCCAACCTCACCCTAAAAGGAACTATGGAGGATGAATGACAAAATATCTTAATTCTCTATTTATAGAAATGGCTAGTTAAAAGAAAGGGTTATCATGTGTGAGAACCTAAGGAAGACAAGGAGTCTAGGGTATTGCTTCATTTAGTGACCTAAGAGAAGAGACTGCATTGGCAAGAAAAGAAAGAAGACTTAAGGGTGTGGATGCTTGAAGGATGAACAAGCTATCAGAGTTGAAGAGTGTGAAAGCCAAATAGAATGGTGGACTAAAATAGAGATCTATAATTGCAAATGGAGTTGTAAGTTTTTATTAGATCAAGCCTTACTATTAATTTCTAATCATTGTATTAGTCTAGGGTAAATCCTTTGGCTTAAGGTTCACCTAATAATCATTTGTAAATCCTTTAATTAGGTGACCTTCCAAGTGAATGATCAAAAGTTCTCTAATAAAGCTCACTCTTAATAGGGTGATTGAAATCCTTTAACCGGGTCACATTTAATAGTGTGTTTGTAAACTTTAACAGGGTTGGCCTTTCACAAGGCATCACTTCAGAAGAGTGAGAATGAGTAGCGTGTTATTGGTATTTTTTTCCAATTTGGATTTCCACATGAAATAATTATATAAAATGTGTTATTGAATCTGTTATGTTTCATGTTTATATTTCTACAAATTGATTTGACAGTAACCTACAAGTTTAAGTGATTGCATAATCTAATGGATAAATACATGATGAAAATATTTTATGGATATGGGTTCACTAAGTTGTGAAAAGTTTTAATTGTACATCTAGACCTTGGATAACTGATTCACCCCCCTTTTAGTTATTCTAAAGAATTCCAATAGTATCATCCTATCATTCTAGATCTAAAATGAATAAAATTGATTAATTTATGAAGGTATGCTAGTTTGAGCTTCACTTGGTTTCAAGAATACTTTAATATTCTCTACTTAACAAGGCCAACCATTTTAAGGTGGAAGATAATTGGGCCTCATGACCCCTCCCCCTAACATTAATCTAAATTATCCATTATCATCTAATTACATACTTCATTCATTCATTTACCCATTTATGAACTATAACATTCAATCAATACAATCACATAACATTCATTAATATGATATAAAATTCATTAATACGCAATACTAATCAAGACTTCATTAACACATAAAAATATTAACATTCATAGATAATTACTTAAAACAACATTCTTTCATTATCCAACAAAGTTTATCAAACAAGGTTTATCAAAGAGCATTTTTTAAAATCATTTCTTCTTTTTGTTTTTCTTAGCTTTCTTAAGGAAAAGGATGATAGGAGCATCAATAAATTCCTCATTCTCCTCCTCTTGTGGCACATGTAATGTCAAATTATGATGTCTCCTCCTATTTTAAGGAGTACAAGGTTGCTGTTCTAAAGGGCGCTATGTTGCAATAACAAGTAAATGGGTTAAATTAGCATACTCTTTTTTTTTTTCCATTGTTACAAGTATTTCATTAACCAATAGAACATAACATGCATTTTTATTACCTATAAATGCCGCATCATGTACAATAAAATTTTGATCCACCACCACCTCAATATGTTGAACACTTTGAACATGCTCCACTCGTTCACTGTGATGTTCGACATGCTCTAAAATATTCAAAAAAAGGTTACACGTCAAATTGCAATTGAATATGTTAAATTATATTCATAATTGTATAATTAATATCCAATAGAAAATTAATGCCTCCACCACTATGATGCACATCATGGCCTTCATCACGCACAGGTTTTGTGATAGGATTTGAAGACTGAAGTGAAATGTTATGTGCATTGTTATGCAGTCATTTTATGTTGGAAACTAACACCCAAAAAGAAATTTCTCAACTATTCAATTTCATTTACTTTTCATTTGATCAATTTACCTGTATCTCATTTGGTGCACCAAATTCTTGGGTATGGCTTTCAAATTCTTGGCATAGCCGTATAGCCATAACTTTATAGCCTTCCTTCAAGGAAATTTTTTTATCTTCATTTGTCGGCTCTACATTGAATTTTTTTCCCTATATTTTTTTCTTAATATCATCAGTTTTGCATGTATGATTTGATTAAATAGAAAATTTTGCATCATTATATAAAAAAAAAATTACATGAAATTTCATTGCTACTACTTACAAGTTGAGAGTGAAGATTCATATAGCCACCAGAGTCAACTTTGTGTTGGCCAACCTTTTGTAGTCTCACTTTTGTAGCTTTTGATGTGTCCTACAGTCTGTAAAAAGTTTGAAATATGTTAGATTATATATTTACAAAGATCACTAATTAGTGGATGATTACATTTTACTTTATGCTATCATGGCATACCTTATTTTTCCCTTTTCTGGTTCATTTCCTTTACCATGCAACCTTTTCTCTTTTGCATCTTCTATTATTTCATTCCACTCCATTAGTGGAATCATAGGATGATGCTTATACTTTGGGTTATCCTTTAGACCCCTTTTATATTGGTCACTCATAGTCTTTATATGTAAGAAACAAAAATATAGAGGAAGGAATGAAAATAATCCAAGTAAGTTAAGTGTGAAACAATGTTATCATGAGATAAGCAAAATCTAAGAGCATACACCAAGATGGTTCAACAATGGAGATAAGGATTTATAAGGGGAAAGAAAAGAAAACCCCTTGTGAGTATTATGAATGAATGCAAATGCCTAAAGAAGAGAGAGAGTGTGTGTGTGTGTGTGTTGGAGCAAAATAGCTCAATAAAATAACATCAAAGTGATGTGTAGAGAAGAAAGAGAAAGGAGCATCTCTTTTAAATAGATGAGAAAGGAGTTGCATGTGTTTGCATGTGTAACTCTCATTTCTATGAATGCCACATTCATAATAGGTGTGTGCAAAGTGTCACAATCCTCTTAAGGAGGATGAACTAAATTCCTTAATAAAGGAATTATAAAAATGAGTTGTCCTCACATGTGTAATAGAGGACAAATAATGACATGTCCTCCACATGTGTACAATAGGAAAAAACTACATTTAGGGATCCTTGGAATATCCCAATTAAATACATCCAAGGGAAGATTAACCTTTCTAACATCCTCCAAATGGTTGTAAACCCAAATTTTTACAATGAAATTGAAATCTCTCTTTAGAAAGTGGTTTTGTCAAAATATCAACCACTTGATGTTCACCTTTACAATAAATGAGAGTAACTTGCTTGTCTTCAACTTGTTCTTGAATGAAGTGATGTTGAAGTGAAATATGTTTGGTCCTTGCATGAAAAACTGGATTCTTTGCCAAGGCAATAGCACTTTGATTGTCACAATATAGAGGGGTAGGTGCTTGTTGAGGTAGACCCAAATCTTCAAGAAGTCTTGTAAGCCATAAGGCTTCCTTAGCTGCATTGGTACAACCTTCGTATTCAGCTTTAGTTGAGCAGAGGGAAATTGAGTGTTCTTTTTTACTTTTCCAAGAAATTGTACCTGAACCAACAAAGAAACAATAGCCACAAGTGGATTTCCCATCATTGGGATCTCCACCTAGATCGAAATCAGTATAGCCATGTAAAATAAATTCAAAATTGGCATCATAGAATAATCCCATATTAATAGTTCCTTTAATGTACCTTAAGATTCTTTTCGCAACTTCAAAATGTGTTTGTTGAGGTTTAGACATAAATCTAGAAACTAAACCAACACTATAAACAATATCAGGTCTAGTAAGAGTTAAATAATTTAAACTTCCTACCAATTGCCTATACAAAGTTTCATCAACAAAAGGAGTATTCATATCAGCCATTAATTTAGTTCTTAATTCCCATGGAATTGAAACATGGTTAGAATCATTCATCTTAAATTTGTCTAAAAGGTCATGAGCATACTTGCTTTGAGAAAGAAAGATACCCTGAGGGGTTTGCCAAATTTGCATCCCTAAAAAATAATGTAAAATACCTAAATTAGTCATCTAAAATTTCTGTTTAAGTTGAAACTTAATATCAAAAATCAAAGTATCTAAACTAGAAGTGAGAATTAGATAATCCACATAAACAATAATAATGATAATATCATCTTCAATATGTTTAATATAAAAATTAGGATCATTCTTACTTCTAGAAAAGCCTTGAGAAATAAAGAATGAATTAATTTTAGAATATAAGTCTCTAGGTGATTGTTTAAGACCATAAATAGATTTTTTCAATTTGCAAACCATATTTTCACTACCTTTCTTAACAAATCCAGGAGGTTGAGCCATATAGATTTCTTCATGTAAATCACCATTTAAGAAGGCACTTTTAACATCCATTTGATGAATGGGCCAATTCATTTTAGATGCTAAAGCAAGAACTAATTTAATAATAGGCATTTTAGCAACAAGAGCAAAGGTTTCATTATAGTCTAATCCTTCAATTTGTGAAAAACCTCTACTAGCAACTAATCTAGCCTTAAATTTACTAATTTCATTATTAGCATTAAATTTTATTTTTTATAACCATTTACGTGAAACTATATTCTTGCCATGAGGTAACTTGACTAAGTCCCAAGTTTGATTACCAATTAAAGAGTCATATTCCTCTTGCATGGCCTTTTGTCAATGAGGTTAAGAGTTAGCTTGATCAAAAGACTTAGGATCATTAGAATTCATAATAGTATTCATCAAAGAATAATTACAATAATTAATCCTTCTATCTTTAATTCCACCAAATCTAGAAATGTAGTCATCACTTTCATTGATTAAGTTTTGAGCCCATTTAGGTTTATGTTTAGTTGTAATAGAATCATCACTAGAGGAAGAATCATTATCAATAAAAGCACCATTAGTAGCTACTTGAATATCATTACTAGTAGAAGCAGAAATAATAGGTGGTGCTTGAGTTTTAGGGTTAAGAGAAGGAGTAGGGTTAAGAGAAGGAGGTTGGTCCTCCACTAGCACAATTTTAGTGCCACTAAATTCTGCATCATGTGTATTAGAACAGTCATGTACACCATTTTTTGCAATGCAAAAATCTCTAGCAACGTGAACTTTGTTAGTAGTAGAATCATAAACACGATAACCCTTAGTGTTTTCATCATAACCAACAAAAATATAAGGAGAAGACTTAGCATCTAATTTATGTCTTTTCTGTTTAAGAGTATGAACATAAGCAACAGATCCAAAAATTCACAAATGATGCAAATCAAGTTTCCTACTAGACCAAGCCTCTTCTGGAGTAAAATTCTTGAGACCTTTGGTAGGAGTCCTATTAAGAATATAAGTGGCACAAAACATGGCTTCAGCCCAAAATTTATAATGCAGATTCTTAGCATGTAACATGCATCTAGCCATTTCTACAATGGTCTGATGCTTTCTTTCCGCCACACCATTTTGCTGTGGTGTATAAGGAATTGCAAGGTCGTGTTTAATTCCGCATGATTTCAAATAAGAATGAAAAGCATTATTCCATTATCAATTCTAAGAATTTTAAGTTTAAAACCAAATTGCCTTTCAACATATAACTAAAATTCAATGAATATATCGAGAACTTGATCCTTACTATGAAAAACATAGATGCAAAAAATAGAAAAATCATCAACAAAGGTAAGTGCATACCGAGAACCTTGGATGGAGTTATTCTCCATGGGGCCCAAAAGGTCACTATGGACAAGGTGCAACTTATGAGTTGCCCATCATGATTTACCACTTGGAAAGGGCTCCCTATGCATCTTACCACTCATATAACCAGTACAAGTAATCTTAGAAGGAATAATGTGAGGCAAGCCATCAAATATATTGCTTTTTTGCATTAAAGTAATATAATCTAAATTTAAATGGCCAAGTTTTTCATGCCACATATTGAAATCAATGGAAGTATGTAAAGAATATCATGAACTAGAAATTTCATGGAATTTAAATAAGTTGTCATTATCCATTTTAGCATGAGAAATCACTTGTTTAGTTTGAGGATCTATCACATAGCACGTATCTTTATAGAATTCAACTTTATAGTCTTGACATAACTTTGAAATAGAAAGAAAATTAGTTTTCAAATCAGGTACATACAATACATCATGCAATTTACCATTAGGAATAGTGACATCACCTAAACCTTCAACTTTACATGTTTGATTATTAGCTAATTGAATAGGAATGTTAGCAATATCAAGTTGCAGAGAATCAAAAATTTCTTTATGAGAAGTTACATGTTGTGATGCACCACTGTCAACAGTCCACTCTAAAGGTCTACAAACATTAAAGCTACAAGTAAAAGCATGACAAGAATTAGAACCATTAGAGTTACCTTTTTTATGATTTGATTTTTTATTATGGTTACTGTTGTTCATAGGTTTTTTATCATTTTACTTTTTAAAACAGTTATTTACAACATGACCATCTTTGCCACAATAAGAACAATGAGGTTTGGAATTTGAATGATTCCTTTGATTATTACTATTACGATTGTTATTATGATGATTGTTATGGTTATTGTTATTATTTTTATATTTGGCATGAGATTTATTATTGAAATTATTAGAATTATTATTATAGTGTTTTTTATTATGATTATTATTATTATTATTATTATTTGAATGAAAATTATTATTATTTGAATTTCGAGACATAAATGCATGTTCAGTTGATTTAAGAGTACCAAAATAAATTAGCTTAGCTTCTTCTTGTCTTAATAAATTTTTTAAAATAACATAAGTTAATTGAGCAATTAATGTAGGAATAGCAAGTTGAGCATGAATATTAGTTATAAACTGTTGAAACTGTCTAGGAAGACACCTTTTAAGAATAATATGAATTAGGCAAATGTCATCTAACTAAACACCTAAAGCAACAAGTTGAGTTTTAATAGAATCAAATTTTAACAAAAATTCATCCATGGTCTTAAAATCTGTATACCTGAGATATTCAAGTTGATCTTGCAATTGCATTTTGCGAGATTCATTTGCACTGTCGTATTTGGTTTGTAAAATTAACTAGGCATCATGGGCTTTAGAACAATGTACAATTAAAACATATAAATTTGGAATAATGGAAATACCAATTAACCCTAAAGCTTCTTCATTTTTAAGCTTCCAAGTATCTTTTTCATCTTGGGTGGCCGCTGAACCAGGTTCAACAAAAGGATCAGTGGCTATCTCAAACAAGTGTTTAAAACAAAAAAAAAATGAAATGTGTGTTTTCCAGGAATGATAATTAGTATGATTAAGTTTTATTTCTGGAATTAAGGTTGACATCTTTATTTCTGGAATTAAGGTTGACATCTTTGTAAAAGTTAACTAGAATTTTAAAAAAACTTGTTGATGGAACTAAGAAAAACCCTGCAAGAAAAATGTTAGAATAATAAGTGCTAATTATTAAGGTGAAACAGAATGATAGAACCCTGCAAGAAGATGTTAGAAATGATTATTAATCTATAACAAAAGAATAATGCAAAGGCATTTTAGATTAATTAATAAGGAATAAAGCAGAGGCATTTTAAAATAAATAAATGATTATTAGGTTGAAAAGAATGACAGACAGATGAATCCAACTAGCTATAATTAGGATTCCTAATGATTCAAAATGATTAAAGAAAAAAAACTTATAAATAATTATTAAAGGTCAAATTTTTTTAAGTTATAAATTGATTTTATAACTTAAAAAAATAAGAATGATAATAAAAAAAAATTAAAGTACTTATATTAAATCTTGCTAACAAAAATGATTTTAAAAATAATAATAATAAGCCTTAATAATGTTTAATACTTTAAAACTTAAGACTTAAGAACTAAAAAGACTTATTAAAGCTTTAAAAAACTTAATAATTCTAAAATTGTAAATGTCAAAGAAAAAGAAATGTAAAACTACTTTGAAAAATGTAATACTCCTCTTTTTTAAAAATTTAAAAAAAATGTCTCTCTTTTTTAGAAAAATGTCTGAATAAGCCTTCACACACTGTAATATAGATTTTTTTGAAAAAAATGACTTAAAAAATGTAATACAATACATTTTTAATTGTATTAAGAAATGTCTAAGAAAAGTTTTTATAAAAACGTTAAAAAAAACTGCACCCAACTATTAATTATAAACAACTTCAGACGCAGTTATTAAAAAAACGTAATACAAATATTGCAAAATGAAAAACTCAATAACCCTATCAAAAAAAATGCTTAAAATAGAGATCTCGCCCTTAGAAAACTGCCCAAGCGCTCACACTATTTTTGGAGAACGTTTAGCATAAAAAGCAAAGGGGTAACACACAATAACAATAGCAGAATGCAGACCTAATAGTGGCGGCGCGGGGGTTCGAATTGGGGTGGGTCACAGCACTTGAACAGTAGCTTCCAAAGTCTCGTGTCCCGTAAGGAAAAAAAAAGAGCCAAGGTGGGGTTTGAAAGGCGAATAAGAAAAAACTAAAGACAAACAAAGGAAGTTGGTTTCCTTATTCAAGCGTAGGGGAAGTGAGAAGAAAATGTAGACAAATTCGATTGCTAGATGAGGACAGAAATATCAAGCGAAACCAAGATTATGAAGAAGGGGAACCACGATAAAGATGAAGTCTAAGCTATTAAAAAAAATAAGAAAGATGCTAAAAAAGTAGGAAAGATGAACAAAAAAATAGGGAAAGAAGCTAACCAAGAAAATCGAATAAAATGGTAAGTTTCCAATTTGGCAGAGATATGTAAAATCTCATATATTTCATATATTAAAGAAATATATAAATTAAGAGATATATTTTTAAAAAGAGTGGGAAATATTTTAGATTTTTTTTTTAAATATGTGTAGAATATGATTTAAATTTCAAAAAAAGAATAGATAAAATTTTAAATTACAAAAAATTGTAAAAAACTAATCTATTGTGATTACTAATTTTTTTTAATAATGTCACATAGGATAATTATTTCCTTAATATTATTGAAGAATAATAATTTTAATTAAATAATAATAATTAATCTACAAAAATAGCACAATTAAATGCTATTACACTACAAACACTAGAATAAATGCTTAAAATATTGAAAAAATAAAAATTGCACAATAAATGAGAGTTATGTGAGAAATGCTCCTTGTTTTGGCAGCACGCCTTCCAAAACAAGAGCAAAAAAAATTAAAATTTTGATAGGAAAACCCTTTGGAGGCAAGCCTTCCAAAGAGGATTAGTAAAAAATGATAAAAGATGATAAAATCAAACCTGCACACAAAAGATGTTAGAATGAGCAAACAAACCCAACACAAACTTTTTCTCTCAATAACTTCTCCAAATAAGGTGTGCTCCAATGAATGGCAACGTTCAACACAAAACTTAAAATGAGGATTAGTTACCAAGCTCTGATACCATGTAAGAAATGAAAAGATAGAGCAAGGAACGAAAACAATCCAAGTAAGTTAAATGTGAAACAATGTTACCATGAGATAAGCAAAATCCAAGAACATACACCAAGATGGTTCAACAATGGAGACAAGGATTTATAAGGGGAAAGCAAAGAAAACCCCTTGTGAGTATTATGAATGAAGGCAAATGCCTAGAGAAGAGAGAGAGAGTGTGTTGGAGCAAAATAGCTCAATACAATAACATCAAAGTGATGTGTAGAGAAGAAAGAGAAAGGAGCATCTCTTTTAAACAGATGAGAAAGGAGTTGCATGTGTTCGCATGTGTAACTCCCATTTCTATGAATACCACATTCATAATAGGTGTGTGCAAAGTGTCACAATCCTCTTAAGGAGGATAAACTAAATTTCTTAATAAAGGAATTATAAAAATGAGTTGTCCTCACATGTGGAATAGAGGACAAATAATGACATGTCCTCCACATGTGTACAATAGGACAAACTACATTTAGGGTTCCTTGGAATATCCCAATTAAATACATCCAAGGGAAGATTAACCTTTCTAACATTATATGTTTGGATGTTCTTTTGAGAAGTAGGGTATTGTCATAAATGTTTTTTTCCAAAAGGTCCTCAAAAAATGTAATGAGCTAATTTTTTAATTCAAGGCCCTGTTCATTCCACCTTTTTTTTAAAAAAAATTGTTAGATCGGTAACTTTAATATAGTACAATAAATGGAAGAAAAGAAATATATTGTAGCAATGATATAAAACTATACACCTTTTATGTATGGTGGGTCAAAATAGCTTCAATTTCATTTCAAAAAGATGATCATAGAAAACATCATTTCCTACAAAAAAATCATGGGATTATAAGTCCAAAATGAGTTATGTATAAGTAAACTACAATTACACTATAAATAATGACAATTTTAAAGCACCTAGAAGCTTTGGTAATTTTAACTGAAACATAGTTTTCTTGTTCAACAACAATGTCCCTACAAATGAACCAGTACTAGTCACACGGATTGCTCCAAGAAATGGTTTAGCTTCAGTAGTATTGGTCTCCATTGTTCTATCAACTTGTGAGGCCTCACCCCGACCCATCCTAGCACCGATGATACATTATTATTTTGATACTCATGACTCGATATGTCAAAACATTATTTGATGCACTAGACATTATTATGCTATTTATGATGTGTGATGCTTTACTTTCAGATATTTGATTTCATCATTTAATGCTTTATAAACATGTATGATGATGAAGTAGATGAATGCAAAACTAACACTTTGAACTTTCCAAAAAAAAATTAATGAATAGAATAAGATAAACAATTGAATTGTAGAAAATGGATGCTTTAAATTACATGAATTTCTTGATGTGTATTTATATATGTATATAAATGTGTTTCTTGAACTACTGATGTATGCAATGAGTGTGCAGGAAGTTTAGCCAGGAAATCCAATGGAAAGCCAAAGTTGAACCCCTTGTCTATTTTGTGCTATCTTTGCATTGTCTAGCTTTAAAAGGTTGTTATTTGATTTTATTATTCTCCTAGCTTTTAATTGTTCCTATTATGTCTTTAAGGCTTAAAAACATCAAATTTAAGTGCCCTAGGGGTAAGGGTATGGGTGGGGAGTACTTTCCACCCACTTAGCCTCCTTGTTTGACTTTTAGGGCCACTCAAAAACCCTACTTTTGGTTGATTGCGAAAATGTATTGTCATCTACTTGAGTTGGACTCAAACTCCATCTTGAGTTTGCTTGAAGTCTAGTTGAGTTAGGATCATACTTAGAGGCATTTTGGACTAGTTTTGGGGTTGTTACCCAATCTCTATTTTTAGAGAAAGTTTGAAGATTGAAGGAATAAAGGGAAAAGCTCTTCTCAACTTACCATTTTACCATAACTCTTTGTGAAGGTAGGATTTCTTCACTCTTTTGGTTTTGTTCTTCATGATGTTCATGCTTGAATCTTGTATAAAGTATTGTGTTGTTCTTGTTTTTGCTTGCTTGTGTGTTGGGAGGGATTTTTGTTTATTCTTGACGCATTCTTATGCTTTTCTTGATGATTTATTTTTGAGGGGATTTTATGGAGATTGTTTTGGCATTACTCACCCTTGGATAGGGAAGAAGTGGCCATGTACAAGGGTAGGGCCTTAATTGGACCTCAATGGTGAAGAGTCTTCTTTCATGGTGAAAGGAGGGAAAGAGGGTAGGGTGTATGGGCCCCTACTTGTCATCACATGCCTTGTTTGATATTGTGAATTCTTGAATATGGAAAGGAATGAAAATCCTTGTAGTATTAGCCTCGAAAGGGCCTTGTAGAAGAACAGAAGTTCTTGAAGTTTTAGCCCCGAAAGGGCTATGTTATGGCATGGTGATTGACATCTCCCATTGGGAAAATCCACCTCCCCCCTAGTCAGGTCCTATGTTTGGATCTATTGTGTAAAACCGGGTTAGGGTGTATGCTTCTTGTGTTCTTGATGTTGTGATGTTTCACCCGGGTTAGCTCTTGTCTTCTCCTTGTATTCCTTGAAGTTTTGAAGGTATTAGAAGAGAGTACTTGTGAAGAATTTTGAAGAGATTTCATTTGGATTGTAATATTATGTAAAATGCATTTGAATTTTGATGTATTGGCAAAGACATTGAGTTTTCTTACTGGTTCTTTCCCGATGGAGCCTTGAACCAGGATGAATAATAGGGAAAGAAAAAGATTATGAAAATCTTCTTGTATTGCTCTTATGTGATTCATAATTTACATATGTATGTGAGAAAATAGCTCATTGGATAATGTCTTTGAATTATGAATTTCTAAGTTTTCAATTATGTTAATGAGAAGCAATTTGATATGTTGAAGTTTTCCAATTCGATGTTTAAGTATTAAGAGGAAATAAAAATCCCACATTGTAATCACCAAGTTATCTCTCTCCTTGTTAAGTTTCATAGTTGACAAAATCAAATTTGATTTAGAATTTTGGCTCCACCTTGAATTTTGAATATAAAGGAACATATACCTTGCTATGTGATGATTTATAAAACATAAATTATAGGAGAGAAAAGAAATTATAACCTTTCTCACATCCATGTATTAGCATGATTAAAAGGGGGAATCAATGTTTCATTAGGTTAGAAATCACTCCTTGAAAAAATATGTATATAGCAAAGAAAAACATGTCAACACTTTTAGAAAAAAAATATGGCTTCAAAGGAAAATGTGCATCTCCAAGAGTGAAAACCCTCTCTGGAAAATGTATGGGGAAAATTTTAATTCCCCCCCTAAGTCACAGAGAATATTCTCTAAATTATTACTTGTGTTGCAACAAAAAAAATCATTATTAAGTCTTTTAAAAAATATATAAATCAAATGCATTTGAAATTCAATTTTAAATGGACATCTTGTTGACATCCCTCAACAACAAAACTTTAGCATTTAATCTCCATGTAGCTTAAGGCAAGGTACTTGCCTAGATCATCATATGTATATATGTTTTTAATAAATAAATAAAAATTAACTCACCCACTAAATTTAATCCTTTCTTCCCCCCATTCTCCTACCTTTTTCTCCTATCCCTCTTGGAAATGACATTAATGTTATTGAAGTTGACTTGGGGGGGGGGGGGAGGGGGTGGGACAGGAAAGTTAAAAAGAAGGGAGAAAGATTTAACTCTTATTAATCTTACCCCATACTCCATTTCTTCCCCCCTTAATGCACTGCACTTGGAATGTTGGCACGCAGGTTTTTAAGGGGATAGGTCTGCGCATTGTACAGACCTTGGGCCATGCGCCCCCTTTGGGAATTGGCAAGCCTACATGGGTATTGGGAGAAGGGTGGGGTAGGTATTAGTATTAAGCCGGGGGGGGTGTCTTAGGGTAGTTGTATAGTGTAGTTTGTTTTAATTTATTTATGTTATGTGGTGTAGTTGCTAGTTAGTAGGTATTAGGTTAGTAGTTTAGTATTAATCATTTGTTAGTATAGTTAATTGTATTAGTTAGTATGTATAGATTAGTAATGTTAGTTAGGATTTAAATTCATATTTAATTATAAATAAGAGTGGCATTAAAACTTAAGTTAGATTAGTAGATGTTTGATAACATTAGGAAGTAATATAATAATTTTATGTTAGTAATGATGTTAATATCAAATAGTGTTTTAGATGTTAGAGTATTAAATTAGTTTAAATTTAAAAAGTTTTAACTTGAAATTAGAATATTTTAATTAAAACAATTTTAATGTTTTATTAATTAGCTTTATACTATTGTAAGCTTGTAGCTTGATTTTAATATGGAATTAAATTAAGATAGTCTCAAATAAAGTTTAGCTTAAATTATAGATTTAGTGAATTTATTCTAGTCATCAATTTTAATGGTAAACAATAATTTAATTAATTAAATTGTTACAAGTATGTTAGTGAAGATTTAAAGCTAGTTTAAACTTGGGAATTAAAGTTTTAAAAAAAATAGTTAGCATGCGTGGAAGAGTTAGATTTAAATTTGACCTTCTAAAGTATCAAATTCTCTTAATGTTAGATGATTTAAATCATAATGGCGTTCAAGTTATTGAGGTAATGAAAGGGTCTAGTTAATTAGATCATTTTTAGGATTAGTGGTATATTAATCACAATTAAATTGTATCTAAAACAAGATTATGTAATTAAGAGATAGATGTCAATCTATTAGCATGTTAGTTTAAACGTATCAAATAAGATGTTGTGTTATTCTAATATCATCCTTAGGAGGTAATATTTTAAGGAATTATTAAAACAGATTGATGGTTTAGGACTTTAGTTAAACATATTAGTTGTTTAATTTAATTAATTTATTTATTAAGAAACTTTCAATTCACCCAATATAACCCTTCTTACGAAATGTGCAAACTATGTTGTAACCTCTTACATCAATGGTGAACTTGCATCTAGTTTCAAAGTACTTATGGGTATCTGAATTTAAAACTACTCGAACAATTAGTTCCATTATAGTTAAACATTTAAAATCTCTTGCAACCATTGTTATCTTATTTAATCATAGTTCTTAAAAGAAAAAATTGTGTGTGTGTTTTGCCCTTATATTTTGGGCATGACACAACTATAGGTGTATCTATTAGTGCACAAAATAGGTTTATGAGTATAAATTCCACCCAACAAAAAAAAACAATTCATGATTAGCACATTACAAAATATAGAACAACAAGGTTTTACCAGTTGTACTTGGTACAATCAAAGATGTATGCAAGCTCCTTGTTGTCAATAATGCAGTTGGCAATATCAAAGTGACCACCAAAAGAGGCATCCACACTTCATCATGAGCTGAAGAATACATTGTTAGAAAAGATATTTGCAATGGATAAAGATCAAATGGGATACTAGCTAGAAGCATCTAAAAATCAAAGTTAAGTATTATAATATTCATGAAAACAAACAATGGTGCACTAGTAGGGCCACAATCTTCTATTATTTCTTATATTGTTTCACATGTAGCCAGTGAACTTCATGTACCAATTCTTTCATTTGGAGCAACAGATCCCACTTTCTCACTATATCAGTATGGAATGATTGGTTTCTATGGGAGAAATGGATAGCTTCTTATTGTGGTTACATATATAGATGATATGTATGGAATGATGGTAGTTTTAGTTGTGATTGGTTTCTATGGATGGAAAGATACAATTCTCAAATTGCATTTTTTGGTGCACTAGATTTAATTTTCATATGCATACTATGGTTATCTTTCTATAACTGTAGTAGTGTAGAAATTTGATGTAGGAATGTGGTGTATAATGTTGCATTCTTTCTTCTTATAGGAGTTTTTTAATGGACTTTGGAGCATAAATCAAACCATTATTTTCAAGGACATCCAAAGGAGCAAGCCACATTGTTAGCAAAGACATTTGCAACATTTTTTATTTTTATTTGCAATGGATAAAGATCAAACTTAAGTGTTATAATCTTGTAAAGAGAAAGTGTTATTTACATGAAGGTTTTGTGCTACAACCATCACCATATTGACCACGTGGTCTCATAGGTGTCACAAAATCTTGTAAGAACACATAATATTTTAGATCATGATCCATAAGATACTATAAAATATAAATATCTGCTAAAATTTTATTATTATTTAAGATTAATTACTACTTACCTTCAAAGAATTGACTCCAAGTATCAATTCTTCTTTCAGTGCCTCTGTCTCCTCGGTTATGTTTCTATCAAGGACAAGGTTAAGAATTTCATCACTATATTTCTTTATAATATTATGGGCCATGAATATGGGGTTAGTGCTACATGTAACCCCCCTCCAAGGATCTAAAGAATTAACCTAAATTTTTACTAAGTTTGGTAGCATTTTTTTTTTTTAATCATGAAAGTAAAACCATTCATAACATAATAGCAGAAATAATAACATACAATCAACTATAAGCATACATAACAGGTTACATTCCTTAAAGATCCCTTTAATGTTGAATCACATCTAATTTAATTACTAATGATTCCATCTAATACTACATCCACATAAAATAATAATGAAAAGTCCAACGTTCATAAATTACATTTCCGAATGCTTAATCATCCACTGCACATGTCACAGGGTATGAAAGGCTTAAAAGAATATACATCCATGTAAATAAACTACATCATCATACTAACTCTAATCCATGATGCAATAACATAAATGAAACCACAAACCATACATGATACATCATCATAAAAGATATAAATATCATAATAGATAACCATTTTTCACAAACATAATTAACTAAGTGCATGGTTCCTCCCAACCGTAAATAGCATCATTAGACCATCATGGATCCTAGCCATCCCTCTGTGAGTAACATTTCAAATCACCGAAGAGATCATCAGTATTAACATAGTAGGAATGTCACTCCTAAATCATACTACATCATATGCAGAAATTAATCTAACATGCAAAGTAAAGCATAAGATAACATCATCTAGCATATGCAAATCATCAATGTACAGATACATGTCCACCATCATAATCCATGAACAGAATGAAGATAGATGCCAACAAAGAATGCATCAACCACGGTGTCTTAGACGGATCTCAAATGATAAGAGTGATAAAGCACTACCACCCGACCGCATGAAACCTAAATGGTTCACTCCCACCACGCTGAGGAGATAATCTCAAGTCTCAAATAGGTTATCAAAATCACATAGCATAAATACTCTCTAAGTCCAAGAATCCTAAAAGTATACTAACTCAAAAGTTTCAATCACAAAACTGACATCTAATCCTAGAGGCACACAATGACATGTAGGAAACCTACTCTGTAAGCAGGCAAGTGTCATCGCATAAATCATGTAGAAGTTACCTTGGCAGTTAGCTTAGGACTCCAAGGTCCCTACTGATCCTTATGTGGCCACTAGTATCCTCTCATACTGACGAGGCATACTACAGAATGCAAGGTCACAACCAAGCATTCTCTCTACTCCCATGCTAGTTTGTACTAGCACTCGAGGCATGGGCGAGAACAAAACAATTATCTTATTAGGTTCATTTAATCCCCATTTAGTGTAAATGTTATCACTTATTAATAAAACTTACAATGAGTTACCCTGGCAGCCACTTAGGGCCCTAGCCCCCATTGCAAGCCACTTCCCAACACTACAAGTAGATAACCTACCCTGAGCTCATGGAATCATAAATCTCAAAATCACCATAGTCCTATACAAGCAACTGGAAAGAAATACCAAAAGATAATCCACAATAAGAACATCAAATATCCATAATAAAAGCATCAAATCTCCATGAGCAACTAAAAAGCATCCATAGATAATGATGACCACAACAGCTCTCTATTGGCAACTGAAGGTATCACTGATAATCAAAAGTATCCATTGGTTCTCAACAAGCAACCAAAAAGTATCTCAAAATCATACTGATTGAAGACTCCAAAATGGTCGAGTCAAAACATGTCACAACATGACATCATCAAGATCAAATAAACAATTTAGTCCCATCATGGCGACTGAAAAGTAATCCAAGGATAACTGATCGATAACTCAAAAATGGTTAAGTCAAGTGTCTCATATACATACAACTCAGCTCCACTCAAGAAGACTGATGAGCAATAACAATCAGTAAATACAAACATCTCATAGAGCATACCATCACATAACCATGGTTGGGTTTATAAAGATTGAATTCAAGACATCATCATGATATCACAATCATAACCCCTGAGCCTCTAGTAGACGTCCTATAACCAGTCAACACTAGTCAACCCAAAAACCCAAAACAAGAAGCATAGAGAAAATATAATGCAAGTACATGTTTTGGTTTACTGAAATTACATAGTTGAATTAAGTATGGAGGTTTCAGTTTCTATTTGCAAGTATATAAGATTAATCATTTAACCTACAAGTCAACCCGTTTGTTCCCTCGATAGCATTATCCTTCCATTGTTTGAAATTACATTCTAGGAATAACTTGAAGGATAAATATTTACTCATTAAATCATTTGACTCTTAATAAAATTATTTTTTTATTTTTCTAAGATCAATGTTACTAATTGAATAACTCTTCCTTATCATTAATTCAACTTCTCCAAACAAAACCAAAGGATCATATTCTTTTAAATTATAAGAAAGCTAGTTATCAATCTTCAAATAAGAAGATTATAACAACAAAATTAACTAGTCTTACTTTAATGCCATGCTTTATTAATTAATCTTAATTAAATCATCTAATTAAATTAACTCATAACGTACACAATCCATGACTCTATATCATTCAATAGTTCTTAATTAAAACTCAATTAAATATCACTAAAACTTAAGTCTCTTGATTAAATCATCACTAAAAATATCTAAAGTCATTATTCAAGTCATTAGAATAAGACTTATCAACTTCGATGTAGATACTTTACAACTTCGTTAAAAGAATCATATCAATTAAAACTCTATTACATAACTTAATTATTAATTAAATCTAACTAACTCTAATTAATTTAATTAATAATTACATATCCATATCAATTTCCCAATGAATATTAGTTGATTAACAACTAACTATAATTCGTAAGTTAAAAGTCAACTATAAACCAATTGTCCAATATTAATAATTCAATAATGACTTGTTATTATTTAATAACAAGTTATAAATCTATAATGACCACATTTGTCATTCTTTTCAATGAATACAAATTCGTATTATCGATAATCATTTCAATTAAAAACTCCATTTTCATAACTTAATCATCAAATAATTTACAATTATTTAAATTATCTAATAATTTCATTACTATTATATTAGCTCAATGAATATTATCAAGCGAGAAGACTCTTTTCTAAAATCAACTAAGATAAGCGTTCAAATAACTTAAATCTTTAAATTTATAATTTGATAATTTTCTCAACACATTATGAGTTCTATCCCATTAAATTCAATCTCCACTAATTCATTGATTCCCAATAAGCCAATGTGCAATTCTAATGAACCCTATATTATCGAAACAATAATTGCATAATTCAAAACTTCGATTTATATTACATTCATCACAAGAATTATCCAAGCAGTCATCTAGCAGACATGATGAAGACAGGAAGAGAATGCGTGCAAAAAAGGAATATGTGAAAATCACGAGTGCACCTAGATACTGATGCTAATTCCCTTCTCCTCAAAAATTACAGAGCAAGCTCCTTCCTTCTCCCACATTCCCGATCTTCCAACCATGCTCCAAATGCTCTCCCTAAGCTTCTAAGAGTGCCTCCTTATAAAGAACTCTTAGGAAGCACCTAGAATGTCTCTAGAAGCAACCAAAAGGTGTTGACAACTAAGCACAAGCTTTTTTCAACCTTCTAGATGAGTCATAATGTTGAATACACCATGTGCTTAATTTGTGCACTAACTCCTGTGTTGTTGACAACACATGCATAATTAGAGTGCAACCTCATGTGTTGTCTACATGACAATTCTCAAGAATTTGCAAACTCTTAAATATTAAAATAATGCACATTAATTTATTTAATATTCACTTTACTCTTTTCAATTTAATTTATTAATTTTAAATCTCATGCACTAACTTTAATAACTCCACTTGTTTTATCTTAATATATTTATATTTTAATCACATGCACACATCATGCAACCTATAATCTTTTAATAATTTTAATATCTTTTCCACTTTTAAATTCATTTTCAAAACTTAATTGATAAGATATTTATTAACTTAAATAAATATCATCACATTCCAACTTTAGAATTATAACTTTTATCTTCAAATTTAAATATTTTATTTAATTAATTTCCCAAATAATTAAATTAAATAAATATTAAAATAACATATTTATTTTCCATTAAATTAAACCATTAATTAAATCTTTTAATTAGGCTTAATTAATAGAAAATACACCAAAGACTCATAAAATAAAATACGAAAAATCCACTATAGCAAAACACATACAAAATCAAAATAAAAGGGTTAACATCATGAATTACGTCATCTGATGCATTCAGAGGGTACTCAACTTAGATAGTTGTCCTAATTTTCAATTAGGATAAATGGCTTAAAGGGTTGAGATTTGGACTTGAGAATTTATCTCCCCTCTCTTACCATTGAGATAATGTGATAGGGTACGCTCATCTTGGCAATTCAGGGAAGTTGATACCCGATACCTGCAATCTACATAAAAACTATGCATGCACATACAATATATATATGCTAAGCTAAACAAGCAATGGCAAGAAGTGGTGCATCGTGTAGATCTTGACTAGTAGGTGACTACGACTCCCTTCCTTAACCACATCAGAAATGTCATACAAACACAAACACACACACCATACACATGCAAGTATGGGGTAAGTATCCATAAGAAAACACATGTGATAATAAACCATCTAACTAATCAATAACTAAAAATAATGTAATAATCATATGCATACATGAAATGTAGAGCCTAAGTAATCTCATCACATATCAACTGAATCCATAACACAATATCTGATAGTCTCAAAACAATGTTGCTAACCATCAACATAGAACTAGCCCTAAAAAATTTTGACAATGATAACAAAAATGCGACCTAGGGGTAGGCACTACACTACACATGATGTCATCTACACATGATGTCATCTACAAATGATGTATGAGTTTCAAATCACATTTGATCTGTTGTTATTTTCGCTTTTCCCTATCAATAAGTATCAAGTTGTGACATCAATATCAGTAAAATTCCATCAAAATAACTCCAAAGCCATAAGAAAAGAACATAATAATATGACATTTATTTCTATATAATTTGTACAATTACACTAATTAAGGTTTACCTTTACTGAAGAAGGTGTGTGAGCTGGTACATCCCCACCCGTGCCTTGTAGTGTATCCATGTCGCCCTATAAAAAACATAAGTAATTCTTTGCAATCAATAGCGAAATAAAAGTAATAGACTTACAAAAAAAAATTATTGAAAAAATTGTAGATTGTATATTGGAGTCAATATTAATTGGAGGCAGTTGGTTTAAATGTTATACTTACCATTCCCATGATAGGGATTTTTTTTTTATCAGCACGATTCAAATTGTAATCTATCAAAAGCTCTTCCCCTGCACTTATTGATTTTATCACACATACAAAAACATGATTTCCCTCATGTGCCTTGAATATATAATTTGGCCACTTATTAATTGATATAGGTCAAGAAATATTTATAAATTCTACAATATTCCCTATTGCTTTTGGCCTTCCATCAATATGGATAGCAATCCTTTTACTTTGATTATTTTCTTTGTATTGTATATTTAATTTGGTGACAATGCATACCTATGCATATTTTTTTTATATTACACAATCTGCATCCAATTGTAACAGTGTTCGTAGTGAACATATTGTACATTTATTAGGTATGTTCGCAACGAAGATACCTAATTAATATGTTTGCAACGAACATATTTAAAGGTGACTGCGATAGTTTAAAACATCATTTTCTTAATTTGACTATTCATTTTTACAGCCTGTTGATTTTGACTTAAACGTTGGAGCGAACTTGCTTGACCCAATTAGCATGCTTGATCATTCTCCTCCACATTCTCGTCGTTGCACTATTTCAAGTATGTCTATCTGTTATTATTTGAATATTTTTTATATTTTTAATATTTTCAAAGCATATTTTAATGTTAATTTAATATTTTTATTGTTCATTTATGTTACTTAATTCTATAATTTAATGTTTATGTTTTTTTTGTATATGTTTGTTATATATTACAAAAATATTAATATAGCATTAGAAAACACATTTAGAAAAAGAATAGTGTTAAATTAGATAAATATTAGAAAAATAATAGTTAAGAACATTAGAAAAATAATAGTTTAGAATATTAGAAAAAATTAGAAAATATTTTTAAAAATTTAATTTCTAGAATATTCATAACATTAGAAAAAACATTACATTCAAATATTAGTTTTTATTAGAAAAACATTAGAAAAATATTACATTTAAATATTAGAAAAACATATTAGAAAATATATTTTAAAAAATATAGTTTGGAAAATATTAGAAAGCTATGACAAAATATTAGAAAAAATATTAGAAAATATGAGAAAAATATTAGAAAAACATTAGAAAATATTTTTAAAAATGTTAGTCCTAAACATTATAAAATATTTAAAAAGAAATAGTGTAGAATATTAGAAAACAAAATTTAGAAAAATATTAGTTTTATTAGAAAAACAAATTAGTGTAATTAGAAAAAAAATAGAAAAATATTAGTTTTATTATAAAAACATTAGAAAAAACAAATTTAGAAAAATATTAATTTTATTAGAAAAACATTAGAAAAATATTATATTTTTAAATATTAGAAAATATATTTAAAAATATTAGTTTGAAAAATATTTAAAAACTATAAAAAATATTAGAAAAAACATTAGAAAATATTAGAAAATTATTAGAAAAAAATAAGAAAATATTAGAAATATTTTTAAAAATATCAACTTCTTCAAAATTAGAAAATATTAGAAAAACATTATTAAAATATTTTTAAAAAATAGTATAGAATTATTAGGAAAACATTGCTAAGTGAAATATTAAAAAAACATTAATTTCTTGTACAATATTAGAAAAATAAATTAGTATTATAACATTAGGAAATATTTGTAGTTAACATTAAAGAAAATAAATTAGTATATATAAAATTACAAAATATTGGAAAAAAACATTTTATAAATAGAAAAATATTTGGAAAAAACATTACAAAATATTAGAAAAAATATTAAACTTGAATTATTAGAAAACATTAGGAAAAAAAAATTAGTGTAGAAAATTAAAAAATAATACGAGCTAGATCTGAACATAACCCTAAAACTAACTATAACCCTAAAAATCCCTAACTCTAACTCTAACCCTAATTTTTAACCCAACCTCAAACTCTAACCCTAATTTAAAAACTCTTTAACCCTAGAGTTTCGTAATTGAACGAGCTAATTTAACCCTAGGTTGAATCGTAACCATAATCTAATTCAAACCAAATTTAAAATTGAAACCCTTGGATATCTAACTCAAACCCTAATCTAAATCAAACCCTTAGATCTAATTTCTTGATGGGGACACAACCCAAGCACAGAATGGACACAACAAGAAAGGAAAAATTTTATTCACTGTGTAAATATGCTAATACATTCAGTACAGAGAAAATAGACTTCAAAACATGCCCTAAGGGCTTACAATATCATAAACCTAGGGATAAATTCTTCTCCCAGTACCTTCTCTCAAACTCCACTGCGAACTGCCTTTTACAATGCTAGAAATGTTCTTAAATAGACCTCAGAGGGTTAAGAATTAGGAATACAATCTAGAAAGTGCAAGTAGGCATCCACCAACCAAATAGAAGGCTCTAGAAGTTGCATTAGAGGTCGGTGCAAAATTAGAAGAATCCAGAAATGGTAATCGAACTTTTGAGAGGCATAACTTTTGAACCGTAGCTCCGATTGACAAACCGTTTACATATCCAAAAAGCTCTCGAAGTGCTCTATAGCCCTATGGATGAGCTGCACTCGTCCCCCATTTTTTGACCCTTTTTGAGGTCATTTAATGCCCTAAACTAACTTTGAAGCATTCTTAGGATGTCTCCAGAAATCAAAAAACTGCGATAACTTTCAAACCGTGGGGCCTTTTGACTTTATTCTTTTTTTGGAATGCTCTAAATTACAATTACATTCATCTGGCCAATTTACACCTTCTTTTTCACCAAAATGATGGCTCAATTACATACTCCTATTTTTTTGGCATTTACACGCATCCCAAGGTGTTCAAATACTCTATCCTAGAACACTGATAATGGAACAGTGGGAGTTGGAACCTTTATTTGACCCAAATGGGTATCTAGAAATGAAAACACATGAAACAAAAACTAAGTCTAAGTACATTTTTTTTGTTGACACAAGATTCCCCTTATACCTCTGGATGCTTCTGCATCAGACACCCAGGGTAGATTGAAAAGTGACCCTGTCACTTTATGAATGGTAGAGGAAATCCCAAATGGGAAACCTCAACTGCTGATATCCAAGTTGAGTCCTTGATCGTCTGTCCTTTCCACTTGACCAAATACTCTTCATACTGCCTATGTCTGGTACTCCTACCCACATGATGATCTAAAATGTCTTCTATCTCCTCCTTTTTAGAAGCAGGAATTGGGCATGGCTCTAACATCGGCTCCTCATCTGCACCATCATCATGATACTCTGTTAAGTTTGTAATGTTGAAAATAGGAGAAATGTGAATACCATCTAGCAACTCCACCTCATATGCATTTCTTGAGTCATGTTTCTTCAAAATTTTGCAAGGGCCAAATTTCTTCATTTTCAGCTTGTTGTAAGTACCGGTTGGAAATCTTTCTTTTAATAAGTGTACCATTACTAGATCCCCTTCTTGGAATTCCTTATGTCTTCTCCTTTGATCAGCCCTAACTTTATACTCTTGATTCATCTTGGTAATGTGTGCTTGAACCTCCTCATGCAGACGCTTGATATTTTCAGCAAATTCTTCAGCTTTAGCACTTGTCCTCTCCCCTTGCTCTAACTTCCTCAATTCTGGTGTAGTCCTTTGGCTACTTCCATATACAATTTGGAATGGTGATCTCTGAGTACTCTTGTTTATAAATTTATTGTAAGCAAACTCTGCTTGTGGTAGAATCAAATCCCACCCCTTGGGCTTATCCCCAAGTAAACATCTCAGCAAATTGCCCAAACTTCTGTTTACCACTTCTATTTGGCTGTCAGTCTGTGGGTGATGTGTGGAACTGAATTTCAAGTCTGTTCTCAACTTTTTCCACAATGTTCTCCAAAAATACCCCACAAATTTGGTATCTCTATCAAAAACTATACTCCTTGGGAGACCATGTAGTCTTACCACCTCTCTGAAAAACAAGTCTACAATATGGACAGCATCATGAGTTTTGTGGCATGGAATGAAATGTGCCATTTTGGAGAACCTATCAACCACCACAAATACTGATTCATTACCCCTTTGTGTCCTTGGCAATCCAAGAACAAAATCCATACTTATGTCCTCCCATGGCTTTGATGTAACAAGCAATGGCTGATATAGTCCAGTATTGTAACTAAATCCCTTGGCAACTTGAAAAATCTAACAACTCCGTACAAACTTCTTCACATCTTGTGAAATTTGAGGCCAAAAATAATGTTCTCTAAGAATGGCAACGGTCTTATCTTGACCAAAATGTCATGCCATCCCTCCACTGTGTTTCTCCTAAATCAGATTTTTCCTCATGGAGCTCCTTGGAATGCATAATTGACTGCCCTTGAATAACATACCATCCTGAATTAGATAGTCTAACCACTTAGTTTTGTCTATAGCAAAAGGCTCTTTGCAATCTTTCCATGCTTCAACAAAATCAGGATCCTTAGGGTACAGATTCTTGAGTTCATCAAACCCAACTACTTCAACCTACATTACTGTAAGCAACAACTGTCTCCTACTTAATGCATCTGTAACCTTGTTAGATTTTCCACTTCTATGCTTCAACACAAATGTATAGCTCTGCAAGAACTCTACCCACTTCATATGCCTCTGATTCAATTTACCTTGGCTATTTAGGTACTGTAATGCCTGATGATCAGTATATAAAAAAAATTCTTTTGGCAAAAAATAATGCCTCCATTTCTTTAAGGCTTGAACTATTGCATAGAACTCTTGAGCATAAACAGAATACTTTTTTTTTGCATCATTCAATTTTTCACTAAAATATGCAATAGGCTTACCTTCTTAGCTTAATACAGCCCCAATAGCGCTGCCACTAGCATCACAATCCACCTGGAACACCTTTCTAAAATTTGGAAGTGCCAACATAGGTTGTTTTGTCACCTTCTTCTTCAACACTTCAAAACTTCTCGCAGCTGCTACAGTCCATTTGAACTCTTTTCTATCCTCTCTTATTGTGTCAGTCAGGGGTGCACATATGCCATTGAAATTCTTAATGAACTTTCTGTAAAAACTAACCAGACCATGAAATGATCTTACCTTAGTAGCAGACCTTGGAGTAGGCCATTCCAAGATGGCTTTTACCTTCTCTGGATCCATTTTGAGACCTTCAGGTGATATAACAAACCTCAAGTAGACTTATTCCCTTTTTGCAAAGATACACTTCTTCAGATTAATTAACAGTTTCTCTTGCCTTAACCTTTCAAGGACACTACGAATATGCAATAAATTTTCTTCCAAAGTCTTGCTGAAAATTAAAATATCATCCAAATAGACAATAAGAAATTTTCCCAAGAACTTCTTAAGTACCTCATTCATAAGTCGCATGAAGGTGCTTGGGGCGTTCGTCAATCCAAAGGGCATGACTAACCACTCATAAAGACCGTCCTTGGTCTTGAAGGCTATTTTCCACTCATCTCCTTCTCGAATCCATATCTGGTGATAACCACTTTTGAGATCTATCTTTGTGAAGTATTGAGCTCCACTCAAGCAGTCCATAAGATCATCCATTCTTGGCAAAGGAAATCAATACTTGATGGTTATCCTATTTATAGCTCGAGAGTCTGTACACATCCTCCACTCTCCATCCTTATTTAGTGCTAGTACTACAGGTACTACACATGGACTCAAGCTATCCTAAATTGAGCCCTTTCTCAATAGCTCTTGCACCTGTCTGTTTAGCTCCTCAGTTTCAGTAGGAGTCATCCTATGAGCAACCTTGTTAGGCAAACTACCTCCTGGTATTAAATCTATCTAATGACTGATTTGCCTTACTGGTGGCAATCCTTCTGGAACATTATCAGAGATAATATCTCCAAACTCACCTAGTAAATCTAAAACTTCAAGTGGTATTTCACTACTACCTGAACTTTATCTTTCCTAGGGATCAAAGCATAGCACATACGCTGATGTTTCATGCCATCTAAAAACTTTCTTCCATCAACAAGACAAATCCTAGCACTGCTACATACCTTTTCACCTTCCTTTTTCATGGGCTCCAATTTGTGGCGCACTCCATCCTTTATTAGAGAGTATGTGTTTGCATGACCATCATGTACTGCATGCCAATCAAATTGCCATGCTCTACCGAACAATAGATGGCAAACATCCATTGGAATAACATCACAGAGAACTTCATCATGGTAACTCCCAATTTTAAACTTCACTAAACATTTTTTACTTACCAGGACCTTATGATCATCTTTCACCCAAGCAATCTGATAGTACTGGGGGTGTTTCTCCCTCTTGAGCTTTAGCTTAGATACCATCTCTTTTGATACCAAGTTATCAATTACCACCATCAATGATCACATCACAACATTTATCCTCACACTTGCACCTGGTACAGAATAAACTCCTCCTTTGTCAGGGTTCAATCTCACCACTTAGTAGGACCCTTTCATTTACTAAAGTCTCTCCTCTTTCTGCATCCTCTGAATGTGATGATTGTGCATCCTCATCCACATGAGCAACCCTAGCTTGACCCTTAGCTCTCCTATCTATCCTTCCTTGTCGTTGAGGGAATTCAAAGGCACGATGACCTTCTTCATTGCAATGGAAACATGTACCACAAAAGCCTCCTCTTCCTTGTCCACATCCTCTACCTCTTCCTCTCTAATTTCCAAATTCTTGATCTCGAGAGTGGTTGAAACCCTCGTTCCTCTAGTTCTTTCTAGTACCCACATCTTCATTTTTCTTTTGGGTTTCATTTTGGCCTCTAGATGACCTACCACTACCCCTTCCTCCTTGACCATGCCCTCTTTGTCACCCTTCAAACCTCTTATTTAGCTACTCTTCAACTCATAGGGAAAACTGGTATGCCTCTTTAATGCTGGTCATTCTTACCAGACTTAATTCCTCCTGGATGCTAGGTCGCAACCCACTAATATAACGAGAAACCTTCTCCTCATTTGTTTCTACATGCCCTGCTCTAATCAAAAGTCAATAAAACTCCTTTGTATATTCTTGGACTGATTTTCTCACTTGCTTTAACCCATGCATCTTCTTAAACAAATCAAGCTCATAATCAACAAGAATGAATTGCTTCTTCAATTTGTCCACCGTACGATCCCACATTGTGATCTTATCCTTTCCTCTTCTATTTCATTCCAATTGAACCTCTTGCAACTATATTTTGGCATGTCCTTTCAGTTTGGCCTTTGCAAACTTAACCCTATCTGGGTCCCTGATATCTTCATACTCAAAGTATTCTTCCAGTTCATTGATCTAATCGATCAACTCATCTGGTTTCAAATTTCTTGAAAATACACCCACATCAATTGTAGGTCTTTTCCCAAACTTAGTAATGGCCCTAAAAATCCTTTCCTCTGCCTAATTCAGAACTTCTCTATCAAATTCCCCTTCTGGTCCAATTTCTTCTTCGTCATTGTCATCTTCACTTTTGTCGCCTACAGCAACATTTTTTCCTCTACAAAGCTCCTCTTGCAACACTTGTACCTGCCTTTGAAGGGCTCTAACCTCCTCAAGATTAATAGCTCTGGCCTTTCCACCATGCTCTCTTCATGGAGGCATCTTCTTAACTCAAACCAACAACCACACAGTCCTGGTGCAAACTGCCTCATAGTTGGCGCTCTGTCTACACACTCAAGAAAACCAGCTCTAATACCACTTGATGGGGACACTACCCAAGCACATAATGGACACAACAAGAAAGGGAAAATTTTATTCACTATGTAAATATGCTATACATTTAGTATAGAGAAAATAGACTTCAAAACATGCCCTAAGGGCTTACAATATCATAAACTTGGGGATAAATTCTTCTCCCAGTACCTTCTCTCAAACTCCACTCCGAACTGCCTTTTACAATGCTAGAAATGTTCTTAAATAGATGCCAGAGGGTTAAAGATTAGGAATACATTCTATAAAGTGCAATTAGGCATCCACCGACCAAATAGAAGGCTCTAGAAGTTGCATTAGAGGTCGGCGCAAAATTAGAAGAATCCAGAAACGGTAATCGAACTTCTGAGAGGCATAACTCTTGAACCGTAGCTCCGATTGACGAACCGTTTACATATCTGGAAAGCTCTTGAAGTGCTCTATAGCCCTATGGATGAGCTATACTCATCCCCATTTTTTGTCCCTTTTTGAGGTCATTTAATGCCCCTAACCTAACTTTGAAGCATTCTTAGGATATCTCCATAAACTGAAAAACTGTGATAACTTTCAAACCGTGGGGCCTTTTGACCTCATTCTTTTTTTGGAATGCTCTAAATTAAAATTACATTCATCTAGTCAATTTACACCTTCTTGTTCACCAAAATGATGGCTCAATTACATACTCCTATTTTTTTGGCATTTACATGCATCCCAAGGTGTTCAAATACTCTATCCTAGAACATTGATAGTGGAACTGTGAGAGTTGGAACCTTTATTTGACCCAAATGGGTATCCAGAAATGAAAACACATGAAACAAAAACTAATTCTAAGTACATTATTTTTGTTGACACGTGATTGTCCTTATACCTCTGGATGCTCCTGCATCATTTCCTAACTAAAAACTCAAACACTAATATTTACTCATCTACCCTAGAATTTATTTTTAAAGAAAATGCTAACCAAAACCTAATCTTTAACTCAAACTCTAAATTAATAATCTAAATTGAAAGTTCTATTTAAATCAAACCCTAACTCGAACCAAGTTTAAGTAAATATTGTACAATAGTAACCCCAACCAAACCCTTTAAAATCTAGTTCAGTCAAACCGTAATCTAGAAATCATTTGAACCCTTTAGATCAAACCCTAATCTTTAAATCAAATCCTAATCTTAATAGATAACTAGATAACCCTAGAACCTAACCCTAACCATAACTAAAATCCTAATCTTTAAACCCTAACTCAAATTAAAACCCTAATCTAACTCAAGTTACCCTAGCTCAAACCCTAGAATGAAATCTTAATCAAATCTAAATCTAACACAAACCCTATTAATCTAACCATGTAAGTTCCCTATAAATCAAACCAGGTAACCAAACCCTTAGATAGATCTCTATTTATCAAACCCTAGAATCACATGTGAGGTAATCTTTAACTTTCAAAAAACCTTTTAATCTAAACCATTTGAACCATAATCAAACCAATTATCTAAGTAATTTTACCATTGAGTATACTTGATAAATCCTTTATAATGTTAACAAGTGAAGATTAGACCTCTTCATACAATGGTTGTAAGAGAAGGTGACTTGAGCTATCCCGTTTACAACCCTAAGATTACCTAAAATTTTACTTTGAAGTGTACAAAAAAAATTAATTTAAAATGTAAGATATAAATGAACAAAAAAATCTTCAAATAGATTCATGTTTCATGACATTCCAAAAATATATTTTTCATTAACCATGGTAATCTAACGGATTCCAAAATATTTTTCCTACTCCCTCCAAACAATAGAATAGCTTTAGAAGACAAATATGTAAGAAGGAAGAAGGAAAATATAGATATCCTTAACACATTTCAATTCACTATGAGATCTTTCATAATATTGACTCTCCTTTAAAAAAATTCTCTTACAAGACAAATGTAGAAGTAGATAACACTCAAAACTATTCACACTCAAAGGTCTTTGCAAGGATTTTGATGTCTTAGAGAAGTTTATTATTTATATTCAAAAGATATTATTTCTCGGATCATTTCACTTGGAGATATGAAAGAGAGCTCAAGGAGTAATATAAAGTTGTAATGAAATATATTTTAAATAACAAGTCATGTCAATGCATGAAAGTGTTACTTATGTGTTAAATTAAAAATTAAAAAATATACTTAGTCATTTGAAAAATACATTCTAATTCTCCACTATTGAGTTTAATGTGCATTTTTTTAATTAATGTAATAAATAAATATTAGTAAAGAAAAACAAATAAATTAGTTGGAAAAAATCAAATTTTAAATAATGGAGATTTTAATGGCTTGTTCATTCTATTAAACTTGGTGTATAACTATCAATTAACATCTTAAAATGGTTTGACATTTTAATAATATCACTAGAGTACACTAAAATTAAGTTGTATATGCATCTTAATATTTCATTGAGAAAATATCCATATAGAAGTCATTAAATGCAAGAAGAAACATAACCATCTTAACAATGCAAGTGTCGCTAGTCAAATTTAAATAAAATATTTTATGAAATTGCTAGGTATTTAAAATATCGTATGTTTTCAAAAATAGTGGAAGCAATAAGATATATTTAAAATAATTACTACCACATGCAACCATAGTTAAGTAGGTGTTACTTACAACAAGTCAATTTGTGATATTCAAATTATGATATTTTTGTTAGGATTAAACTTGGGGGCCTATAAGAAAAACTTGTTAAGTCATGTTTCATGAGTAAAAGTTCACAAAATCCCAACTCTCGTGAGAGAAAATGGAAAAATTATCATTCATTTTATCTAGGGGAAAGGTACCAGTAATGGCAACATAACTTATTAAAGTTAAGGTTTTAGCTTATGGCCAATAATGACGCACTCTATAGGAGATGTTATACACAAAAGGGTCAAAACATGATTTAAAAATGTGTTGACTAATACAAAACCTCCATTTCACCAAAAACCATTTCAGTCATATCACCAATTGTTATGGGCAAATGTCCAAGTATTGGTTCATAAATCTCTAGTAGTGGTGCATAAATGGACCAATCAGGAGCCAATATATATAACATGTTTTTGTACATATAAACTTGATCCACTACTAGATTTTTTATTGTATGAAAATGAATGAGCACTCAATTATTTCACCTTGAACAATAACTTGTAGGTTTCCCCTAGGTGACACTCATTTAAAATCACTTTACATATAGATCAATACCTTTAATCATTTTTAGAATTAAAAATAGCCTATTATAATGACTTTTTACTCATAATACATTACATATCTCACATTTGACATAGTTATAATTCAATAATTGTATCGATATATTAGAAATATTATACTATCAAATTTATTATTTTACCACATTCATCAATTTAAAAACATTATCTTTTGGATTCAACTTATGAATAATAATATAAAATCAAAAAGTTCTATTTTTATGCATGTTCATATTAGATCTAACATTCAAACCATGCTGAGGAGAAGAGACAAAATATGTGCACCCTAACTTTGGGGGTTCATGTTGGTCAGTACATGGACCCTATACCCAATTTTTGCTTCACTACCCAAGGTGGCTAGTTGGAAAACCCAAATCAAAATTTGATCCCATTTGGAAATAAGTCACAACGTATAACAATTCAATTACATGAAGGTAGCCAAAAAAATTCATTTCATTTAATCAAATGGGACATGCAAGATCACCTATATAAAGATTCTTAAATATTGATGTGAAACTCTTACACATACACAAGTTACAATTCTTTGAATACTCTTGATGTGTCAAGTATAACTCTAAAATCTTTTTATATCAAGTATTTTTTATCTTTGAGGACTTTCATTTTCCGTAGTCTAGATAATTGTTTTGGTTAGAACTTAGCTAATAAGATCCTATTTTCTATGTTTTTATATAGAACAAGTTTCACAATAGTATTTCTTTGTTTTTTTATTAGCCTGGGATTCTTCAAAAGACATTGACCATCCTTCCTTAAATTTCACTTTCATTCCCCCATATATGTTGATGATGGAACTGTAAGGAAAATTAGGATCTTATCTAGGCTAAGACCTATAATTCTTCTAGCATTTTTCCAATATTGACCCACTCTTCCTACAAATTTAATCTCAGTTCAATAAGAACGATAAAAAATCTCTTATTGATTTAAATATTAATAGGATTACAATAGATTATTTTTTATTGAGTTATATATATATATATATATATTTATTTATTTATTTATTTAAATTATGTTCATAATTCATTCCCTAGCTTCGACTAGAAACTCGAGCGGTCTAGTATGAACTTGTAAGACATGTATATGTGATGCAAGTGTCAACTTATTCAAATAACTTATATTCGAGGACCTGTATTATAGACAACAACAAACTATAATTGTATATATATTTTTGATAACTTTACTTTATGTCAGTTCTACACTTTTTTAGTTGTGAGCCTTAAATTGTATTTCTAAATCATTTTCAAACCCTAATAAATATTATATCCTAACTTCAAACTCAAACCATAATCTAAGTTCTCAAACTAGATCTAATGTTACAATCCTAACTAAAAACTCAAACCCTTATCTATCTAGAAATGCCACCCTTTAATCTAACTCAAACTCTAACATGTAAGATTTCAGGTAATTGAAAACTCATTTAACCCTCATTTCTTTAACTCAAACTCTAATGTAATCCAAAACTGAAAACTCAAACCCTTTTTAATCTAAATGAAATCCTAATCAAAGCCTAATTTAACTCATTTCAAACCCTTTAAGTCAAACCTAGGTACTAATCTTTAATTGGACTAAAGTTCTAAAAACTCAAGTTCTTTAACTCTAACTCTAAGTCTCATATATGTATATGATCATATAAATTTTATTGATATGTACATGTGTCACAGATTATCTAGACATGTACATACATGTACTTGTTATAACATATGTATTATATGTACAATTTATAAATTTTATATAAAGTAGCTCCATCAAATGTTGTACAAATATGACTTCACATGATCAGCCTACTCATCATCCTGTTATGGCTCTTGTTGTGGATCCTATTGTGGCTCCTACTGCAATTCCTGTTGTGGCACCTGATGCGGTTCCTATTGTGGCACCTGATGTAGTTCTTGTTCTGGATCCTCATGCAGTTCCTCATGTTTCTTGTGGTCAGGCACATGATGAGGCTTATGGTGGGGCTCATGTTGTGCCTCCTCATAGGGCTCATCGTGGGGCTCATGTTGCAACTCTTGGTGTGGCTCCAGGTGGTGTAGGTCCTAACGTGGCTCTTGGTGAGGCTCTTGTTGGAGGTCCTGCACTTGCAAGTCTTGTTAGAGGTCCTGCTGCACCACCTCCACGCATTGATATCAATGCATTATTTGCATTTTTAGAGCAAGAGGTTGCTAGATTACAGCAGTCTATATTTTCCTCCAATGATGGTCTATACAAAGACATATGTGCTACTATATGTAGGAGTTTATAGGATTTGACTACTAGATTTAGAGCTCACCATTCATTTACCCCTGACATATTAGCTTCCATATCTAGGGAGCTTAGGGTTGAAATTTTATGAGATGCATCTTTTCATGATGTCAAGACAGTGGTCCACAAAGATTTCATCAAATCAGATCTCTTTCCATCATATGAGGGTGCACAGGGTAGGGTGAGAGGATACTAAGTCACACAATGCAGAGATCTTGTTATTACTAGCGTGATCTATCCTCATTTTTTAGTTGCACATGGTCATTATCCTAATAACGACCAAATAACTCTTTATTTTGCATAGCAATTATATGTTGAGTTTTGCATAGGGCTCAACATCAACTACTTAGACATTCTAGATTATTCTAGATAGGGGGGTGGTCTAATCGCAGATTGTAACCAGTATCATAGTGCACAACATCTGCCACCTCTAGATGTGAGACAGTTTGTTGGACAAAGACTGCCTCTAGTGACTCCAACACATGCACCTATTACAGATAGAGTTTTCATTGCTTCCCAAAGGGGAGCAATTGACAATATTGGACACATTGCATCTACAGTTGCTAATATCACATTTGATTCTCTTGGTCATTATATTCACAGTCAACGGATTCATCTAGGTCGACCATCTCTAGAGGCATCTGATAGCACTTTAGGCACCTCTGATGATGATGCATATAGAGCTATTGGATTACTAGTACCAAGCAATGTTTGTGCTCTTTCAGGATAGCATACGCATATGGATTTAGCATTGTATTTTTTGGAGGATCTGTTGCACAGTATCAGTTATATTTCAGATACATAGGGGATGCTAGTTCACTTAGTGTTGGATGCCATTAGATGCCATCAAAGCCCAATAGTTCCATAGGCATAGACTACACCAATGACAATTGATACACCTATGCATAGCTCATAGCATTCTGCACTAGGCTCACGACACTCTATAGATGGCTCAGGCATACGAGTTAGAGATATTAGAATCACAGCTGAGGGCCTTGATGATTTTGGTGAGCAATTACAAGGGCTTTTTGATTTTGATAATAGTCCAACCATGGGATTATTATCATACATGGACATGTTATTCGAACCCAATAATGATTCTACACCTTTACCCAACTAGTTACACAGTCCACTTCACTCATCATTACTAGCAATTGGAGATTGTGGTGTTGAGGGTGGTTTAGTACATGTTAGAGTTTTAGGAGATGATGCTAGAGTATTAGGATGCACTAATGTTTCAGGCAGTAGAGGTATATCGATAGATGATATGATGGAGTCTGCTTCAAATCATCCTCCACCTCTAGAGACCCAGGTACACACACACACACACACATTATAATTTATTTTTAAATTTAAATATATGAAATTAAAAAATTCAGCTTAGATAGATATTTAATTTAAGAACTATAATAAATCATGTAGGCACAGATCGTCGAGCAAATGGTTACATCTAGTGTTGGGTCAGGGCATGTACAGCAGAGAGATGATTCTATTGAGGCACTCAATAGTACTCAGGTATAAGTTTTAAATAGTTTCAAACTAGATATATATGCACTAGTATTTAGTTTGAACATGTACACACACATGTGTGTGTGTGTGTGTGTGTATATATATATATATATATATATGTTTCTAGATAGTTCTATTGTGTGTGTGTGTATATATATATACATATATGTATATGTATATATATATACATATATGTATATGTATATATATATACATATATGTATATGTATATATATATACATATACATATATGTATATATATATACATACATATATATATACATATACATACATATATATATACATATATACATGTACATATATATATACATATATATATATATATATATATATATATATGTATACATATATGTATACATATATATATACATATATATATATATGTATATATATATGTACATGTATATATGTATATATATATGTATGTATATATATATACATATATGTACACACACACACACACACACACACACACACACACATATATATATATATATATATATGTATGTATATATATACATACATATATGTGTGTGTGTGTGTGTGCAGGTCTCGGTTGATGCGCCTTAGCCATAGGATGTACAGGAGACTCAATCAGAGGGTCATTCTATTAATATGCATCTTGAGGGGTCCCTCTAGTAGTACAATAGATTTATATATTAGATGCATGCATTTATATATTGGAGACTTTGTATATATTCTAGAGACTTACATGTTACATGTGTATTTTATTACCTCGATGGCATGCATACATGTTTCACTATTTATTTGACTATTTAGTACTTTAGTAGTTGGATGGTCACATGTATATGACTTTTTATATTTTGTTACATGTATAAGTGTGTATTGGGACTTAAAGTTTGCATATGTATGCATTTCAATATCTTGTCTATATTAGATGTAGATGTTTATTCTTGAGACATAAATGTATGTATATTTTTTTAAAATTTTAGTAGAACATTCTTCATCAATTAGATTATAGATTTTAAACTTTAGATTTTAGATTTTATTGTGATCATTATAAAATAATCAAATAATGTATTTCATGTGATTATTTCACCATGGTAATTAATATTATTATTAATGTAATTAATATTAAAATGTAAAAGGTGTAATTAATTAACATGTTAAAGATGAAATTAAACACATGAAAATACTCCTAAGAATATAGGGAGATCAAATGTAACATTCATTAATACACAAGTTACCCTAACCAAGTGCATTCTATTCTAAATGTGCAAGATTAGAGTAGTTCACTAGTTTGAATGCACATAATAAAAGGACATATGCATAGTAAGATTAGATGTATGCATGGGGAAATAACCATATGTGTAGTTCTATCTAGTTTGAGGCAAAATACATAAATCTAACTATTGATACCAATGTGTAACCTATATCTACACCAAGGAGTACCAAATAAACTAAATCAAGGTGAATTACACTTAATTACATCTATAAACATTATATAAACATAATTTGGTAATTAGAATTACAATATGGGCATATAATTAGAAAAGAGAGAGTAAGAGAGAGAGAGAGAGAGGGAAGAAATAATGATCCATTTCACACAAAGTCTCTCAATAAAGTTCATCATCTATGCATTGGTCCCTAATATTTGTTGATCATGTCACCTGACCACGTGGAACCCACATGCTCACCCTACCATGCTTGCAGAGATAGTTTCACAACCTAAATAAGGAATAAATCACACAAGGGAATATAGGTATACACTCATGCCAATTAATGAAATCAATTCAAATAGTCAATAACATATGGAGAATACTCAAGACTTGAAAAACACCAATAATGCAATACCAATGCAATAAAATCATAGTACACTAGGGTTACTACTCAGTACTATAAATGGTTTGGTGTAGGGAATCAAGAATGGAGTTTCATGACAAGAATGGGGAGGCCCATGTAGCATTAATTCAATGATCAACATTTGAAAATTATTAGAATCATTATATATCTTCAATCAACTTATAGAAAGAGATAGATACCATGCCTTCAATTAAAGTTACTAGATGACTAGGAGCAATACCTTTGATCAATGTCCTCAAATTTGCATACATTGACTTACATTCAATCAATGTCCTCAGATTACCAGGTAGTCATATTAATTCTTATCAAATTTTTTACCTGATATATTTATTTATTTTTTACTTCATTTAGACTTCTAACTTATCATGATGACCCATATGTATTCTAGACTAGCATGGAGGGATACTCCACTCCATTACCCAAACACCAACCAGGCTCATCTTATTATCAAACAAAGGCACAAAGAAAAATAATACAATAATCATAAAGATATGTAAATCCCCCACCTATCTATTTGACTCCACATGACAATATGCATATATCAAGACCTTATAAAGTCAATGTCATTATAATCATTTGTTTTAAAACAATCCTTAATCATCACAAGTGTCATAAATCTGATGAAATTAGTAGGGCCCAAAGTGGGTCCGACTAAAAAAATTTAGTTTTCATACAACTGAATTTCCAAATTGATCTATTGAATGCCTAATTATAGTTGGAATCAATCTACTTCATTGATTCAACTTTTGAAAATCACTTTACCTCTTTTTCCCAACTATCAATTTAGTTTGAAGGGATCTGTTGACTGGCCTTAAAAATTGATCAAAACACCTGACTGGGCTCTAAAACCATACAAATTGATTCTTTGTTCTACAATCTCTTACCCTATTGAATCTCGTCTCATGATGAATTCTCAGTCAAAAGATATTGACTATCAAAGTTTCCTTCTCAGAATTACCTACATGAAAACATATCAAAAAATCATAAATCATGTTTGGATTTGGCTTTGAAAATTGGGTAAACTAGCACGTTGGTTCACTGTCATGAGCATAATATAAATCTGCAATTTGGGCTCATGAAAAATAACTGGATGTAAATGGCGAGAGGTCAAAGTAGGCTATTCAAAATTTGTGTCTTGGAAACAATGGCAAAAAGCATTTTTTGCGAATGGAATTGACCTAGAAAAGTGTGCAAATAGATTTGTCAAGACTTAAAAATTGTCACACTGAAAGTATTTTCAAAGCAGAACACAATGGTACAATCTGTTTGATCTCATCTATCACAGATTTTGAGATATGACATCACGAATAGGGGTTCTAACAAATCTGCACTTCTTGACACTAGTAAAAAGTTATAAGTTGCATTTGGAATTATGTTCGAAAACTGATCAAATAGATTCATCGTAGACTCAAAATTGAAACATAGCAAGTCTTTAACCTCTAAAATGCAATGAAAAAGAAATTTTAGCATTTTGGTCAACTAGGTCAAATTTATAACAAGTCAAATAGGGCTTTCCAGAATTTAGAATAATTTACATCAACATGACATCAATAATGACCAAATTTGAGGGATTCAAAACCTAGACAAACAGATTTGAAACAACTTGAAATCTTAAAAAAAGGCTCTCTAGTATGGACACTAAACATTCCCAAAGTGGAAAATCATGACACATTACTAGGTGTGAGATATTTAATTGCAAACATAGCCTTCTATCGATGTTTGACACTAGAGCAAAAATACAGAATTGGAAATTGCTCAAAACGTGACTTCACAAAATGGCTCTGAATGACAATTTATCATCATGAAACACATAGATGCACTAAATGCAAGGTATTAGAAGCATTAAACACCTCTTAGGCCTCAAATGGATAGTCGGGTACAAATGCATCAAAAAGCACTTATAGGGTTTGATTTTTCAATGGTACTCAAAATCAAGGCTTCAATTTTGAGTCCCAATGACCACAATACTAGAAGAACTCAAGTGGTCACATACCAAGAGTACAAGAACCTCAAGATCTCATTAAGTATAAATATCTCAACTAAAATAAAGGTTTTTATTCCAAACACATGCATTAGTCAATCTAATTTAAACCAAACGTGGTCATAAATAAATCCAAGAACACAAGGCAATAAGATAAGTTAGTTCACAGAACAATATATTAACCTTATTACCAAGAGAATGGATCCCAATATGATCTATGGTAATTAATATTATTAAAATGTATGTACATTTAAAAACACATTAATAAACTAATAAACTAAGAGTTATGACCCTGTACAGTAAACTAACAACTTTAAATTAATTCAAATTATTATAAAATAAATCTCAAAGGTTAGTACAACTATGATGTACACTTATAACATGTAATATCTTCTCATGATCTTCACTATCTAGTTACCACTTGTGACGTACACACTTAAGTATGTAGACAAAGCCCGATAGCAACGACCAGGTGGTTGTATTGTAAAACTTTGTTGTCAGGTTGATAATCAACAAAGTGTATTCCATGTTGGACTATTTTGACTTGCTTCAAATATGTTCCCTCTAACACAATACAACTTACACCACAAATTTAAATATTTTAAAATTTGATAAATATAAAGTTACCTAGATATATATTTATTCATATATGTGTGTGCACACATGTATGTATAATACCTATGGGAAACAACATTCCATCACTTTCTTCAAGATCATATAACTTTATCCTCTAGACAGTACATTGCAATAAATAATAACTTGCACCTTCATAATTTCTAGGCTAAGCAATCATTGCAAAGACATCTCCTGCATAACAAGTATACATACATGTGTATAGTATATATAAGACAGTTCAAATTGATAATTAAATAACAAGTTGAAATTAACTGACAAGTTGAGATTAATTTTTATGATACTTGCCCACTTTTACCAATCTAGAGATATGATTATAATCATCAAAAATCAATGGAATATCATCAAAATTTTCATCATCTTTATCAAATGTATCGGTAACATCAAGTGGTACCGAAATGCATGCACCTGTATATCCACTCTTTGATTGATGCATTCTTGATAGTCATCATTGATGCAACTATCACAAAAACATGAGTATTCTCTTGTCTTCAATGTCTAATTGCAATTACATGTACTCATGACTAAATGTAAGGAACGTGTCTTTTCTATCCTCTTGCAACCAAGCTTGTTTTTTCTATTAACACTTGAAAGTTCATTAAATTGAAAATATGGACAAATTAAATTTAAACTTCAACAAATTAAAAGATAAAACTTAAC
Organism: Cupressus sempervirens; assembly: GCA_028749045.1. Lineage (NCBI taxonomy): Eukaryota > Viridiplantae > Streptophyta > Pinopsida > Cupressales > Cupressaceae > Cupressus > Cupressus sempervirens. The sequence continues at coordinate 743,713,218 of CM053791.1, read as the reverse complement.
AATAAAATTTTATAACTTAATTTCATAAAATTTAAACAGATGTACACATCCATACCTATTATCTCCCAAAAGACTCTATATGGTACCTATTGACTTGTTGTTGATGATTTTTCGACCTCGTCTGATGCAAAATCTATCTTACACCATTCAACAACATCTTGTGCATCATTTATATGAACTCCCTGATAATTCATTTGATACTTTCATAGAGCACATTTGATGCAAGCTCCAACATCATCATGTTCACCTTTTCCATGGCCACTCTTGAAGAAATTCCATGTGTGTTTTATATTCTCATTGTGATGATATCTACATAATGCATAAAATGATTCAAATGATTTGAACTGTGTGGCACATCCATCAAACCAAACATAATGTTTATCAAAATTTATGTCTCTTTCTTTCAAATAAGAAAAGAACATATTGAAGAAATGTTCTACATAGTGGATGTCATGTTCTTTATCATCCCTTATATAAAAATGATATTCCTTTTTAATTACCCGTGCTTGAACTGTACTCTAAACACCATCCAAATGTAACTGTGCATGTCTATAAAAAACATGTACCATAATAGTAACCTGCTTATTAAAGTAATAATTTGATTGAATTGCTTTCTGATGAACAAATGAATAGTTCTCCTCAAAATGAACAATTGATACAATTGTTCCAAGTGGAAAATTATCTCTCAGAGTTTGAAACTGTTGTGCTTGCCACTTTGTAAAAAATGCGTCACAAATATAAAGTTGAATCAAATTCTTAAATCTATCCATAAATGTTAGAATAGGTAACTCCTCTTCAACGTATTCCAACCTTTTTGTCTCTTTCCCCAACTTTGTTTCATTTTTCACATACTTGTAACTTTTGCAATTCAATTTTTTTGTTACATCAATATTTTCAATTTTCAAAGGAAATAGAGTCAATTCACCACATGTTTCACATAATCCTTTGATGTAATTTATTTGACCAGCTGGATCATTTATTTTGTCACATAGAATGGATGATATAAACTCACTTCTCCTATTAGGAGGGTAGCATGAAAACCATATGTGTCTTCTACGAACTTTCAAAATACCTGATAGTGGAGATCAAACTCAATATGATGACAACAACATGTTTCAAACACTTTGTTTGACCTCACAAAGTATGGCTTCAGTTTTTCAAATAATGTTTGCCCAACTTTTACATTAGGATGTTCACTAAAAAATGACACATATAACTCATGTTGTGTTGTGTCCAACCAATGTTTTTTATGATGTTCATATTGACCAAATGTAATCCTATGCTTGATAACATCTCTACTATTCGATGAAGGACCAGTTTTATCAATCCAAAATGATATGACTAAATTTTTTGATAACTCTGCAATCCTATCAGAACGAGGTGCTCTACACATGATTGCCCAATTGTCCTCCATAGTATTGTCATCCACAATTAATATTTTGTTAACATATTCTCCTATTGTTTTCCTACTAAAACCCATTTCAAACAAAATTGAAGATATTTGTCTATTTTGGATCATATTCTTATTTACAACAAACATCAATATTACTTTTCTTGCCACAGACTTATCTTTAGTTCGAGAGTGTTTTCCTATGTTTTTCAAACCTTGTTTAACATTTTTAATCACATCATTTTGCATGTCATAAAATCTTCTCTTCTTTGATGTGGTGTCTACACCTAACAATTTCAATGCCTCTTGCAAATTCTTTTGTGTAAGAAAAAGTGAAAGCAACTAAGCTTGTTCAAGTGTTTCATTTTTATCAAATTTAGTCATAATTTATCTTATCTTCTTATTCATTGACCTTTTCTTAGACAAACTTAAGGGTTGAATAGTAGTTGCAAGTCTTCTCAATATATCCACATTCATTTTAAGTAAATGATCTAAATTTTTATGAGAAATACCATTCTTTACAGATTGGGCAATATTTAGGAGTTCGTCCATACCAGTTCCTACACTTGATCCTGACCCTTCTCTAACTTCTGTTACTGGAATTTCTACAGGGATCGATCTTGAGCCTTCTCCAACATTCATTTTTTGAGATTGTGCGGTGAAAGATTCTGACTATTCTCTAATTTCTATTATTTGAACCTTTGTAGGTAGTGATCTTGAACCTTCTTCAACATTCATTATTTTAGATTCTGTAAGGAGTGTTCCTGACCTTTTTCCCATATGCACCTTCTGTTGAGCCTTCTTCAACATTTCCTTCACCTTGTTGATTGTCTGCAACAAATTTATAAATAAATCAAATTAGATAAAAAAATAAGATTGAAACATAATTAAATTTAAGACCATAAAAAAAGTAATATATAAAATTACATACTTTGTTTAATTCGATGATAAAATGTAATAGTCTTCTGAAGATTTCTTTTTTCTGCTTCATCAGATCTATTCCAAGCATATTTTATTTGCCTTCCTTTCTTGTTTCCCATTATAAAATCATAAATAAATAAAAATTTACCCCTTGCCTGAAGACAAAATTTTCACAATAACTAAATAAACACGTCACCTAGTATAGCCTTGCAAGTATGGCTTCACATTATTTTGAAACTGACTTGTCTGTTGGTGATGTCAACATTTTTTGAATGTTCACGCAAACATAAACAATGTGACATGTTCATGTGAACATGCTAAATTGAATTTTTGACAGTCGAAAAACTTATTTGTGTATGTTTGTAGAAAACTCATAAAACATGTTTGTTATGAACACCATGTTCATAGTGAACATGTCAAATTACAAATTTGTAACCCTCTTTTCTGGAAAAAGAAAAAAAAAAATTTGGCTCTTTTGACACCCAAAATTGAAAATTATTAATCTCCTACTGTAAAATAAAAAATGTCAATTTGTGCTACTTGGAGCAATATTTCCAATGACTATAATTGTAATACATATTATATTCATTAAGACTTTAAAATATGAGTTCAACTCATTATAGGTTTATTACCAATTGAACATCAACTGACTTCGACACTTTGGGAAAAATAGTAAATTAAGTCAAAAAAAAAATTTAAAATCTCAGAAATAGATTATTGAGATAGCTTTCTACTCAAAAAAAAAAAAAAGATTTATGATAAATTGAGTTCAAGTTATCTGTGTCAAAATAAATGTATGTCTAAATTACAATTGTTGTCACTCCAAAACTTCATAAACTATACAATATTCAACCAAATTGAGTCAAACCAAATGCATCCTCTAGATATTGATGTTACAAATCCAATGATGAAATAATTACCTCATTATCTACTAGAAAAAAAGTTATGTGTGTCAAACAGACTATCACTCTTTAAAAATATTGAATTTTAACATGTACCACTTTTCGGAGGAGAAGAAAAAATTGACATAAATATTTTTTTTTTAAATTAAAAAATATGGTTACAAAGTAGGAATAGAGTACTACAAATCACTAGTTTATGTCATCTTAAAATTATTCATAGGTTTAAAGATATAGTCACTCGAACATGAGGTTTGTTTCAAAAATATTGATTTTAGTGTCAAAATTGGTCTAAAAGTGGAACCCATTATTGTTGGATCACCGAACATTAACATAAAAATCAGTGTTTAGTTCCTTGGGTACTCATTCTTTTTTAATATGTTTGTACTTTAAGGGAACATTTCTATCGCCTTCACTCTCATCATCATAAGAACATGATGCCCCCCCCCTCAGCAAGAAAAATTTGCATTCATTTATTGAATTTTCCTCTAATCTTTTGATCTCTAGTTGATCCCCCTATTCTAGACCTACTAGATGTCTCACTTTTGTCTTATATTCCCTCATTTTCCTCACTCAAGGAAGATAGATTAGTTAAATACCTATTTGGTGATACCTGCAATCCATAAAATGAGAGACATAGTTGATGTTGATGGTAAAGAGAATATATGCAAATAAAAAATTGTATCTAAAGGGTCTGTTGACTTATACCTTTCGATCTATGTGATTATGCAAGATCCTAGTCAAAGGTGTTAAATAGCCTTCATATGTAAATTATTCATCTTAAGTTAGCCAAAAATTACATGATATATATGCCACAAATTACATAGAAGACAAAAATTACATGATGCATTCATCAAAATCATTGTATATTTTTTAATTCCTTACCTATACTTTATGTGTAGTAGCTATGCAATATCATTGTATATACTCTATGATAGTAGAGTTCAAAAAATTATAAACTAATTATAAAAACATACAATTCAAACAAATTTCTATAAATAAATCATGACCCTATCATACTTGACATTAATCATATGTTGACAAACATTTCATTGTTCATGTCATTGATCATCATCTTCATCCATGTCATCATCATCATCACCATCATCATACTTGTCACTTTAATCATCGTCGTCACCACCACCATCTTCATCACCATCATCATCATCTTTATCACCATTATCATGATAATCATCATCATGACCATCATTGCCTTGATCATAATCATCTTCATCAGCATGATCATCATCATCATCATCACCATCATCGTTAGCATCACCAGAATCTTCATCATCGTCATCATCATCATCATCATTTTGTAACAGTCATTTGTGATCATCATTTACTCCATCTTCTAATTTTTAGTATCTTCTTCTTTTATCACATTATACTTTATTGGCCTTCCTCTTGGATCATGTCTAACAAAAAATGACCAACCCAGTTTATGTGGAACACCAAAGTAAAACACTTGCTCACATTGTCTTGGAAGAAGATAGGGCTCATCTCCAATTGGCTCAAATGACCTTGTATTAATCATTGTAAATCCACTATCATGTTCAATAATAGTCCTATCAGGATCATTTCGATTCAGTCATAGCACATACTATTTGATGACAAATAGGACTAATTTGAATGAATTAAAGTCACACACAAGTATATCATCCAAAATTCCATAGTATTGATTCAAATTTTTGAGGATGTATGTCATTTCAACAAAAAAAATTGGTGAGCTTGAAGACTACACTTATCCCAAAATCACAAGTTTTCTTCATTTCATCTAACTTTTTATGCAAAATTTTCAACCATGGTAGTACATAGCTTTTTGGTGTTTGATTTGCAATTATTCAAATATGTCAAGATTATTTGCATCAATCTGTGAGTTGACATTAAACTTATAGGTCATGATTAGTAATCTTCTACATACCTTTCTATCTGTTAAGACATATGCTAGATCAAGTATCATTGGCATAACATTGGTGTCTCCATTATGATGAGCTTCTTTAACCAATGATGCAACATCACCCCATGTTAATGAACAACTATTTTCTTGATACAATTGAATCCATACCGTCATCCAATCAAGATTATTTGTAATATACAAATGTAGTGCATCTCACTCATGACCAACTATAAAGAAAACAACTAGACCAATTAGAAATAACTTATATTAATGATGGATAAGAATTAATTAACTAAAATAACATCTAATAATTACTTCTCACTTTCCTCAATCTACTTTTTCCCATCAAGTACTCCCCTTCAAATCTGTTAATGGAGTTGGGATCCCAAATGTGATCTACATGAAACTTTGATGTAAACATGGAAAGATATTCACTAATGTACACCATGGTCTGGTATACCATATATCCCTCTATTATATAACCCTCAAGATGTGCTCTTTTTTGAACCAAGCCCTTCATAAACTACCTCTCAACCATCTACATTGACCTAGTTTGTACAGGTCTACACAATTTAATCTCCTCAACTTGATGTATGAGGTAATGTTCTTGAGCATTGAGAAAAGTTGAAGGTAGACACTTTCTCATTTCATATATAAGCTATGGAATTTTTCTCTTCCAATATTTTTTTTTTTTTATCAATTTCTTCAGATGATAACCATCTAAAATAGATTCAACATGCAAAAACATATAAATGAGATTTTAGATAAAAATATACAATAAATTATATAAAAATTAAAGCAAGTCATAAATATAATATATGTATAACAAATCTAAGAAATAACACTTCTAACCTCATGTATTTTCCAAGATTATATATAACTTTTTTAATACTATTGTCAACTTGGTGTGGGAGGGATAGAGGTAGGATACACTACAATCATTAAAAAATGATCTTTTCAATATATTATGAAATAATACAATAGGGAGTACATAAAATTTTACAAATATATTGTAAATAGAGAACATGACTTACCTTGACAAAGGTATGTGAATCATGTTTTTTCAACTCTAGCCCAAAATCACTTTTCTTTGATACAAGACTACTTACATTTGTAGCAAATCTTCTAGAAAATTTATTTTTTATGACTTATTTTAATGCATCACTTTTTTGCTCTGTTAATAACCAAGGAAGGACACTCGTATCTATGTGGTCTCCATTGCTATTTGATTCAATGAAATATTTTAATGCATGATTGGATTCATGAATGTCATTACAAATTTTGGTAATTTTTTCTCTATCACACCTTCCATCCATTTTTTTTCATAGTGTCTCTATTACATTCTTTCCAATATACATAGCATCAAACGAATGCATGATTCGAAAATCCTTGTAGTACGGTAACCTAATAAATTGAGTAGGATAAATTTTTATTCGTCTAGGAAGTTGGTCATTGATGCCTTGATGACCTTCATGAGCATCAATTACATCATTACTAAATAAAAGACAATATCAAAATATAAATTTCAAACTTCAAACCACAAACAAGACATTACCTCGGTGATTTAGTCAATCGTATTCCAACTTCCATAAATGAGGTGTCATTCTTTGTGGCCTTGATGTTGTATCTTCTTTCCCATTAAAAAGATGTTTTTTAGTAATTCAATACTTATGATTATTGTGGAGAAAGTGGCTAAACTCATTGAACACCTACTTTCCTAAACTTCTTGAACGATGAGATTTCATCTTCGAACCACAAACTAGACATGCAAATTTTTCCTTTATCTAAAGACCTAAAAGATCATATATAATTGGATAATGTACAGTTATCATGTGCAACTTAAACATACAACAATAATGTGTAAGCACTATAATAGACCAAAAATATGTGACCTTAACAATATAACATACCACAAAAATGAGTTATCCTATGGGTATCATGTATTATCCATACAAGTATTGCATGGAATTGAAAATTTTTTTATCCTATTGGTCTAGAGATGTCATACATAGTGACCCCATTCCATAACTTTAACAATTTTTCAATAAGGGGCTCAATATACATGTTCATATCTTTAACTTGGTACTTACCTAGTAGTTGAATGAACATAAATATTACATAATTATTATGACAATTTTGATGCACTATTTATAAATTAATTAGATAAATATTAAATAAAAAAATACCTAGTACAATCATTGACAACATTATGTGCTCCCTCTTTATAGAAATCTAAGGAGGAATGTTATTGTTAATAAAAAAAATAGGCCACACTGAATAAATAGATCTCATATCTCCAAATGGATTGATATTGTTCACTGCAATGAAAGCTTGATATTATGAGGTTCTTCTTCAAAGTGTGGCCATATTTTTTCTATCTTTTTAAATTTAAAACCATCTACAGGAATTTGCATAATGTCATCTTGACTTCTATTGTGTGCATGGTAATCCATAAATTATGCCAAGCTAGTGCACCTAAATAATCATTCAAGATGTGGAATAATGGGAATGTACTGAAGAACTTTGTGAGTCACCTTTTTTATTATTTGATCTTATTGATATCTACTAATATGAAAATTAGGAAATTCTATTGTAAATTCATGTTGTTTATGATATAGAATGTGATCATTGGGACATGCATGTATTGTTTGATACATCATTCTAATTTGATTCATAATGGTAAATAATTATTGGTATGAACAAGGTAAAATTTTTGATGGTGGTAACAAAACTCACCTATCAACTTACAACAACAAATATGAATTGTTAATATAATGAATAGTAATGGTATTCTAACATTGAAGATAACAAAAATGGCATACCTTACGTGACATTACTGCATTGGATAAACCATTCATAACCTTTAAGTTCACCATCAACACTATAGTAGAGAGAAGAGTTGTTTAGGAGCCTTGGTATAGGGGCTTGTATGCCTTCTCAAGTATAGGTATATCAAGACCATCTTCATCATCATTATCAGATGCACTAGTACAATCATCATGATCATCTTCATCAGCTACACTAATACCATTTTCTTCAATATCATCTTCTTCCATGGGATTGTTATCCTCAGCTTGGATATTCACACCTCCATGTTCCTCTGGTTGGAAATCCACATTTACTAATTGACAAAAATTGTGGCCCCCTTCAACGTGACCATGTTGCCTACAATGACTCTAGGTTTTTGTGATTAGAATTTTTTGATTCTTTAAACCCTTACATTTTTTGCAATGAAAATTACATTTATCAACTTTTCTTTGGAACTAAGACCATAATCTAGCAAGTGTCTCATTATTTTGTTCAGGTTTTATATTGTCAGGCATGGTCTTTCTTCACAGGAAAATATATCTACAAAATTATTGGACATGTTGTAGTTAATGTTTATATCTGCACATATGGTTTTGAAAGAAAAATTTGGCGTAATTAATGTGTATATCTACAAAAATATTGGACATGTTTTACTTAATGTTTATATCTACACATATGGTTTTGAAAGAAAAATTTGGTCTAATTAATGTGTATATCTACAAAAATATTGGACATGTTGTACTTAATGTTTATATCTGCACATATAGTTTTGAAAGAAAAATTTCGTCACCTTGCTCAAATTCACCCATATTATAATCAATGAAAAAAATTTTGATTACAATGCTCTTTTTTAATATCGTCCTTTGTGTCACTTCATTCTTAATTCTTCTTGAAGATGTAAATTCTTAAATATTTTTTATTTCACTAGTTTCTGAACTTCATCAATAAAACACCTAATTCTTGGTTTTTGAGTGTTTTGGTGTTAAATAATTTAAAACATGTTTGTTTCACTTTAGACATGCATTTCCTACCATTCCTAAAGGTTTGGGATCAGTTGGTGTCCATTACGATTAAAAATGCAAAAAGTTGTCATATTTGACAAGAAATTGTAAATATGCAAAACTACAATTTTGGAAAAGTTGTCAAAAATGTTTTTATGGCCTCCCAATGTTCATAACCATCAATATTTGGTTTGAACCAATTGGATGAAGGTATTTAAGACTCATTGTGTCCATTTCATAATTGATCATCAAGTTGTACGGAAGAATCAACATTTTATGAAGGGAAAAATGTATTTTCTAGAGCAAATTTGTTTTGTACGGCTTTGTATGGATTGGTACAGATAGATGATGAACATGTGAATTTTATTCATGTGTTACCTTTCATTTTCAATTGATTTGGCTGAATTTGATTGAGTTTTGAGGTAGTTGTAGAAAATTTTTTGATTGCAAGTCTGAAACCCTCATTTCAAGGGTTTGAAGCAAAGAAATGGCCATAACTTACAATTTCACTATTGGAAATTGATGCCCTTTACTGAAATGCAAGTAGGTAGGATGAATTTTGAGACTTCAAAGGCTTAATATAGGAAAATCCCATTAGCCACTTCAAACTTGATGCCCTAGGCTAAATATGACTATTTATTTAGCCTTAGAATGCGTTGTTTGAGCAAGCAATCAGCAAGGGAAGATTGTGGGTTAGATTTTATGGATGAAATAATTTATTCTTGGTATGTATGAGGTCATTGATTCACATTGATCCATCTTTATATTTTCAGGCTTGTGAAATGGAGAAGAGAAAGGAAGTAAAGCCTAGTGAGGCTAAAGGAGCTATGAGACAATCTATTAGGGACAATGGGTGTCGACCATTAATTTTTTCAAGCCATTTTTTTTACTTTCACCTATTGTTAAATGTTGTATGCTAAAGGAATGTGCTTGTACCCCATATTTGAACAAAGTCACCAAAAAAATTAGTTATATTGTAAATTATAAGTGATTCTAGTTTTACCCCATGTTTCTTTGTTAATCTTACATACAAATGCTTTGAATACTTGGATGAGAGAGGAAATGTTATCTAATATTTGTAACTCAAATATCAAGCAGTTGTTGTAATGAAGTATAAATTTTAAATTAAAAAAATCTATGAATTACCTATTTACATTATGATAAGACTCATCCCATACCTAATATGATATGCATTTTTTTTGTTTAGCAAGGCTTTAAGTGTATGTATAGAAATGACTCCTATATTTAAGAGTGGTTAGTTGTATTCTTGCTTTACAAAAGTGAGATTGCTAAACAAAGTGGAGAGGCCCTATTGAATATATTCAACCTTATGTTCCTTTTATCACATTTAATTATTGCATCATTGAATGTTTCATAGTAAATATGTTATTCTTAGTTTGATTTTGCAGTCTATTCCATCTTATATTTCTTTTGGTAGGATTAATTGTTCATCATCATTAGGGGGTGCTCAAATTATTGAAATAAATTGTATTAAATTTTCTTCTAAATTATTTCCTATACACTTGTAGGCAGTTGCAGGCAGTTGAAGGTTGCCTCCTAAGAAGAGAGGAAGGAAAAATAAGTTAGCAAAGATTAAATAAGAGATAGATGATGGTATCTAATCAACTCTTGATGGAAAATATGCAATTTTAAATCGCCCAAGAAGAACATTTTGGTCTTCTTGAGAGCCATGAAGCTTTGAACATGGAATGTCAGACAAAAGAGCCTAGATTAAGAAACAATTAGATATTTTTTGGGTTGGACATTGTAATGTTACAAGAAACTAGATTTTCCTAGTCAATGTTTGAGTCCACATTATTTAAATTTTAAAAAATGGCATTTGCATCAAACTCATGTTGATGGTGCATCAATAGGATTCATAGTTCTATGGGACCCAAGATTGATCAATAGTCAACTACTTAAGTCTAAACCCAATTGGAAAACTATATTTCTCACCAATTTTGACCTTTAATTTTTATTAATAAATGTTTATGAGCCAACTACTACTATGGACAAAAAATGACAATTACACGTCTATCTCTTCTTTATTTTGTCTGTAGAAAATAGGGTTGTCATATATATCATCCCCATAGATGGATGGTGCAAGAAAAATAAATATGAAGAAACATGTTCAAATATTAGAGAAGATGTTGAATGAGAAGAGTGTGGAGTTTGTTCAATTCAGGGGAAAAAGAGTGATTTCACATACTTTTGGTTAACAGTTTGTTTTCCTATTAGGTTCTATAACCTAAGATACCCAAGGTTTGAAGAAACAAAGGGATGTCACCAGAAAATGGTCAATTTATGTGTTCTATCATTTCCCTCTAAATTACAAGGTATAGCTCCCTTAAAACTTGTAGTTATGTGCAATGAATAGGTCTTTCTTAGATCAAAATTTTATGACAAAATAATCTCTTGACCTGAGAGCAATAAAGGCTAACCAAATTTCTTGCAGACACAAACAACTTAGACAAAATGGATTTGGATAACTCACAAACCCCAATGGAATATTTGTCATGAACTATCCTGTAGCACTTCTATCTAGCTTCTAACTATAATCTATCTCTACTTATGCAATCATGATCATTAACCCTAACAAAGAAAAACAATAAGAGCAAGAGAAGAAACATAATCATATATGGAGAGTAAATGGAATTACTTATACTGCTAACACCATGATGAAATGGAATTCAAAAGGAGATAACAAATCCACACAAAATTGTCTTTCAACTCTTCATGCAAAAATTACTTTGAAACTAAGTAGAACAACAAAACCTTTACAGAAAATGCAGGTAGATGGAACTACAAGACCAATTCACCATCAATTTTTTCAACTTTTCACTATCAAAATAAATTACATTTATAGCCTTCTGTCATTCTCTAGTTCTAGCAGTGCAACGATCACACAATAGAAATAAAATATGAATAAAACATGAAAATATCTAAGATACAACATGGTATGGACATGTGGCATTTTTCCTAGAAATGGTCCTATAATGCCCCGCCAAGGGATCCAAAGAATTAACCTATAATTTCACTAAGTTTGGTAGCATTTTTTTTTTTTTAACATGAAAGTAAACACCACATATAACTTATGCACAATAACAAAAGCAATAGTAATGTCCGTCTAAAATTAAACATAACATACATAATAGATTACATTCTTTAAGATCCCTTAACATTGAATTACATCTAGATACATGAATCCATCTAGTACAACATCCACATGAAATAATAATCATAAGTTCAATGTTTATACATTACATTTCAAATGCTTATTCATCCGTTGTACATGTCACAGGGTATGACAAGTTCAAAAGAATATACATACATAGAATAAGGTACATCATCCTATTCTAATCCATGATACACCAAAGTAAAGATAATCACATGGTACACATGATACATCATCATAGAAGACATATACATCCATCATAAAGATCAAACATAACAAACTAAGTGCACGGTTCCTCCCAACTATTAATAGCATCATTAGACCATCATGGATCCTAGCCATCCCTTCGTGCGTAACATTCCAGATCACCGAAGAGATCATCGGTACTAACATAGTAGGAATGTCACTCCTAACATATATAACATCATATGTAGAAAGTAATCTAACATGCAAATAAAAGCATAAGATAACATCATCTAACATATACTAAAACATCAATGAAAGGATACATATCCACCATCATGAAGGACGCATCAGCCACAATGTCTCAATGAATCTCAAATGATAACAGTGGAAAATACACTACCACCCGACTGCGTAGTACCTAAGTGGTCCACTCCCACCGTGCTGAGGAGATAATCTCAAGTCCCAAACAAGCTATCGAAATAACATAGCATAAATCTCTATAAGTCCAATAATCCTAAAAGTATACTAACTCAAAGGTTCCAAACACAAAATTGACATCTAATCCCAAAGGCACACAATGACATGTAGGAACCTACTATGCAAGTAGGAAAGTGTCATCGCAATTATCACATACAAGTTACCCTGGTAGTTAGCTAAACTCCACGGGTCCATACTGATCTCATGTGGCCACTAGTATCCTCTCATACTGATGAGGCATACTACAGAATGCAAGCTCACAACCATGCGTTCTCACTACTCCCATTCTAGCCTGTACAAGCACTCAAGGCATGGGAGAGAACAAAACACTTATCTTTTTAGGTTCATTCAGTTAGTATTAAGTGTGAATGTTATCACTTATTAATCCAACTTACAATGAGTTACCCTGGTAGCCTCTTAAGGCCCCGGCCCCCATTGCAAGCCACTTCCCGTCACTACACGTAGATATCCTACCCTAAGCTCATGGAACCATAAATCTCAAAATCACAAAAGATAATCCATAATAATATCATCAAATATGCATAAAAGCATCAAATCTCCATGAGCAACATCCATAGAAAATCATGAATACAATAGCTCTCTATTGGCAACTGAAGTATCACTGATAATCAAGTATCCAATGGTTCTCAATAACCAAAATATATCTCAATCATACTGATCGAAGACTCCAAAAATGGTTGAGTCAAACATGTCACAACATGACATCATCAAGAATAAATCCACAATATAGTCCCATCATGGTGACTAAAAAATAACCAAGGATAACTGATCGATGACCAAAAATAATGGTTAAGTCAAGTGTCTCATACATAAGAATCTCAACTATAACAATCAGTAATCATATCCAATACATAGAGCATTCTATCACATAACCATGGTTGGGTTTATAAAGATCGAGATTAAAACATCATCATGACATCACAATCACATAACCCCCAAGCCTCTGGTAGACGTCCTATAACTGGTCAACACTAGTCAACCTAAAACCCAAAATAATAGCATTAAGAATACACAATGTAAACACATGTTTTGGTTTTGCTTTATTTACAAACTTGAATTTAAATGCAAAAGTCTCGGTTTACATTTTCCAATTTAAATATCAAGTGAAGAAATTTCATGTTTAACCTAACCCATGTTTTTGTTTAATAGATAAAAGTTTCTCCTCAAAACCATTAGACTCAATTTTCTAATTGATCTAATAATATTTTGTTTATATAAACATTGTTTGAAAATAACATTCCCAATGATTTCAATATTATCAACAAAATCTACATATTTCCAAAACTTCGATTTATGACACATTCTAATAATAAACCTTAATTAAACTAAGTTTAATTAAGTTAATTATTAATATCTATTTATTTTAATAATAATTGATAAGTTATTATTCATATTTTTAAATCTTTTACAATAACCTAAAATTTACATATATACATACTTACATATATACATATATATATATACATATTTATATATAAATATATATTAATATATAATTATTAATATTCACATTTTTATTAAAATGAAATATAAAATCGAATTATAAGAATCGATTTCCATATATAACAATTAATAACCAAACCAAAGGCAATTTATATTGAATTCGTCATCGATCATATTGCTAGCACGCGACTTAAACCCGTCGTGGGTACTTTGCATCCGCAGGTACCCTGCGACCACTACCATATGGCAGTACGATGTCGCAGGTACCCTGCGACCCGCCTATGTAAAGATCAGTGGGGAGAAAGGGAGAAAAGATATATTTTAACAATAGCAACAATATGTCCAGAAAAGATGTGAACAAGGGTAGGCACTACATCCACCACCCCTTGGGTTAGGCTTACTCCTGGAAGCCTACAAACAAGTAGGGATATAACTCCCTCAATCTAGCTGCATCCTCCCAAGTAGCTAAAGAATCATCAGTAGGGTCCCATTGGACCCTTACCTGCTCGATGGTCCGACCCCTAAGGGTCAACTCCCGCTGCTCCAGAATACGAACTGGCTCCAAAGCCAGCTGCCCATCCTCTACCTGCAACGCATTCCAATCAAGAACATGTACAATATCAAGAATATACTGTCGAAGCACTGAAACATGGAAAATAGCATGAATGCGAGCTAGGTTGGGTGGTAGAGCAAGGCGGTAAGCAACCAGGCCAATCCTCTCTAGAATCTTGAATGGTCCCACAAAGCGAGGTGCTAGCTTAGAACCCTTTCCATATCAGATCGGACTCTTTCACAGTCGCACTCTCAAGAAAACCTTATCTCCCACAACAAACTGCTTATCATTCCTATGAGCATTGGTATACTTCTTCTGCCTATCCTGTGTCATAGTCAAGTGCTCACGGATACGCACTACCTATTGTTCCATATCACGAAGCATCTCAGGACCCAATAGGATGTGATCCTCAAGACTATCCCAACTCAATGGTGTATGACAAGGACATCCATATAATGTCTGAAATGGTGCCATGCCAATAGAACGATGATACCCGTTGTTGTAAGCAAACTCCACTAGGTAGAGATAGTCCTCCCAATGTGTCTGCCTATCCATAACACATATTCGTAACATATCCTCCAAAACTTGATTCACCCTCTCTATCTGACCATCAGTCTCTAGATAATATGCCAAACTGAATTTTAACTGCGCTCCAAGCTCATGCTGCAGCGATGTCCAGAATGCAGATGTGAATACAGGATCCCTGTCAGAAATGATCTTTCTAGGAATACCATGTAATCTCACAATGTCACGCATGAAGACATTAGCTACAGAAGCAACTATATAGGAAGACCTAATCGGTGAAAAATGCACCACCTTATTCAACTGATCAATGGTGACCATGATAGCATCATGACATCGAACTGTCATAGGTAATCCCACAATGAAATCCATGGAGATGATATCCCACTTCCAAGAAAGAATGAGATTTGGCTGCAAAAGTCCAACCGGGTGCTGATGTTCTACCTTAACTCTTTGACACTCAAGGCACCTAGCCACAAAATCAGCAATATCTCTCTTCATCCCAGACCAAAAGAACAAACGTCTCAAATCAGCATGCATCTTCTTGACACCTAGATGTGCTGAGTAAGGTGTACGATGGGCTTCTACCAATATCAAGGTGCGAAGCTCATCCAGAAATGGAAAATAAATCCTCCCCAGATGTCTTAAAAGACCATCTGATTCTCGAACGTAACCTGCAAACTTACCTTCCAAAGATCTCCCTGAATCTATCTCTCTTCACACTTCCTGATACTAGGAATCCGTAGGAAGTGCCTGAAGAATCCAACTTCTCAAATCCACACTAAGAGACATCGATAATACCACATGTCTCTTGCAACTCAAAGCATCTGCCACCACATTCTCCTTACCTTGAATGTACTTAACCTCAAAATCATACTCGCATAAAAACTCCATCCATCGCCTCTGGCGAGCATTCAAATTAGGCTGAGTAAAAATGTACTATAGACTACGATGATCGCTGTGTAGCTCAAATCTGTGCCTCAACAAGAAATGTCTCCATCTAGTCAAAGCATGAACTACTGCTGCTAACTCAAGATCATGCATAGGATAATTTAACTCATGATCCTTGAGCTTGCGTGATTCATACACAATCACCTGTCCATTCTGCATCAACACTGCCCCAATCCCTTCAAGAGAAGCATATGTACACACCATAAAATCACCTTCTAGATCAGGTACGACTAGAATCGTTGCACTGGTCAAATGCTCCTTGAGCTTCTAAAAAGCTTCCTCACATTTCTCTATCCATACGAAATTCTTTCCTTTCCTCTAAAGAGAAGTGATAGGATGTGCTATCCTAGAGAAGTTCTGGACAAATCTGCGATAATAACCGGCTAAACCCATGAAACTACGAATCTCTGACACATTAGTCGGTATAGGCCAATCTATTATTGCCTGAATCTTTGCAGGATCCACTAAAATACCATTACCTAAAATAACATGCCCTAAATACTGAATCTCTGATTTGAAGAATTCACACTTAGCTGCATTGGCATAAAGTTGATTGTCTCTCAAACACTACAATACCAACCGCAGGTGTTCCTCATGCTCATTCTGAGTCTTAGAATATATCAATATGTCATCAAGAAACATGAGTACAAACCTATCCAGATAAGATCAGAACACACCATTCATCAAACTCATGAACATCGATGGAGCATTAGTCAACCCAAAAGGTACCACTGTGAACTCATAATGCCCATAGCGAGTTCAAAAAGTGGTCTTGTGAATATCTGCTTCCTTAATGCGAAGCTGGTGGTATCCTGACTTAAGATCAATCTTGGAGAATACTGTAGCTCCCTTGATCTGATCGAATAAGTCATCAATCCTAGGAAGAGGATACATGTTCTTAATAGTCACCTTATTCAACTATCTGTAGTCGATACAAAGGCATAAAGAACCATCTTTCTTCTTCACAAAGAGCACTGGAGCTCCCCATGGTGATACACTAGGTCAAATGCTCCCTTTGGCCAGAAGTTCCTCTAGCTGAAGACATAGCTCACCCAATTCCTATGTAGTCATGCAATAAGGAGCTTTAGAGATAGGTTCTGCTCTAGGAACCATATCAATACTAAAGTCAATGTCCCTCTTCGAAGGCATGCTTGGAACCTCACTTGGAAAAACATCTACGTACTCCTGCAAAATCGAGTGATCTAAAGTCTCCCTCATGGAATCTTCCTCATCAAGATCATTTACCATAAAAACAAATATCTGACATCCCTTACAGAAACTTCACTTCAATTGCATAGCAAAAATCATCTGCAGAGATATAGGCCTTGGTATCCCAACTGTCTGCACATCATTCCCTTGGTCATCTTGGCACATAATAATCTTCTTCCTGCAATCTATACTGGCTCTATGAGATCTAAGCCAGTCCATGCCTAAAACCACATCATAGGAACCAAGGGGTATGACTCAAAGATCCACTGTAGTATAAAAGCTTCCTAAGCTAAGCCCACACTTATGAACTACAGAGTATGTGGAGACCTTAATGCCTGAGGCTAGTTCCACTTGCCAACCATGATCTTGCTTCACCGCATCCAGCTTACACTTAGAAACTATAGTTGGTGAAATAAATGAATCTGTAGCTCCTAAATCAAAAAATACTGAAAGAGATATACCTCTAATAGCACCTGTGGTCTCAACCACTCTTCCCTGATGATCTGCTTGACGCTGATCAACTTCTGCAAAAACTCTATGAGCTCTACCTGCATCACTAACTGTAGGCTTTGAAACTGTAGGCTTTGAAACTGTAGGTCTAGGTCCTAAAAATTGAGGTGCTCGCTAAGGACACTGAGCTGCATAATGTCCAATCTAACCACATGAAAAACATTTCATATTTTTGCCAGATTCTCTTCCCATAGGTGGTACATTTGATTGCTGACCACTATTCCTACTAACAAAAGATTGGCTACTCTGAGCTGGCTAATTGGACTGATTCTATTTATTGTGTTGAGCATTGCGGTTGTTCTTGGTGTTAGAACCTTTACCACCGCCTTGAGCTTGAGAATTTGAGCCCTTCTATTGCTATGTCTGCTGAGACTGCTGTTGATATTGTTTCCCCTTAGAGAAGGAAAACTTCTTGTTACCACCTGAATTGTAGTTGCTTTTAGATCATAATGTTGCTAGTGCTCCTACAAAACCACCTTGACCAAGGTTGACACTTTTCTCAACAAGGATAGATCGATGTACCACATCCTTGAGGGTTTTTGGCTCAAATACCTTAACTCCCCCAATAATACGGTTATTCAAACCCCTAATAAAGTGTTGTGTCAACTGAGCTGAATTTTCACCGAACCTTGAAAAAGACATGAGCTCATAAAACTTACACTCATACTCGGTCACTGACAAGGTATACTGTCTAAGATTATGAAATTCATCAGCCCTTTGTTGTTTCCATTCCTCTGATAGGAATCATTCATGGAAACTCTCTAGGAATAACTCCCATGTAACACTGCTCATATTGATTCCCAACTTCTTCTACTCAATCATCCACCAAGTGGCCCCAAAATTCTCTAAATTAGTGATCACAAATCTTGCTTTAACATTGTTGTCGAACTCCTGCATGGCAAAAATCCTGTCAAGGGAAATAAGCCACTGCTCGGCCACATAACCAGAACCCTTTCCATTGAAAGGCTTAACCTTGGATCTTGAAAGATCCTTCATCTGAGTGGACACAATGGACCTCTGACGATCCTTTTGAGGACTTCTAGATCTGGGTCTATGCTCTTGCTCTTCCTGATGCACTTTGGGTTGTTCTTGAATAAGAGGTAGATGTTCTAGAATAGTTTGCATCATCTGTCTCAAACCAACCTCTTCAGACTCAGCTTGGTCCTCTCTACGGCTCTATTCCTGCTGCCTACTAGAGTGCTCTTCCCTGCTCTCTACATGAGTCGATCCCTCATGGGAAGACTCATGGACACTGACAGCTCTGCCACGACCATGGCCTCTAACAGAAGACCTAGTCCTAGATACCATCCTACAACCGTGCAAAGTACTAAGTTTAGTTCTATGTTTAGATTTAAGTTAAAATTTCCAATTTTGAAACTAAGTGTTGAAGTATGAAAAATATTCAAGTAACAATTCAAGTTCTATTTCAGTTCACCTAGTTCAAGTTTGGAAAGACACACTTAATAGTTCAAAGTTCTAGTTGTTCCAAAATACCCAGAGCTCCCAATGTAGAAACTCGAGCTTTGATACCAAATGTAATGCCCTGCCAAGGGATCCAAAGAATTAGCCTAGAATTTCACTAAGTTTGGTAGCATTTTTTTTTTTTAAACATGAAAGTAAACACCACATATAACTTATGCACAATAACGGAAGCAATAGTAATGTCCATTTGAAATTAAACATAACATACATAATAGATTACATTCTTTAAGATCCCTTAACGTTGAATTACATCTAGATACATGAATCCATCTAGTACAACATCCACATGAAATAATAATCATGAGTCCAATGTTTATACATTACATTTCAAATGCTTATTCATCCTCTGTACATGTCACAGGGTATGACAAGTTCAAAAGAATATACATACATAGAATAAGGTACATCATCCTATTCTAATCCATGATACACCAAAGTAAAGATAATCACATGGTACACATGATACATCATCATAGAAGACATATACATCCATCATAAAGATCAAATATAATAAACTAAGTGCACGGTTCCTCCCAACTGTTAATAGCATCATTAGACCATTGTGGATCCTAGCCATCCCTCCGTGCGTAACATTCCAGATCACCGAAGAGATCATCGATACTAACATAGTAGAAATGTCACTCCTAACATATATAACATCATATGTAGAAATTAATCTAACATGAAAATAAAAGCATAAGATAACATCATCTAACATATACTAAAACATCAATGAAAGGATACATATCCACCATCATGAAGGACGCATCAGCCACGATGTCTCAATGAATCTCAAATGATAAGAGTGGAAAATACACTACCACCCGACCGCGTGGTACCTAAGTGGTCCACTCCCACTGTGCTGAGGAGATAATCTCAAGTTTCAAACAAGCTATCGAAATAACATAGCATAAATCTCTATAATTACAGGAATCCTAAAAGTATACTAACTCAAAGGTTCCAAACACAAAATCGACATCTAATCCCAGAGGCACACAATGACATGTAGGAACCTACTATGCAAGCGGGAAAGTGTCATTGCAATTATCACGTACAAGTTACCCTGGCAGTTAGCTAAACTCCATGGGTCCATACTGATATCATGCGGCCACTAGTGTAATGCCCCGCCCGAAGATCCTTGGAACAAGGATGAAAAACAAGCCAGAATTTTTTATTTTATTTTTTTTCCCAAGTGTAAGTGCACAAGACAACAACATACATGGATCATACAGATCGCAATGGAAGACATAATGACTATCCTGACTCGCAACGGATCTCCAAATGTCACCACTAACCAAAACACAACCAAGAAAACATAAGAGATCAACCAAGCTAAAAGTTCAAAACAGACTCTTGAAAAATGGCTAAGTCTGAATTCTGAAGCCTTGAAATTTCCTAGAATCTTAATCTTAGCCCGTAGAGGTCTGAAACCCATCTCAAATGAATCGTTGCATATATTAAAATATATCTTATACTTAAACGATATATTTTAAACCTCGAAGGACTACAACAGAAACCCAAAAATTGAATTTCAAAAGAAACCTCCTGAATTCAAAATGCAACAACATAGGCTTGAAGAACGCCCAAAAGGGTATCCAAATCAACTCTCAAAATGATCAGAACATTATAAAAAGTGCCCGCTGGTGACACGCGCAGATTTTAACCAAAGGGCGTGCGACACTTTTTACTAAGGGAGGGCGACACTTCTCCCTTAGTGCGTGCGACACTTCTCAAGAAGGTGTACGATATTGGAAAAGTATCGCGCGACATTTCTCATGAAGTCGTGTGACACTCTTCCAGTGTCGTACGTTACTTCTCTAGTAATGTGTGTGATACTTTACAATATCATATGACATTCTTTGTATGGGTGTGCGATACTTTAACAGTGTTGCACAATGCTGAACAAATGTCACCCATACAAAACCAAAAACACTTCCAAGACACAAAAAGGGGAAAAAATGACAAAAGAACCTCCACACCGGGGAGTACTAGATCCACATCTCGAGGCTAGAACACTCGAACTAGAATTGAGTAACTGAAATACAAAAAATGAAATCTAACTATCTATCAAACAAGGAAGGGAAAGTACAGAAGGGAAACATCACAACAACTAAAATAACATCGCAATGAATAGAATAACCAAGTAAGTACGTGGTTCCTCCCAACCATCAATGGTGTCATAAGACCATCTTGGGCCTTAGCCATCCCCCGCGCGTAACATCCCAAGTCACCGATCAGATTATCGATGCTGTTGTGATAGGAACATCACTACTAAACATGCTACACTATAAGTAAATGAAATCTAACATGCTAGTAGTAACATAAGATAACCCTGTAAACAGATAACATCATCTACTAGATGCTAAACATGATAACAAGGAATGCGTAAATCCAACATCATGTAAACATGGAACACAACATCCCAATGAAAGCATAAATCACTAGAAAGCATACTCCACAAATCAAAGTACCAAGTGACACATCCAGCAATGATCACGCTAGAACAATAGACCATCTCTATACACCGGTCCCTAGCAGTGGTGAAGGTAGCTACGCCTCCCAACCACGTAGCACCCGTAGGTCCACACCCGCCGTGTTGATGGAGATAATGACCCAACCATACACACACAAAACAACAACCATGGCTTACACACATGCCAAGCAATATGATGACTGAATCCAAGACAAAGATGATGCATAAACTATAGGTCCTGGTCAGACACCTCAATGGGCTACTATGTAGGGACTGACATCATGGAGAGTCGCTTGGCATCAAAAGCCCAAGCTTGGATCTATGTAGCTCAACTCCCTCAATGGAAGGCCAATACACAAAAGTACCATTTATTATCTTTAATTTTATTACCACCCCAAGTTTTAATTTAAGTATCACTTATATAAAACTTCCTCTGCCAATTGGGAAGTAGTCACCAGGTTGCAGGATAGAAGCCCCCTCCATATGCTACCCTACCCTACCCATGCTCATCCAACGATGAGTGCCTGAAGGCATGCAAACTCCCAACCCAACCCCACTGATCACAACTTCCAAAAGTACCAAGGAAGATCAGGCCCCGCAGGTCACTCGACAAAGTACATGTGTGTGGTACACCACCATCACAGAGATCATACACAAAGACAGGATGAGAATGCAAACAGAAGTCAATCAACTAAACCAAAATTGGGATGACGGATGCTACACACATCCCAAAGC
This sequence comes from Cupressus sempervirens, assembly GCA_028749045.1. Taxonomy (NCBI): domain Eukaryota; kingdom Viridiplantae; phylum Streptophyta; class Pinopsida; order Cupressales; family Cupressaceae; genus Cupressus; species Cupressus sempervirens. The sequence continues at coordinate 743,690,562 of CM053791.1, read as the reverse complement.
AATGAAAGATGCAAAAGTGTTCCAAATGGTATCCAAATGGATCATCCAGGTCCATGAACCACAATGTGCCGAGAAACTCGAGAAAATAGGGTGGCACACAAAATGAGGTAAAAACTCCAAATTTTGTAAAAATTAAAACCCATTTGGCCTTTGGGTTCAAAAACACCAAAAATCCAAAAATAATTTAAAACGGACACTGTATGCAAAAACGGCCAGCATAACGGTCCAAAAACCCAAACACCCATTTCAAAAATAAGTAAAATGTTCATACCCAACCAACCAGGCAAAACTAGCATCCAAAAACGGAGGGGAACACTAGTTCACAGCCTCCTAACATAATGCTACAAGAAACGGAAGCAGAAACAGAGCAAAAAATCTTAAAACAAGAAGGCCCTACCTGACAGCTAAAGGGGCCGAAACTGAAACCTGTAGAATAAAATAAATACTATGCCAAAACTGCTGAAACTGTCGGCAAAGCAAGAACTCTTTGAGCTAAATCCAACAAGACCAACCTTGCAAGGATCCCACACTCACAGCTCCCGCAATGAGCAAAACAATAATCCTTCAGAAGAGGATTTCCAAATTTGATCTCCAAACTCAATTTTCCAAAATGTGGGAAGTGAATAATGAATTCACTTTTCCAATATTTATTCATTTTGAGTGAATAGTTGATAATAGAAAATAGCTAGCTGGAGTAGTTAAACTCTGTAACAACCCAAATGAAAACAGGTTATTATCCGTAATGGAAATTCATTTGCAAGAAATTAAATCCAAAAGATTAAAACCCGAAAACCCAAAATTACAAAAAATCACTTAACACTTTCGCAATGAATGTGAACTTCTAAATGCATAGACATGTTCACTAGTCTAATCACATAATGCAACTGAGTTCAAATTTGCTAATCACCGAAAGGTTTTAATATAAAACAACTAAATAAGGATACGTCGACCATATAGGAGTGACATTGGAAAAATATGAACAGTTGGATCACTAACTCCATAGGCCACTGCCAAGGATATAATTCCTGCACACTAAAACACACGATCAAGTGCAAGTGCATATAACATAATAGCTGAAGCAATTAAAGCATTAAATAACTCATTAATCCATTTACATCACTCACATTTTCATTAATCATAAAAGATGAGAATGAAGTAAATAACCAAAGCATAAGGTCCATCACATCACAAAGAACCACATATGTGATCAATACATCATATAACTAGATAATCAGATATCATAGATCTGTTGTTATCTCAAAATAGCATCAACATGCAAATGTGATAAACTGAACAGCATAGCAACAAAGCATCTATGGTACAGAAATCAAAATATAACATTCGACCCTCAGGTCATCTCAAGGTACAAATATCAAAATAGTATCAAGTATCTCTCGAATCAAAAGTAAACAAGGTATAGACTGCAAACACGAGAGGCACTACAACTAGTATCCTCTCATATTGACGAGGCATACTACGAAATGCAAGGTCGCAACCATGCGTTCTCACTACTCCCATCCTAGCCTGTACAAGCACTCAAGGCATGGACGAGAACAAAAAACTTATCTTTTTAGGTTCATTTAGTTAGTATTAGGTGTGAATGTTATCACTTATTAATCCAACTTATAATGGATTACCCTGGCAGCCTCTTAGGGCCCCGGCCCCCATTGCAAGCCACTTCCCGTCAATACATGCAGATATCCTACCCTAAGCTCTTGGAACCATAAATCTCAAAATCACAAAAGATAATCCATAATAATATCATCAAATATGCATAAAAGCATCAAATCTCCATGAGCAACATCCATAGAAAATCATGAACACAACAGCTCTCTATTGGCAACTGAAGTATCACTGATAATCAAGTATCCAATGGTTCTCAATAACCAAAATATATCTCAATCATATTGATCAAAGACTCCAAAAATGGTTGAGTCAAACATGTCACAACATGACATCATCAAGAATAAATCCACAATATAGTCCCATCATGGCGACTAGAAAATAACCAAGGATAACTGATCAATGACCAAAAATAATGGTTAAGTCAAGTGTCTCATACATAAGAATCTCAACTATAAAAATCAGTAATCACATCCAATACATAGAGCATTCCATCACATAATCATGGTTGGTTTTATAAAGATCAAGATTAAAACATCATCATGACATCACAATCACATAACCCCCAAGCCTCTGGCAGACGTCCTATAACTGGTCAACACTAGTCAACCCAAAATTCAAAACAATAGCATTAATAATACACAATGTAAACACATGTTTTGGTTTTGCTTTATTTACAAACTTGAATTTAAATGCAAGAGTCTCGTTTTATGTTTTCCAATTTAAATATCAAGTGGAGAAATTTCACGTTTAACCTAACCCATGTTTTTGTTTAATAGATAAAAGTTTCTCCTCAAAACCATTAGACTCAATTTTCTAATTGATCTAATAATATTTTGTTTATATAAACATTGTTTGAAAATAACATTCCCAATGATTCCAATATTATCAACAAAATCTACATATTTCGAAAATTTTGATTTATGACACATTCTAATAATCAACCTTAATTAAACTACGTTTAATTAAGTTAATTATTAATATCTCTTTATTTTAATAATAATTGATAAGTTATTATTCATATTTTTAAATCTTCTACAATAACCTAAAATTTACATATATACATACTTACATAGATACATATATATACATATTTATATATAAATATATATATACATATATAAATGTATATTAATATATAATTATTAATATTCACATTTTTATTAAAATGAAATATAAAATCAAATTATAAGAATCGATTTCCATATATAACAATTAATAACCAAACCAAAGGCAATTTATATTGAATTCGTCGTCGATCATATTGCTTGCGCGCGACTTAAACCCATCGCGGGTACTCTACATCCGCAAGTACCCTGCGACCACTGCCATATGGCAGTACCGTGTCGCGGGTACACTGCGCATGCAGGTACCCTGCGACCCACCTATGTAAATATTAGTGGGGAGAAAGGGGGCGCTACGGGTTTATCCCACCCCTCCACACATTATAATATACATTTTTTTAACAAACGATATCAATAACATTTTTTCAAACGTTGATCTCATATAAATCGCAATGCGATTTTATATATATTTTCACTGCGATTTACAAAGTACGATTATTCAATGTATATGTATATATGCATGTGTGTGTGTGTGTGTGTGTGTGTGTGTGTGTGTGTGTGTGTGTGTGTGTGTGTGTGTGTGTGTGTGTGTGTGTGTGTGTGTGTGTGTGTGTGTGTGTGTGTGTTTATATGTACTCGTAGAATTAAACATCACAACACACACACACACACACACACACACACACACACACACATATATATATATGCAGATGTGAAAATTATAAACATGTATATTTTATAATGAGCATATACACAATTCATTTAAAGATCTCAATTTTTAGATTATTCCAATAAACTATTTGGTCTCAAAATTTATCCAATAAATTATCTAATGGTTTTGGCTACAAATTTAAACCCTAGCCCCGTGTTTTTTTAGATTTTTGCATAAAATTCTCAAATAAATTAAACCACCCATATTGAGAATGCATACAATAGAAATATGAAATTCTTCAAAAAACATATGGAAGACATGAAGAAGACAGGGAATGCATGATGCGGAAATAGCATAAGTAAAATCACAAGAATCTACCCGAATTCTGATGCTAAATCGCTCTTCCTCAGAAAACCCGCAGCGCAAGCTCCTCCCTTCTTCAGAGTTCTTGAGTCCTCCAATGCTCCAATTGCACTCCAAATGCTATGTCTAAGCCTTTAAGAATGCCTGAATATAAAGAGCTTTCAGGAAACATCTAGAATGCTTCTAGAAATAGCTGAAAGGTGTCACCAACTAAGCATGGGTCTTTTCCAACCTTCAAGATGAGCCATAGGGTTGTAGACACCATGTGCTTAATTGATGCACAAACCTTCGTGTTGTTGACACAAGAGAAATAGAAAAGTGTGTTAACTCCCATGCAAGCTTATAACTCCAATTCACTTTTAATATAATTTTCTATTAAATATTTATAACTTCCATTTTAATCTTTATAACTTTCATTTTAATTTTTATAACTTTTATTATTATTATTTATTTACTACTTTATTATTATTTTATTATTATTATTAAATTTTAATTTCTAATTTTCTTTTATTTAATTATTTTTCCTCAATTAATTCACATTTAATTAATTATAATCAAAATATCAAATAACATGTAATTTTCTCAAATAATTAATTTATTAATTAAATCTATTTATTAAGACTTAATTAATAGAAAATTCACCATGGACCTCCAAGATAAAATATGAAAACCCATCATAGAGAAAATCACACAAACTCAGTCTAAAGGGTTAAAAATCACAAATTATGTCATCCAACACATTCGGTGGGTAAAATATCCAGATACTTGTCCTACCTCACTATGATAATTGGCTTAAAAGTTTGGGATTTGGACTTGAGAATTTATCTCCCTTCTCTTATCATTGAGATAGTATAATAGGGTACACTCATCCTGGCAGTTCAGGGAAGTCGATACCCAGTACCTGCAACCTGCAGAAAAAATCATGCATGTACATACAATATATAATGCTAAGCTAAATAGACAATGGCAGGAAGTGGTGCATCATGTAGATCCTGACTAAGTAGGTGACTACGACTCCCTTCCTTAACCACATCAAAAATGGCATACAATAAGAAAACATGCACACCATACACATGCAAGTATGGGGTAAGTATCCATAATAAAACACATGAGATAATAACCATCAACTAATCATCAACAATAATTGAAAACAATATAATGATCATCATGTATGCATGAAATGTAATGTCTAAATGATCTCATCACATAACCTCTGAATCCATAACATAATGTCTGATAGTCTCAAAACAATACCACTAATCCATCAACATAAAACTAGTCCATCATAGTCTGATAACAATAGCAACAATATGTCTAGAAAAGATGTGAACAAGGGTAGGCACTACAGGTCCTAGCCCCATGGCACCTCTGAGAACACATGGTGACCATTTATCTTTATGTGGCTTCAAAAACCCTATGAAAATCTTTATTTCTTGCATATTCTACTATTGGTGTCAAATCCATGTAATTTGTATCTCAACAGTCACAACAAGTTTCAATTCTGGCAGTCAATCTTGAATCAAAAATCATGATTAGAACCTAGAAATCATCCTTATTTTACCTTTATGACTTCCTTCATGGGTCCATCTATGCACATGTGTCCAATCCTTGCATTCTTGCTTTGGTTATTCTCCATGCATCTTTGAAAAGCGAGAAAGTGAGAGGCGTTGATCTTCTTTTGATCAACGGTTTCCATAAAGTGTAGATCTTTTATAGTAGTCAGAAACTCCAACCAACCTGAGTGTGCAATCTAGATAACTTATTCTAACACATTCCTTTTTGCAACCCATAGTTAAGTCTGGTCTCACCATCTCCACATATCATTATTCTGGAGTTTTTTTAATTTAAAAAAACCTTTATCCTTCAACATTTAGGTCTGAACTTCATTAGAGTCATTGATCTAATATTTTTTGGATCGTTAGGATGTGTTGATGATCTAGGTCATCGTTCATAGCTTTGAAAGTTAGAAACTAGAGTTTATCTGACCACTTACAATCATACGCTAGCATTGCTTTGTAGCATCAAAAGCTCTTATTATTTTCTTTTTTGATCTCACGATCCTCCATTCATCGTAAGATCATAACCCTTCTATTTTCATATGGTCATGAGTTCCCCTTTAAGTTATTACACTTATGCACCCTTCACTTATCATAACATCATATCACTTGTCATTTGCCATGAGACACTTACAATGACATGACAATAGAATTGTCGTAAGGTCGAAAACTTGAAACACACACCAGTGATGCTATGACTACATGTTATATTGTGAGATCAGGATACTCAACACTTGCCTTTATGAACCTTTTCTAACCTTCACTTCAAGTTGACTTTTCAACTGACCAATGACATGTGTTCCTTTTATTGATTGACTTTTCCAACCACCTACGTAGCTATTAAGATTACATCTGGATTGTTCATGTGATAGATCAATGGTGCATATTTTCTTGCCTTTATATTTTAGTATATTTGAATATTTTAATTTGGTTTTCTACTAAAACAACTAGTTTCCCTATATTCTAAGCTCGATCACTTGTGATATCTTCTATTGAAATGCAAACCACTGTAGACAACGGTCTTCCTTTTGAATATTTAGATGATGAATTATTGGAGTTTACAGACCTTCTTCTCATCAAGAAGATGCTTAAAATTAACCCACCAAACCCTAAATCACCTAGCCCTTGACCAATGCAATGTTCACATGATTTCCTGCATAGGTTAGCTTGAAATGGGTTGATGAGAAGAGAGGTCATCCTAGAGGCACTCTAGACATAGAATCAACATTGACACAATAACTTGACTTCAACCTAAAGAAAAATGGGATGAATTGAAAATTGGGCAAAATAGACCAACACCCAAGATTTGGACTAGTTCACAGAGCAACTCATTATGGAACATGAAAAGTGTAGATCCTTAAGAAAAGTGCCCATTTTTTATTTGAAGTACACTAAAAAAGAATTCCAAAGGTGTGTATTATAGAAAATAACCTACATTATCATTGTACTGCTCATATACTTAACAAGGGATTGAGATTGTACAGTGTGTGATGAACCTACAGGGGAAAAGAGTTTTTAGTATCTTTTTATTATCCAGAATTTTTGGAAATGATTAATTTTTGGGTTTTGAGTATAACATAAGCATATGCAGACTCAAAATTTTTTTATCTTGTAATCAACTACTTAAAAAAAGGATCAAATATGAATATAACGTGTCATACTCTAGAGAGAGTTTTATTTAGAAAAAAAATATGATTACCCATGTTTTCTTTCTCCTTTAAATGCATCAAATGTCACTAGAAATCTATGTTTGTTGCATGACAAGAAATTTTGACTAAAATAGTTTAGTTTTTCTACAACCAAGTCATATTCCTTGAGTTTATGTAAGTTGGTATTTGTATGCAATATAGATATAATTAAAATCAAATAAATCATACCACTTTGTCTAATGCATTTTTCTTTATTCTTGCCCCAAGGGTTCTATTCCATCAAATTCACTCAACACTTGGTTTCTTCAGTAGTGTAGCACAAATTGCTTATGGTCAACATTAAAGGTCAAAATTTTACATTCATTTAATTTTTCCAACATATCCACTTAATGATACTTGATTATGGGGAATTTATAAATCTTGATGCCTTAAGATGTTCCTAATGTGGAATGCAAGGAAATTAGTCTCAATTCTTAAATTATATAGCACAGAACAATGTATCAAATGTGAAAATGCAAAAATGAGTCTAATCAAAATGAAAACCAGTTATTCAACTTGGAGAAAGGCAGATTAAGAATAAAAGATTGAGATCATTTTTAAGTCTTTAACTAAAGAGTTCCTATAATTACCTTTATGGTGAATGTAGTTTTCACTTAAGAAAAAAATGCTAACCCTAGCAGTGAACAGGAGGTTGTTGTTTGCTAACTAGCAGAACTTACAAGTAGATGATTGAACTCATTTTGATATAGGGAAACTTGGGGCATAGATTTTGGACATAGGATTACTTCTCAACATCCTATGCTTGTCCTTAATAATTATATGGAAAAATGAACACAAGAGTTCAACACATAGATCTATAGTCACCTTATAAAATAATCAGAGCGAGACTTTCGTGGCATAAAAATAAAATATGCATACATTTACTACCTCCTATGACAACTAAAAAAAGAAATAAGAAAGTTTATTACGCTAATGTCTAATTAAGAATATGGAGACTGCCTTATGACCTAAGGATTGAATTCATAGATTCTTGAGATTTAAATGATGTGAAGCTTGGAGTTAATCTAATATAACCTTGATACTAAACTCAACCATGTTTGATAACCATAAAGTAGATAATATACTCTCTAAAGTTTACTACTTGGAATGATACCCCAATTAAAATGAAAAAGACTATGACATGAACTTTTTCACCAATTTATACATTGATGCAAGAGCAATCACAAAGTATAATGCATAAACATATTCGCATGGTCAATCTTACTGTGGGATTTACTACAAGTTCGATACCCAACACAATGAGCGACTAAATACTCCAAAGATTGAAACTCACAAATATTAAACTTAGAAAAAGAGCAATAGCCTATTTTAAAATGAAGTAGTCCAATATAAACCTCATACTATTTTTGACACTTGCATAATAGAGATTGAGTATGGTAGAAAAAAAAAAAGCTTCTTTCCTATGATCATTCTTTTATTATTTTAAACTAGATCTTAATATGTGACTGGAGGCAATACTTGACCAAGAAATGAGATCATTGGTAGGATGTTGGGATTGGGAATAAGTTATTATATAGTCTAGAAACTAATTTGGTATTTTCCATAGAATTTCTCCAATTCTTGGTCTCACAAATTTTGGCTTATGTTCATGCCTAAGCATAGAAGTGTGTTTCTCCTGAACTTGATAGATGTTTTTGTTTCATTTTGTATGACTATTATCTTTAATTAAAATTGCATCTAATTGCTACTCTTCTTTGAGCCTCTCATCAAATATAAATTTCTATTAAAATAAGAAGATATCCTCATCCATTTTGATACACAACAACTCAATAAAATTAGGAACAGGCGACAATAACTAAATGAAGTTGTCATACTTTCCACCATCTCTATAGCATCTTAGACATATATTGTTGAAGTCATGTAATGATATAAATATGGAACAAAGGAACCATCACTTGCATCATTAAATACTCATCTTTTTCCTTAAATCTATTAAGTTGGTCAAATTACTAAGCAAGTAAAGGGTGAAAGGACTAGTAGACTCTACTTTACACTTGCTACAACTAAGGTTGAGTACCATAGGCTACATTCCCTTGAAGAATATTCTTATTCTAGAAAAATTCCATAGATGTGTATGACGTGCCTGATCACAATAATGGTATCATTTATCTATTAGCTCTCATGGTTTTAGGAAAATCTCCTATAGCTTTATGTGGATATCCTCTCTCTCTCTCTCTCTCTCTCTCTCTCTCTCTCTCTCTCTCTATATATATATATATATATATATATATATATATATATATATATATATATATATATATATAGGGTTTAGTTTTTTTTAACTAGATATTTTCCAAGACATGTCTAGTGGAATCTATAGAAGACAAGATTAATTGAGTCAAAACTATCAGCTAAGCCATCTTGACATAGCTAAGATTGGCTATAATTTGAAACAATCAAACTGTGTTGGGTAAATGATAACACTATAAGCCTTTTTTGTGTTACATTTAATCGAAAAGAATTTAAGATGCTTTAATTGAATTTAATCCAATGGTCAACATTGGTGGTCTTGATAATGTGGAAATCCTCCCAACACATGATGGGAGGTGCCCTACAATGCCAAATTTCTAAAGCTTTTAATTTGGGTTTAGCTATATCCTAGGTTTAAAAATGAATAACAATTTATATTATTTAAGAACTCATTTATGTGACCAGAGAAGAATCTAGAGATTTGATGAGGGTGACATGATTTAAAAGCCACAACTGTGTAGGAGAATTTACCATCTAGATTGTTTAACCTCCCAACCCTCAAAATTCCATTACTAAAAGCTTTGAATACCTTTGAAAACATCATTTAGTTTTTTTAACCTTGAGCTAGTTTACAAAGTTCCTTGTGGAAATATAATTTTGGTGAGAAAATGAGAAAGTTGAAAAACATTTTGGGAAAATGTAATTGACCTTAAAGTATCTTGCATGAGATAATCCAACACATATAGTTATCAAATAGAAAATCTAAACCACTAAAGAGGAATGCAAATGGGGCCATAAATTATCTTGCATATGTCAAGGCACAATAGATAAGGCCCAGGACACTAACTTGAAATGGCTCTCATGTTGTAGATTACTACCAAACAAACTTCTCCAAATAAAAAATGGAGAACACATTTTATTTTATTTTATTATTAACCCAATTAATTTTGACCAACTCAAGCATAAAAGCAAAAAAAATATGTATTCAACAAGCCCATTAAGGGCTTGGTCAAAATAAAAAGTCAAAAATTGGCCTATAATGTACTAGTGAATTGACTATTGCAGCAACATATTTTGCTTCTATTGTAGACTAAGAGATACAGTTTCACTTCTTGCTTGTCCAAGACACTAGCCTCTTTCCAAGAGAGAATGCTCCACCACTAGTGTTATTTCTATCATCAATGCTTCCTGCTCAATCAATATCAGTGAATGCTTTCAAGTCAAATTTGTCTCCTTTCTTATACCACAAACCATAATATTTAGTACCCTTTAGATACCTCATGATTCTTTTTATTGCCATCATATGATTTTCTTTTGGATTAGTAGAAAATCTTGCCACCATACCAACTGCTAATGCTATATTAGGTCTTGTATGCACCACATACTGAAGTTTTCCAATCATTGATATGTATGTAGTTTGATCTACTTCTTTTGAATCATCATCTTTGAAAATCTTATGTCCAGTAGACATAGGTGTTCCAATTGGTCTAGAATCTGCCATTCTAAACTTCTTTAGTATCTCCTTGATGTACTTTTATTGAGTAATATAGATACCATCCTTCTTCCATTGAATATATAGCTCAACAAAGAATTTGATCTCTCCAAACATTGAAATCTCAAATTCCTTACTCATTTCATCAAAAAATATTTGCACAAATCATCATTTCTAGTAAATAATGTATCATCCACAAATATTTCTACCAACACAATTTTCTTATCTGGTCCTTCTTTGATGTATAGGCTTTTGTTATCATTAGTTCTTTAAAAACAAAACTTGATGAGATAATTATGCAATCTCTCATGCCATGATTTGGGGGCTTATTTGAGACCATATAAACCTTTGTGTAATCTAAAAACCATGTCCCTTTTTCTAGGATCAATGAAACCTTATGGTTGCTCAATGTAGACTTCCTCTTCTAAGATTCCATTCAAGAATGTTGATTTCACATCCACCTGATATAATTTGAATCCTTAGTGTGTAGCATATGCAAAGAGTGCTCTTACACCTTCTAGTCTAGCAATACAAGAAAAAAAAATTCCATATTCAATACCTTCCTCTTGAGCATAACCCTTGCAAACTAGCCTTGCCTTTTTTCTTGAAACTTCTCCATTTTCATTCAACTTATTTTTGAATACCCATTTTGTGCCAATTACATTCTTATCCTTGGGTCTAGGAATAAGAGCACAAGTTTTATTCCTTTCAATATGATCGATCTCTTCATTCATTGCTTCAATCTAGTTTTATTTTCTAATGCATCTTTAACTATTCTAGGTTCAAATTAAGTATGCAAACATGTACCTTTTAGTTTGTTCCTTTTCATTGTTTTTTTTGTATTGATCTCCAATTATTTTCTCAAGTGCATGATGCCTTCTAACATATCTAGCAAGTCTAGGCTCCTTCTTTATGAATTCACTAGGTTCACCATGATTTTTTGAATCATGCTCGAGTCCCACTGACTATGACTCAGGTCCATCATTCTATGACTTGATTTCCACTAGCTAAAACTCGAGTCCTTCCGAGTGCAAACTCAAGTCCTTTTGACTATGACTCGAGTTGCACTAGTTGCAACTTAGGTTGAACTAGAGATTTTGGGAACTTGGGTGGTGAAGACTATTGACTCCCAATTGCATTAGATAAAGTATTAGGTTCATAGTAAACAAAGTTTTTGTAGTTTTTAAGTTCCTTACTGCTTTGTTCCTCACTCTTTTCTACAAACTTGTAAATCTTTACATGTGCACTTTCTATAACTTTATGAGTAGATAAATTTAGACATGTATATGCTTTGCTCTTTTTGGAGTATCCCAAAAAGATACCTTCATCACTTTTCACATCAAATTTTCCTTTTCTTGACTCCTTTAGAATATAGCATTTACTTCCAAGTACTTTGAAATAACACACATTAGGTTTATAGCCATACCATAATTCATAAGGTGTTTTCTCTGAATATTTCTTCAATTAAACTTAGTTCAAATGAACTGCAGTGTCAATTGCTTCCTTCCAATATTTGATAGCAATGTTCTTCTCTATCATTAGGGTCCTTGCACAATCCATGGTTGATTTGTTCCTTCTTTCAACTATGCCATTATGTTGAGGTGTACCAAGTGCAAACACTTCCCTTTTTATTCCTCTCTCATTGCAAAATTCATTGAATTCATTAGAAATGAATTCTTCTCCTCTGTCTAATCTTAAACATTTCAATTTATTTCATATTTCTTTCTCTACTCTAGCTAGATACCACTTGATCTTTTGAAAAGCTTTTGATTTATCCTTTAGGTACATAATTGTCATCATCCTAGAAATTTTATCAACAAATAAAATAAAGTAATTATCTCCACAGTATCTTTCTATGCCAATAGGTCCACAAAGGTCTGTATGAACCATCTCCAACACTTCTTCAGAATGATACTTTTTGCTTTTGAATCTTGTCTTTTCTATCTTTCCAATTTGAAAATTCTTGCACATGCCCATGTCAGGTTTCTTAAGGATTGGAATACCTCTTACTCTTTTGTCTTTGTTTATTTTGACTAGGTTATCAAAGTTCACATGACATAACCTTGTATGCCATAACCATATTTCTTCTACTTGAGCAAGGAAACATGAAATTTCATTAAGATCTAGGTAGAATAGATTACCTTTTGTTTGATTGCCAGTCCCAACTAGATTTCATTTCTCATCTAGCAGATTGGCCTTTCCATTCATGAATTCTACCTTTAATCAATGTTACTCAATTGAGCCACACTAAGTATATTATAATCTAGTCCTTCAACTCAATAAGTATTATCACATCTGAGATCATTGGTTAGTGCAATACAACCTTTTCCTTTCACATAACATGGTTCATCATTGCCAAATCTTACACTTCCACCGTCATAGTGTACCAAGTTCTCAAATTTAGATTTGCCACCAATCATATGGTGAGAACAGCCACTATCAATAATCCATGTGTCATTCTTACTAACATGTGAGATAAGGGTCATCTTATCATCCTCATCATCTAATTCATCCTTAACAGCAATGTAGACCATTTCATCTTCTTCACTACCATTAGAATCTTTAGCAATATAATAAGATTTTTTACCTTTTTCCTTGTAGTCCTTATATCTTTTTAAATGATTCTTTCCTTTGTACTTTTCATGCTTCTTTTCTTCTTTGCCTTCTCTATTTGGACACCTTGCAGCAATGTGACAAACTTCTTCATAATAAAAATAGATCAAAGGAATTTTTACTTTGTACTTTCCTTTTCCCTTGGGAAATATTCTAGAAATTAATGCTTTAATGACTTCAAGATCTTCATCAAAACCATCTTCATCTTCACTCTCAGATTGCCTTTTAGATTGTTTAGCTTTCTTCTTGAGTAATAGCTTATCTTGAAATGTAGACTCAAGGTTTCTAGAGTTAGGAACATAGTTATCATAGTTATCTAACTCAAATATTGCCAACCTTCCCATTGGTGCATCCAAAGTTATATCATTCTTGGGATTGCATCTCATCTCTTGAATTTCTAAAACTCTAATTGCATATATAGGAAGAAGAGTTCTAAGAACCGTGATTACCATTGTCTCATCTTCTATCTTTCCTCATAAGGCTCTGATTTCACACACACTGGCTTTGATTCTTTCATTGTATTTTGAAATGTTCTCATCCTCTCTCATCTTCATTTGATCAAATTGACCTCTAAGACTTTCTACCTTAGCTCTACTCAAGTTGTCATCTCCTCCATAGATGGCTTGCAGCTTGATCCACACTAGTGCATTTGAGGTCATTTTGCGACCAAAAATTGCGACCAAGTTTTTTAAATGGGTTGCTTGGTCGCGTTATAAAGCAATTTTTTGTTTTTTTTAATAACTAGCCCGTGTTGGTCGCAATTGCGACCAATTATTTTGGTCAGAATTGTGACACACAGGGAAGCATAAAACAAAACAAAAAAAAAAGGGCAAAATATTTCATTTGGCTTTTGCGCGAGGTTCATTTGGCTTTGGCGCGAGCGAGGGTCTCCATCAACATTAGCTCTGCTACAGATCCTTTTCATCTGGCTTTGGCTCGAGGGTCTCCATCAACATTGGCGCGAGGGCACGTCTGATCCGGTGCATTTGATTGTAGAAATTTTGAGGGCACGTCTGAAATTTTGAGGAGTTCCATGTGATTCTATTAGACTAATTTATGAAAACCATTGCAATGTGCCTTTAAAATAATGTATTGGGTGCATTTCATTTCTATTTCCATTTGAAATTGCTTTCAAAAAGTCTACTACATTATGCTTTGACATCAGTTGATGGGTTTATGATAGTTTGCATTCATATTAATTGGTTATTGTATAAAATTAAAGTTGGCTCAATGTTTTGATTTGTATAGGCATAACATTCCACTTATTCTCATTTGTAAAGGAACTCCAACCGATCACAGTACCATTTTTATCACTAACCATTTATATCAAATAGTGATAAAAATGGTCAGTGGGTCATTCAGAACAGCGGCTTTTCAAAGAAACAACTTTTATCTCTGAATTTCCGATATTTTACTTGAATTAGATGGTTTCATAGGCATTTATAGGAAGCCAAACAACATTACATAAATCTTTGAAGAGATTGCTTCTCATAGTATTGGGGAACAAATGAGTTGGGTGGCAGGCCACAACACTCATAGTTGAATGCCATTTACACCGCACATCTTTTTCCAAATCTTTTATTCAACAAGACCACATCACACACCATAATAAAAATGGACCTTCCTTAAACTTATTCAATATCTCAATTATATAGCCCATGCAAGACATCGTTTAACATCACAGTCAAAATGGTCATCATGTGGTCAATCTTTCAACTTATTACCGTATACTATGGGTATGTCTATTGAGGGAATGATTGGAAAATTGCATAAAAAAATGTAAAAAATTGTATAAAACATGGGTGAATACATAAATCTTAAAATGGTGAAACTAAGGGTAGAGATTTTAGGGAGTCAAAGAGATGTTTAGTGACATGATTAGCTTCCGGCATAGATCAGATTACATAATTAGGGATAAGGATTGTAGTCTGTAACTCTTTTTTGGGGCTTCCTTTTTATGATATGCAGTGTATCATCTCATTAGATTCTTCACTCATACTATGTGACTTTCCACGAACTGCCTATTTGGATTATGTTCATGATCTCAACTATTAGGGGAAACTCTGCACACTCTGTCTTCTCTCGACTGTGTAGGGTTCTAGAATTTTGAACACTTTTGATCTCCTTATGGCTTGAAGAGCCTTATCTTTATCAGGTCTTCTTCCTTTGAAATGGATGTCATCTGAATTGACACTGAGTTTCTTATCAAATGCAATTGGCTACTTTGCATAATTCACACTAATAGAAATAGAAACACCAACTACTTGTTACTCTGCAAGGAAAAAGTGAGCATCTTTTGTACCCTTTCACAACTTTCATGCAATCTTTTGTGTCTATTACAAAGTGCACTCCACATTTAATGATTCATCTTGATAGAAGTCCTCTCCTTGGAAAATAACAAGCTTTTTCATTCTTGAATAGGGCTTGACTACTATTCTATTTATCCCATGAATGCCATGTAAAACTCTCTGCCATATACTGACATATTCAGGCTGTATTGTGTTTTTTAATGGAGACTTTTAATGGATTTCTACCAAGTCACTAATTTAAGAATATGCTCTCTTTCGTCAAGATTACTTTCTAGGATAGTTACTAAACTTTTTATGTCAATACTTCAATTAGAAATATGCTTTCTTGTTCAGCAACACAAAATCTGCCTTGTCTTCATAATTTTTATTATAGTAATATTTACTTTAATATATTTTTATTAATATTTACCACAATGTCAATTAATAATTACTTTAATATATTTTTATTATAGTAATATATTATAAGAAAAAATTAAATCTTTAAAAAAAAAAATTAATACCATAATATTTCATATGAAAAAGATATAGGCTAGTGTAAATGTAAAAAAAAATTAACTAAATTTTTCAGATGTTAAAACTAGCACATATGTGAATTTAAAAGATTTATTTATATAATCTATTAATATTTTCTTTAAAATTTATCTCGACTCCAAGGAAAAAGCTAAGGAGTGAGAAAACATAAATTTGAGTGGTAAATGGATCCACCTAGGATTCTATTGGAAGCCAAAGTGGATGCCCGTATTGCTGTTCTTTTTACTAAAATAGATTCAAAATTCATAAGCTTGTATTAGATAAAAGGGAAAACTTTATACAAATTGTCAAAAACCTGTGACTATCAAATACAGGGCCTTTGATCATTTCTGCCATAAACATTCAATAGAAAAATCTCTTGTCCATAATTTTTGGCTTCCTCACACTTACAGACACCTCAATTCTGATTTATATATCTGAATTAAGAATCATGAAAATTAATTATAGTTCATAATTTTTTTCTACTTTCTGAGATCTATATAATTCTGATGATGGGTGTGATTTCAAAAATTGATAAAAGCAATTTGAGACAATCAAATTAAATTGTAAATTTTTCATCTTGGAAATCTTAGATTTGAATCTATTGAAACTTAATACATAATAACAAAAACATTTATAACAAAATCTACCTGAGCTTTGAAGACAAGTGGTTCATAGTAAACTGACAAATCCTCAAAATTAAGTATAGAAAGACTTTTAGGCCACTCTCCAGACAGAATCTCTTCCACAATCTCAATCCTCTCCTCTCTTTCCACTTCCACACTTTTACTTGAACTCACATTGAATGCATACCTCACCTGACCTCTTGATTACCTTCTCTTCCTTTCACACTGAGATACTTGTGTTGGTAATAATGGCAGTGCAGCAAATGCTACACACTTCAATTTCACTACATTTACCAAAGACATTGGTTGTTCCTCTCTACTTTATTATAGTCAATTCAATATCTCTTGCATTTTGACATTTATATAGCAAATTAAATGGGCCATACTGAAATAAATGAGAGCTAAATGGTTTCAGAATTGCAGATATACATTGAATCGTATCTTATATGTGGGTCCATTTTAAGACACGTGTCTATACATTGGCAAAGATTTGGAATGCCTTGGCACATTCCTCTGAATTATTGTGTAGTGGATAAGATGGACTAAGCTATTGAAAGAGATTGATGGTAAATTCTGTGGACTCTGATTTGCATGAAACAACTGCATATTACAAGTGGCTTCTACAATGGAGGACAAATTGTTTTTGACTCTTGTAAAACAACTAGCTTCTACATGGAAAGTGGGGAAGCTAAATTTTAGGGGCTTCAAATGAAGCCAAATCTTTGAATGAAGGTCCGAAGGGGCTTCACTCGAAGCCTCCATGCCGATATTGGTGTGGGGGCTTTGAATGAATATTAGGGCTTCATTCGAATCTGACATGCAGACCTCGTTCATACTCCTAATAATCGATCGAAAAAGCTTTCAAATGCAAAAAAAATTCTTTTTTATCCCATGGTTTCATGTATGAGTTGGTGGACTAGGGTGCTAAGAGGGAAGTCAGTAACATCATACCTTGCATCAACATCTTCGTCTATGGTGCAGGAGCACCTAACTCTTATGAAGTACAACTCAGCAACTGTTTGACAAGCTTTAATAGTTGACATGTAATGGGTGATTGGTGTCAGGCTACTATGTATGCATTAATCTCAGTCTTGAATGCAAAAGAAACTGTGAATTCACCAAATAAGGTCAAACTTATTTTTGTTGATTTAATAGATTTGATTTGAGAATGATGGTCTAATGATTTGAGAGAAAGAGTTGAGAGACAGATGGAGAGAGAGATAATACAAGTGATAGAAAGACTCCTAGATAATATTCTTGAGGACAATGTGTATTATAGTCCTTACCATGTTTTCCTTTGATCTACCAAAAGGATGGTGGCATTCTACAAATGGCATGGCTCTTTCTACCACTTGTATTATCTCTCTCTCCATCTGTCTGTCCATTCTTTCTCTCAGATCATCTGACCAACATTCCCAAATCAAATCTTGACCCTATTTAGTGGATTCACAACATAAACTTCAAATGCTTCTCCTATCAAATATGTAGATTTCACAATAGCTAAGAAACATAATTTTAGGCATCATGGTCACATTTTTTTGGAAACGTAATTGGCTTGTGTACCCAAGCAATGCAAAGCAACTTCCACACCTTCAATTCCAAGTCGAATTCATCTATAAGAATGATCGCTTGCCAACAATTGCTGAATACATCTGTAGCTCATGAATACAAGGTCCTCCAACAAATGTATTCAACAACTGTTGGCAAGCGATCATTCCTAGCTCATGAATACAAGGTCCTCCAACAAATCTATTTAACAAATATTGGCAAGCGATCATTCCTAGCTGCTTTTGTTTTATAAGGTTTGTCTCAATCCCAATAGGTTGTAGTTTCATTTTCTAGATGAACTTCGTTGCTTGGGTATACAACTCAATTACATTGATTCCAAAAAAATGTGACCATGATGCTTACAATTATATTTCTTAGTTGTTGTGTCCTAAGATCCCTTATGACCCTTTACGACCATTTACAATCCCTAAGAATAAATCTCAGAGCTCTTAAAATGTCGTAAAGGGTCATAAGAGACTCCTAGGAGGGGCCATGATGAGCTTCCACCTTCATGTGGTTGGCCCTGTTAAGTAGAGAATGCTATAGTTTTCACAAAACAAAGAGAAGCTCAATAATTTAAGGTCTTAGTCCATAGACAAATTAAATTAGACTTATTATCCAAAACACATTAAAAACATGCACATAAACATGGTAGGCACTAAATAGAGATAGTTGGAAGAGAATTTAAAAAAAAGATTAAGGATTATGTTATTTTAAGAAATATTTAAATAACAATTATAAATTGAGTTAAATCAATAAGTATTCGTTTCTACCTTTTCCAATATAAATTTAAATATTGAATGGTCTCTCCTTTATATCTTAATCCTTCAATACTCATAACTCTTTATTGCATTCATTTTGATCATTCACTAAACTTAATTAAATTATAATTATATTACATGTTATTTTAATTTTTTATATTTTTACTTTTTATTTTTATTATTGAATGTCATGTCAAAAAGGGGACATTATAGTGAGATGCATTACAATATAGCAAAATAACAAGAATATTATTGAAACAAACTGATACAACATTTAGATTATAAAATCAAACTGCTGCAACAACACAAATTAGCCTAACAGAAAGCATAGAATATCATTCCCACAATGACTAAACATTTACCCACTAAACTACACCTCTTCTAAATAATGTAAGATGTTGATAACAAGTTGATACTGCCATCACACATGTCAAATTAGACTGATACACACTAAAAGCCACCCTAATCAATTGTAGTTAACATCTGGATGCACACTTATAATTGATGTCAATCAGAATACTGAAGGTCTGGAATAGGGCATAGTGGCTGCTGATACAACAGGTACAAACTCATAGAAAGCTCACCAGATTCGCCAAAGTCTACATAACTAAGACTTAGCATCAAAGGTTCTCCCTAGGCACCTCGAAACCACCAAATATTGGCCCCAAAATAGGATCCCTTCATCTTCAAGCTCTCACATACTTGCTCCACTTGGTACAGCACTCCATAAAGGTCATCTATTCACTTTCAACTTGGACAGCCTACAATATGGTCTTTGTATACAATTCATTTTTTGTCGTTTCATTATATGGTTTGAACAAGTGTGGAAAAAAATCAAATTTTTATTATGAATTTTCTATTCACCAATCTATGTTAAACTAATCAGCAAGGTCACCTTCCTAATACTTTATGAACTGGATGCTATTCGCAAGGTCAGTTTCCTAACACTCACTATAGTACTTGCTATTCAATTGAGATAGACACGGCTCATTAGTTTGTTTGTATTCTCTTTGGATTTTGTTAAAGAAGACAGCTGAATGCTATATGATGAACTAAAAATTTTGTGGTGTCAATAGACTTGTGCATTTCTTGAGCCAAATTACCATCCCCAGTGACATTTTTTGTTGTTCAAAAGCGGCACCATACTAGACTATTTGCAAACAACCATGCAGATAGGCATTCTATAGATAGACTTGGGAACATCTTGCCAAGTCTTCAGTACATAATAAAGCAACTGAATTTCATAAATTGTTTTTTTGATAGTCGATTTGTTTAAATATTGCCCATAAAAAATTACTTAGTACATCTCATCTTTTTTCTGCACAAGAGCTTGCAGTTCTGAAGAATCAGATAGCGAAGAATTTGAAGAAGATATTGTAGCAAAGGTATATGTGGTGTTCTTTTTTAAGTGAAAATGTGATTGGAAATTTTGTATATTGTCATATTTCACTTGCAGAAAGGTCAAATTGTAAATAGAGGTGAACTTGTATCGATTTAAGTTTATTCTTCATTATTTATAATGCTCTCGATTCCTCCTTTGTAGCTATAAAAATACTTGTTCATTTTCACCTTTCCAGATACCCTTTACCAGGTTCTTCAAGATTCCAAAATTTCTTGGGCTGACCCCACTCCAACATGTCCTAACTCCTACTTGGTTCAGAGACCATACTCCTTTTTATATGTGTCTTCCTCTTACTACTCCATCTATAGGTTGCAAAAAAATCATCCTTCTTCCACCAACAAGTAATTCCATTCAAGAAAGACCATGTCTGATGATATCAACGCACAAAAAAATAGGGCTCGGCAATTGCTAGACTATGGTCTAACTTAAAAAGAAAAGGTGATGGAAAATGTTATTGTCCTTGCAAAATGTGTAAGGGCTTAAAGACTCGAAGATATCTAATCACAATAGCTGAGCAACATTGTAGGCAACATGGTCACATTAAAGGGGGAAACGAGTATCGCCCATTGGTATGTATTTTAATAGTTTATAAACTACATGAGACATGATTTGATGATGACATGATGGTCATGGTTAATATAAGGTAATCATTTTCATATAGGTCAACATCCCTGAGTTTCATGTTATGGACCATGACAATTTGGAGAATGCGGATTTCCAAACGAGGGAACATGGAGGTGTGAATATTGAAGTAGAAGGTCATGATACCATGGAAGAAGATCAGGACGATGAAGATCACGATGATCAAAATGATCACAATGATCAAGATGATAATGATAATGATGATGATGATGATGCTAATGATGATGCAGAGTTTGATGTACCTTTACTTGAGAAGGCAGAGCAGCCCCTATATGAAGGCTCCAAAACAACTCTTCTTGCCGCTGTATTGTTATTGGTGAACTTGAAGGTAATGAATGGTTTATCCAATGTAGCAATGACACGTATGTTAAGGTATGCCATCTTATTTCATTATTTTACTCATAGTTCCCTTACAATTAACATTGGGTTCGTGTAGCAATTAATATTCTTTAAATTAAGAAATTATATTTTTGGTCATAGGTTGATAGGTGAGTGTTTGTTACCACCATCAAACATTCTACCTCGCTCATACCGAGAATTATCTGCCATCATGAAAGATATTGGAATGGGGTATCAAACAATAGATGCATGTCCGAACGATCATATTATATATTATAAATAGCATGAATTTGCAACACAATGCCCTACTTGTCATATCAGTAGATATCAATCAGATCGATTAACAAAAAGGTGCCTCGCAAGGTTCTTCGGCATATTCCCATTATTCCACGTCTGTAATGATTATTCAAGTGCCATAGCTTGGCACAATTTATGGATTACCATGCACGCAATAGAAGTCAAGATGACATTATGCGAATGCCTATAGATGGTTTGGCATTTAAGGAAATACAGGAAAAATGGCCACACTTTAAAGAAGAACCTCATAATCTCAAGCTTTCATTGGCAACAGACGGTGTCAATCCTTATGGAGAGATGAGATCTACTTACTCAGTGTGGCCTATTTTTGTTATCAACAATAACATACCTCCTTGGTTGTCCATAAAGAGAGAGCACATAATGTTGACACTGATTTTTCCAGGTATTTTTTGATTTAGTGGTCATCTAAATTAATTTATTATTACTAATCCATCAAATGGTCAAAATAATTATGTAATGTTTTTGCTCATTCAACTAGGTAAGTACCAAGTCAAAGATATCAACGTATATATTGAACCCCTTATCGACGAGTTGGTGGTGTTATGGAATGGGGTTACTGTGTATGACATTTGTAGACCAATAGGACAAAGAAAATTTTAATTTCATGCAATGCTTGTATGGACAATACACGATGCCCCTGGGCTAACACATTTTTGTGGTATGTTCTCTTCTTGACACCTCTTTTTTGGTATGTCAAAGTTAACACATTTAATCCAATTATACACAATCTTGTAGGTCTTCAGACAAAGGGTAAATTTGCATGTCCAGTTTGTGGTCCAAAGACGAAATCTCGTCATTCAAAAAGTTTAAGAAAGTAGGTGTTTGATGAGAATAGACACTTTTTACACAGAAATCATAAGTACCAAATTATCAAAAAACATCTTTTCAATGGTCTAAAAGAGACTACATCAAAGCCACAGAGAATGACACCTCACCTATGGAAGTTGGCATACAATAAAATAAATCATCGAGGTAATGTCATTCCATTTGATGCTTTTTGTTTCAAATTTATATTTCGATATTATGTTTTGTTTACTGATGATGTGATTGATGGTTGTGAAGGTCGTCAAGACATCAATGTCCAACTTCCAAAAGGACTAAAAATTTATCCTACATAATTTACTAGGTTGCCGTACTACGAGCAACTCCCAATTGTGCATTTGTTTGATCCTATGCATATTGGAAAGAATGTAGCAGAGACATTATGGAAAATCTTGGATGGAAGGCATGACAAAGATCAAATTGTCAAAACTTGTAGTGACATTGAAGAATCCAACCATGCAATGAAAAATGGTATTTGACCAAATAAAAATGGAGACCAGATTGATACAAGTGCCCTTAGTTGGTTATTGTCAGAGCAGCAGAGCAATGCTATAAAAGAAGTCATAAAAAAAATACGATTTCCTACAGGATTTGCTATGAACATAAACAATGTCATATCAAATAAAAGTGAATTTGGGCCAGGGTTGAAAACACATGATTGGCATACATTTATTAAGGTAATTCATGTTATTTTGTATTCACTATATATTTATATACTACATGTAGTTTCAATTGCATTCTTTTATAAAGTATTGACAAGATCATTTTACAAATATTGCAGTACATTCTACCTCTATCTCTCCCACACCACTTTGCTAACAATGTCAAACAGGTTATATATGATCTTGGAAAATACATGAGGTGGTTGTCATCTAAAGAAATCAATAGAGAAGATATAAAATATTGGAAGAGAAAAATTCCTCTTCTGATGTGTGAAATGCAAAAGTGTCTACCTCCAAGTTTTTCCAATGCACAAGAACACTACCTCATACATCAAGTTGAGGAGATTGAATTGTGTGGACCTATACCAACCAGGTCAATGTGGATGGTTCAGAGGCACTTGAAATTTTTGAAAGGCTTGGTTCACCAGAGAGCACATCCCAAGGGTTCCATGGTGGAGGGATATATGGTATACCAAACCATGGTGTACATTACTGAATATCTTCCTAAGTTTGCAGCAAACATCCATGTAGATAGTATTTGGGATCCCAACTCAATTAACAAATTCGAAGGGGAGTACTTGATGGGAAAAGGTAGATCAAGGAAAGTGAGAGGTAAATCTAAGATTTTATTGTAGTTAATTAATTCATATAAATCTTCAATATAAGTTATTTTTAATTGGCATATTTATTTGAAACAAGTGGTCGAGAGTGGGATGCAATACATTTGTATATTGTGAAAAATCTTGATTGGATGACAAAATGGATTGAACGATGTCAACAAAATGGTTGCTCATTAACATGGGAAGGTGTTGGTTCATTGGTTACAGAAGCTCATTGTAATGGAAATTCAAATGTTATGCCGATGGTAGTTGATCTAGTAAATGGTTTAAGAGGTGGAGAGGTACGTAGAAATTTATTAATGATCATAACTTTACGTATGTTTCGTATCAACTCATGATGCAAATAATTTACACAGACTTCAAAAATTGTAGTTCAAGCAGCACAAAGCTATGTACTATCATGGCCACAAATTCTGCATAAAAGGGTTGGATGACACAAAGAAAACTTGTGATTCTGGGATAACTGCAGTTTTTGAGGTCACCAATATATCATCTAGAAGCGACATACATCCTCAACAATCTCAAAATCAATACTATGGAATCTTGGATGATATAATTGAGTGTGAATTTAACACCTTCAAAGTAGTTCTATTTGTCGTCAAATGGTATAGGTTACGACTAAATCAAAATGATCCAGATAGAACGGTTATTCAACATGATAATGGATTTACAATGATCAATACAAGGTTGTTTGAGCCAGTTGGAGATGAGCCCTATGTTCTTCCAAGCCAATGTGAGCAAGTGTTTTACTTAGAGGTTCCAAATAAACAGGGTTGGTCATTTGTTGTTAGACATGATCCAAGAGGAAGGCCGATAAATTATAATGTTATGGAAGAAGAAGATATTGAAGATGATGAAGAAGCAGATGATGAAGATCAAGATGATGGTGATGACGATGATGGTGATGGTGATGGTGATGATGATGATGATGATGGCAATGATGATGATGATGGCGATGGTGATGATGGTGATGGTGATGATGGTGATGGTGATGATGATGGCGATGATGATGGCGATGATGATGGTGATGATGGCAATGATGATGATGATGATGATGATGATGATGATGATGATGAAGAAGATAATCAATGACTACAAACGTTGTCACCCCTTCTGTTGACGATCTTGCATTCCATATATAAGGTAAATTTGTTCATGTTTACAATGTTGCATATTGTTCATGTTGTCTTCTAAGTTATTTGTAGCATACACGTATCATGTAATTTTTACCGAACTTAAGATAAATTATTAACATATGCAAGAAATTTGATTATATATTTATTGTGTTCATTTCTAATGATTACAACATATGTTATTTATAGTTACCAATGTTTATGTTGTGTCTGATTATGACCCTTTTTGCAAATAGTCAATTGACTATAGGTACATCGTCACCCCTTCTGTTGACATGTTTGCGATGTTGCCTATTGTTCATGTTGTCTTCTAAGTTATTTGTAGCAAACATGTATCATGTAATTTTTAGCTAACTTAAGGTAAATGATTAACATATTCAGGAAATTTGATTACATATTTATTGTGTTCATTTCTAATGATTACAACATAGGTTATTTATAATTACCAATGTTTATATTGTGTCTGATTGTCACCCCTTTTGCGAATAATCAATTGACTACAAGAGATTTGACTCGTTTGGCGTGGATTGTGCACAGTGATATGGATCAGCAGGTATAAGTCAATAAATAGACATAATTTTCTTATATTCTTCTTGTTTATCATTGAGCACGTATGTTATAAATAGACATTATATAATCATATAATGTATATATAGACAAAGAAGGTTCGTATAGAAATATAATTGTATAATCACTTTCAACTTACTACATTTTATATATGTCACTTTCACTTTCCATTTGATGGATTGCAGGACCCACCAAATAGGTACTTGTCAGATCTATCTACATCGAATGAGGGAAATGAGGAAATGGTAGATGAAAACTCTACATGTAGTACGGCTAAAAGAGGGAGATCAACTAGAGGTCAAAAGAATAGAAAAAAATTTGATAAACGCATGCAATTTTTCCTTGCTAATGGGGGGTCATGTTCTTATGATGATGAGACCAAAGGCGACATCAAGGTGCCCTTTCGATACTCACACATTGAGAAAGAATGGATACCCAATGAGCTACCTCCAATTAACACAGATTTTTGTGTTAATGAGAGGATATATCACATTGCTCCATCCTCATTACATGGTTTGGGCCTATTTTCCATGGATGGGATAAAGGTATGTTACAAAAAAGTTGTCGAATTGTTCAAGTATATCGGTCCATGTTACAATTACAATGATTGGATGCGAATTGTTCGATATAAAAAAAGTATGCGTAGGTATGGGGTATCAGCTAATTATATACAACGGAAAGAAAATGATCAAAGTAAAAGATTTTCTATATACATTGATGGGAGACCAAAAGAAATAGGTAATATTGCAGGTTTTATAAATAGTACGCGACCTGCTTCAACTAGTAAGCAACCCAATTGCATATTTGAGGCGCGTGAGGGGAATGAAGTTTTTGTTTGTGAAATAAAATCAATAAGTGCAGGGGAAGAACTATTAATTGATTACCATTTAAATTGCATAGATACAAACAATGTTACTATCATGAGGGTTGTAAGTACTATTTACCATTTTGTTAATAAGTTTTGTTTTGCTGTCTATTGCTTTCAATTAGCTAAATTTTTTATGTTTAATCTTTGTGACAAGATGATATGGATCTGACAGATGATAGAGGTCAGTAGGATGCTACTCCCACCCCTTCTTCAGTGAGGGTAAACCTTTTTGAAATTGTACAAATTAGATAGTTGAAAAATTTTATATTATTACGTTATTTTATTTACAGTTTTTGAGTTTTTATGATAGTTTTACTGATATTCCTCTCACAATTTGATGTTCAGGATAAGGGTAAAGCAGTAGCAATGACCACCGAGCCACTAGCTATGCATTCTGATGAGGCCGATATTGTTGATACTCCCAATTTTATAAAAATGTTGAAAAAAAAAATTAGGCAAATTAATTTAGAAGCAATGAAAATTTTGGATGAGGCAAATATGGAACCCGAGGAGATGAGGAAGAGGCTATCAGAATTGAAAGCGCAAGCTCAGCGTTATGAAGTAAGCTCCAATGAATATTTAGTTATAAAAAAAGTTCAATAAAGATTTATATTTTATAATATTTTATGTTGTGAAGTAAAATATGTAATATGTGCAAAAATACTTTATTGATGCAATTTTTTAAAAGAGTTGTAAGAAACTTTAACTACTAAATTCTTGTTATACAGGAATTTTTGGGAATTGATCCAGAATGTGGTAAAGGACAATGCGGTGAGGGCGGTAGTAGCAGAGTTCTGGCTGCCACTGGTAAAATAATCTTTTAGTTGACAAGTTAGAAGGAATTTTTTATTTCGAACATTCAAAACTTATTAACTCTTACTTTTATTATTTCAGAATGTCTTTGCTAACAATGTATTGTTCAAGTCATCTAGTGCAGGAGACTCCTACGAGGTTGACGGATGCCCATACAAGATTGCCAACTGCAATGTCGGCAACAAGGGGACATCCAACTAGTAAATCCTTGTTTTGCTATATTTGGTTTTGTGTTAATTATGAGTTGATAATATGTACTTTAATCTTGGGATGAATCACATAGTGTATTGTTTTTTTTGTGGTAGGACATGCACCGTCTGGTACGCTGCCAAATGCGGATTATAGTACATCTATTGGTGATAATTCACTGTCATTTCTTGGAGCTACCCGTGTTTCTAGCACCGGATCTATGGAGACATCGTTGTTGATTGATAATAATGAATTAATGCCTTTGAAATGTCCTAAGCTTCCAGGTACTTTAAATAATTATTTTTTATATTGTAATAAGGATTTTCTTGCAAGATGTAAACATGATAGGAAGTGGTGAATGCAAGGGCTTTTGATGTGGAGTGATGCCTCATGACCTTTAGTGTGTCGTATTGTGCAATTTGTTTAATTATTCTGGAATTCCTTTTTATTAGGGGTTTGGTAGGATCATCTGAATTATCAATGACCTTTTGTCTATACCAGTAATTCTCTAGTTTAGGAATTTGGCACATTGCAATTTCATGCTTTGAGTAGAAGATACTAACTAATTTTTCTACAGAGAACCAAAAGTGGGAGTCTTCTTTCATATGATTCATTTTAATGGTTTTTACTATTAATTATCCCATGACATTTTTTGCAGGAAACGATACATTTTATAGGAGGCTTTATGACCTCACGCTACAAAGATTCGGGCCCACCATACGTACTAGGTTGCTGTACATCATAACTGAACTAATTTTATCCCACTATTTTTTTTCATATCATTAATTGGTGCAACATTTTTCCTTTCATTCGAGTCTTTTCTTATACTAGCTATATCTAACAATTTTGTGTTTTTTCTTAAAAGGTGGAACTACCAATCTCAAAAATTAAAAGATGGGCTCATCAAAGATATAGAGCATGAGTTTGGTAGTAATATTTTTTATCATAAGAAATTGCTACAAAAAGCTGCCAGACATCTCAAGGTTGTGAGGGACACATATAGAAAGAGCCTCATCCACAACCCGAAGTACGAGCGTCCTCCCTTTGTTTCAGCAAGGGACTGGAATGAGTTCATTTTGGATGCAAAGGAGAAAGGGCAACGTCCGCCAGAAGAAAGTGCACCAGCAAATCCAAAAAGGTATGCAATAGTATTAACTACTAGTACATTAATGAGAAAATTTAGGGTTCAACTTCAGTATCAATAATTTCAACTAGCTCAATTTAATCTATCTATTGATGAAAGCTATGTAAGTCATATGCTGACACAATTGCTTATAAATCTCAATCTCAATCTAGGCATAAATCCTACATAAGATATATTGACAAAATGAAGCCCTTTATTCATATTTAGTGACAAATTTTAGAGCCTGTGTCTCCTATGGGTTCTTTTCTCAAATTTTATCTTTGCTGAACTCAAACTCTAATTCAACTAAGAAATTCCTACTCAAAGTTGTGACAATCGAATCTTGTGATATGATGTACCATGTTAGATTTTGAGTCATAAAAATAGGCAACGCCTTGACCACTATACTTGTTGACTTTCCCTTTCTTTTACAATAATTGCTCGCTAGCTTGAGTTTCCTATCCCCTGTTTTCTTTTGGGTCATGTGTGGATCAAATCTGCACTTAATCTGCATGTAAATCCTAATGAAATCCATTATTGAAGATATCAAATCCCATATTCTATAGTATTCTGTTAACTGTGATAACATTATATAATGTTGTCATTAGTGATTGTTATTTTATACTGTCATCAATTCCATTTTGTGCTTTGTTGCATATCAAAAAAGAAGTGCATATACACTATACATCAGATTTAAGTGTGAAGCATCACAAAATCTAATCTCTATCTTCAGATAACAATGTAGTCTGAGAATCCTAAAGAATTTAAAGCTGAGCATTTCCACCACATCTAAAATCCATTCTTCTTTTTTAGTATTTTTCGTTGCTGCTAAAGCTTTGATCACATGGATTATGTGTCTATACCCAACCAATAGATTATCCTTTTTAGGGAATCCCTGCTTTTTCTCCTGTGGAAACTGTAAAGATGGAAACTCATTAAGAGATTTTTCCTGATATCACCCTGCTTCCAATCTTTCTCTTCCATTCCTTAGCTCTTTGCAAGCTCACAAAAGGCATATCAGCTTTGGTAACATGTTAATTATTTGTGTGTAGACTAATTCAAACACATATATCAGTGAAGTAAAGAGACAAAGTACCAAGCCTAACACATCTACCTTGTGGGAGCACTCTTAAAATACAACATAATGTACAACAAAATTCACAGTGTGCACAAATGACTTTTCATGTGATTTGAACCTTCACCTGCACCTCTTGTTCCTTCACATTCTCATCCTTTTGAATTCAATATTTCTTGCTATGCTATTTTTTCAAAATCCCTAAAATAGGAGTTATTTCTCCAACATACTACCATGCATAATCCTCAAATTTGGTATTTAAATTTTGTTATTGTAAATATGAAAGGTATGTAATTCATATGCTGACACAATTCCTTATAAATCTCAATCTCAATCTGGGCATAAATCCTACATAAGATATATTGACAAATGAATATATATTGACAAATGAAGCTTCTAATATGTTCTCTCTATGACCAAAGGCACTCACCCTTATAGAACCTTCACCTGCGGGTTCAAACCCACTTCCTGGAGTTGTAACTATATGTGCTTTCTCAAGGATCTCAATAAAAATATCCCATGAATTTTGACCAGGAAATCGAACCCATACATATGGCGCATTTTTTCCTCCAAAGACATCAAACCCAAGTGAAGTAAATGTTTCCACAATGATTCTAGTATTCTCTTTATATCATCTAACATATTTCAAACTTTTCATAGGTTGCAGGACACATCAAAGGCAACAAAGGCGAGGCTGGAAAAGGTTGGGCAACACAAACTTGGCTCTGGGGGATATTCAAAAATCAAAGCATGCGTTGTAAGTAGCAATAAATGAATTGCAAAGAAAAATTATTTATAAAATGAAAATAATTTTGTTAATTAATAAAAAAATGCAGGGCGTTGATTTTAATCTGGAGGCCACAGAAGAACACAAAAAAATTGCCTTCAAGCAAGGCTATGCAGCGGTGGTTGAACGCCTATGGCAAGCTTCCATTGCCCCAACCGAACAGTCTCCTGCATCATGTGCACAGGTAAATATGCCAAAAAATATATTAGAAATTGAATACTTGAGCAACAATTTATTTGATAATAATGTGCATGACATTGCAATGCAGCCTGTTAATCCTAACACAGATCATACACAGCATCATGAAGCCCCTGATGTGCATCGTACCATCAATGGAGGTACTCATTTGTTATTTAAAACTAATTATGTAATTATTAATACAAATTAACATCTTTAATTGAACTTGGTATAACCTTTTTGTGTTGAGGATATAGAATCATGTCGTGTTGAACGAGTGCCAGAGGATGTTCAGACTGATCAACAGGTAGATCATGTGGCACATTCAGGTAAAGAAAATCTATGTTTTGTTCTTTTAAATTAATTTTTTTATTTATAGTTCTTTTACTTAAATAAAAACTCGTAATTCACTAATATAAAATGGTGGGAATTCAACCTCATGAAGTACTTGTTATTGTAGCGGACCCCCCTTTGGTGCAGTGACCTCATGGTGTTCCTGAATGGATGAGGAGGAGACATGTGTTAGAACCAGTAGAGGAGGGGGATCCTAACGAGGACATTGATATTCCTCTTAGAAATTTTATGAAAAAAAGAAATGGCAAGAAAGCAAAAAAGAGATGATTATTCATGAATGACTTACTCTTGAATATTGTTAATGAATATTGTGTTAATGAATTATTCATGAATGACTTACTCTTGATTGTTGTGTGTTAATGAATTATTCGTGAATGTTGTGTGTTTATGAATTTTATGTGTTAATGAATGTTATCATGTGATTATAATGATTGAATGTTCTATTTCAAAAATGGATGAATTGAATGTTATTAAATGTTAATGGGGAATTTAGAGTGATGTTAGAGGGGGGGGGGGGGGGGGGGGGCAAAATGAGCTTCCACCTTCATGTGGTTGGCCCTGTTAAGTAGAGAATATTTAACTATTCTTGAAACCAAGTGAAGCTCAAACTTTAAAGATAAGCTTATAGTTAATAGTGACAACCAATTAGCAAGTCGAAATGAAGTTCTTCGTTACAGGTACCTTTTTAGTTTTTAAAGCACGATATCATGTTTTAATATTGTATAGTTTTTTCCTCTTAAGTTAAAGTATTCTTTTACTATAACAACATAATTTATGACCATTTTAGTAACTATTCTAACATCGATTTATGACAAATCTTGTTTCTCAAATGTTGAGCATGGCTGCAGTTGTGCAATTGGCGTTTCAGAGTATTGGTGTGGTTTATGGGGACATAGGAACATCACCACTTTATGTGTATGTGAGTACTTTTCCTGATGGCATCAAACATCCTGATGACATTCTTGGGGCTTTGTCTTTGATCATATATTCTCTCACTCTTTTGCCCCTCATCAAATACGTCTTCATTGTATTGTGGGCCAATGATAATGGAGATGGTAAGATTATAACAGCTCTAGTTTCACTTTGTTTTTAGGTCAAAGTTTGATCTTTTTGATGTGAAAACATGTGTTCTAAGTTTAAAGGGACGGTTTCTTTTGCAGGTGGAATGTTTTCTCTTTATTCTTTGATTTTCCACCATGAAAATGTCAGCATGATACCCAATCACCAAGAAGAAGACAGGAAACTCTCCTCATATACACTTGAAGTTTTAGGTAGACAGCCCAATAGAGCCAT
The DNA here is from genome assembly GCA_028749045.1 of Cupressus sempervirens. NCBI lineage: Eukaryota > Viridiplantae > Streptophyta > Pinopsida > Cupressales > Cupressaceae > Cupressus > Cupressus sempervirens. The sequence continues at coordinate 743,658,362 of CM053791.1, read as the reverse complement.
TAGGATAAAGGAAGCTCTTGAACAAAGTAACTTTGCCAAGAGATGTTTGTTAATACTAGCCCTTGTGGGGACTTGTATGGTTATAGGAGATGGCATCCTCACCCCTTGCATCTCTGGTACATATTATTGTTTTTACAATATGTAATGCTTTTTGTTGTTATTTTTCAATATATTGTATGTTTGTTATATCAATGTTTCAATAGTGTGATCTATTATCATATGTTAGAAATCAAAAAATCTCGAAGTCTACTTAATTCACAATAAATCCCTTAGATTGTACAAAATTTGTTAACTTTTCCCTTTCATTTGTTCAAGTAGTTTCACTAACACTTAATTTGTTGATATATTTTAGTTCTTTCAACAGTGGAGGGAATCAAAAGGGTGGACAAGTCGCTCAACCAAGGTGAGTTTTCGGCATTTGCTCACATTATAATATTTGAGATGGGTAGGAAGGTTATGGTGAGCAGAAAACATGAACACGAAATTAGATTGATAAACTAATGACATTTCATTCTGTGTCCTATTCCTCAATTTCATGCTTGGGTTTTATAACCCCAATTGATCTTCCTTAAAACATTATTCCATTTCTTTTATGAATTCTGAAGTTAGGAATCTCTGAAATTGTAATGACTTTGCAAGGTATCCCAGCAAATCTCAAATTCACATTCTTTTTTTTCTATCTTAAAGTCTTGCCTGTAGGAAATTGTGATCTTGTGTTGAATACACATGTTAACCTTCGAATTTATCTAACTTTCTCTTTGGACCTGCTTTTGGTGTAATCTTAGAACCCATATTGTTGTACTCAAATTTGGAAGGTGCGCTGGAGATGGCATAGTTGTGAAATGCCTGTGTTTGGAAAGCTGTTTGGTTTCTATCTTGATTGATGAATAGTTTGTTGTCATTATGTGGATAATGGCTTCGGTTATGGGCATCTTATCTTTCCAAAAGCTGTCATACCTAATGACCTGAGAACATCCTAAAATTTTGACGTGTTATATCTGATTTGGAGGAGGAAGAAGTACAAACGATTCAAAAGGGTTTCTAGAATGAGAGAGTAGTGTGCTTCCATAGTTTTCATTTGTCTTATCTTTGTATATTGGAATGACTTGAATATTTTTAAATGCAGGAAGAACTGCGCCAAAAAGAACGTAAAAACTGGGATGAATTTCGAAGATTGTTGGAGGATCATAAAGCAACTGGCCTGCTTACAGCAAAGACACACTTCATTTGAAGCAGGCTCTTTGCTTTATGATCCTCCAGTTCTTTGATAAAGCAAAGAACTGGAGGATCATAAAGCAAAGAGCCTGCTTCAAATACATCTGGTTCACCACCCAAGGATTTGTTTGAAGATGTTGCAGAAGGGATGAAAAAGTAGGTAAGAAAGTTGCATATATTTTAATGATTTGATTGCAGGATTTAATTGCACTTTCACAATCAGGCTTGCAATCATTATTACTCAAGGCAATGTATGTTTGATTCCTTTGATGTTACTATTTTTTGAATATGTATCTTTGGCAGTACCAGGAGGACAAATCAAACATAAAAGATGCTATGGAGTCAGGAAAGGTGTGCCTTTTGTGCTTTAAGATTTTCCATTGGATGTAAAATATATTGTAATCTTTTTGATGTAATGATTGCAGCTCGTAGTAACATCAGCATGGACTCTTGACAAGTTCAAAGCCTCCATTGGGGAACTATATGATTTGGTTGCTGCATCTGAAATAAATTTTAAGGTTTGTTCTGGTTACATTTCTAGATTTTTTATCTCAGCTATAGAAGACTTCACAATAAAAGTATTTGGTATTTTCCTTTGAACAATGTTGTCACATATTGTTATGTTCCTATTAACTACTATTTATAAAAACAAGGATCTTATCCTTATGTTCCATATGACTCTGGTTCCTAACTAATTCGATCATTGCATCAGCTATATTATGTTTTGACTCATTTGCACTGGTAAGTAGTTGCTGGAAGTGAATCGCTATCACAAATGCATTAGTCTGTTCTCATTAGTGGATAATGGATTTTTATTAGGTTAAACTGAAACAATTGCAAATTTTGAAAGTAATGCAAGTTGTTTTGGGATATATGATTTTGTTAGGTCTTACTAACATCTTGTGTATTTCTTGTAGCTTGTGTTTGAAGAAGTGATTGAACAAGTAAAGGAAAAGGAAGAGAAAGAAGCAAAAAGGAGGGAAAGGTTGGCAGATGATTTCACGGCTTTGCTTTATTCTCTGAAGGTTTACATTATTCATTTTGGAAAAAATCCTTCTAATGCAGTCTCTTTTTCCTCTACTACTTTTACACCTGGAGTAAAATTTCACAGAGTTTTGTACATTAAAAATCTTGAATATGAATGAATTTCTATTCTTATCATAAACAAATTTTTATCTATGTAACGATAAATTAGTTCTATATTGTTTTTCCATTTCAGGAAATTGTTGCTTCCTTAGAATGGGAGGATTGCATACCTTTTCTCAAAGATGCGGAAGCATACAGGTAAAAGAGCCACTATCAGGAATTAATCTTATTGTGAGTAATTAAAGGTAGTTATCATGTACCTTACACTAGTAGTAGCTATAAATATATTGGATATGAATATTCAGGGCAATTAGTGATGAAAGCTTCTCTCAGGAGATATCTGATAAGTACATTGCAAATCTTCACAAAAAGGTTAAGGAAAACAAGCGCAAACGAGATGAAGAAGAGGTACATGACCTGATTATCATTTCCACTTTCATATCTAATTTTTTCAAGATCTAATTGTTGTTTAAATAGGTTTTGAAAGCATATTTGGGTGAGTGTTGTACTGAGAATGCAAATTGGACCTACTTATGAAGACAATTGTATTACTAACAAGTTATTTTAACTACTTTTACAAACTAGCTATTAGAAGTTAAATTGTTGCAAACTAGCCTTTATCAAGATTTGATATGACCTAGATGAGATGAGTTAGGGTTAGTAGACTAACCAACATGAAAAAGCCAAAAGAAATACAAAAAACTTCAACAACACTCTTGACATTCTCTATGTATATCCTAAACAAATGTGCTATCATCAAATGCACTTAACGATGATGTCAGCCATTCCAATATGCATGCAGCTTTAATGTTAAATGAAGATAATTCTAATGTAACAATCAATCATTCTAGCGATTCTTTTGGCCACAACTTCTTCCAGGCTAAAATCTCTTCCTTTGTAATTAACTTCCGAATGCCTCCATAAAATCCTTCAACCTCACCTCCTGCTTCATGATGATGTTTCCTATTGATTGGAGCACGTCTCCATCGAGATCCAGAGGTGATGAAGAGATATTGAATCTTATTAATATAACAACTAACTTGATAGCATTAATATACATTATGGATGAGGAGATATTGAATCTTATTATGGACCTTATCCTTGGTGGCTATGAAACGACATCTAACTTGATAGCATTAATTTTGAAGTTTCTAACTAAATGCCCTAAGGCATTGGACCATTATTAAAGAAAACATCAAGGGATAATATTTGAATTGTGGATATTTGTAAATTATGTTGGTTTTAGACAGTTATAGTTATAGTTATATATGCGCTCTTATGATGATGTGATTGGTACTGTAAGTTTTTTTGTCACGTTTATCTGTTTGAAAAATAGATGAAATTATTGGCTTTCATTCCTGATAAATAATTATTTCCTAATTTTATTCTTCCCTGCAGGAATAAAAATTTAGACGTGTTGTGCCAATTATTGCAAAGCCTTTGCTCTCATAGGAGCCTTCTAAACTCCACAAAATTTGGGTTGTAAAGCATAATTGCTTGGTGGAAACAGGATATCGTGCACATTGCTTCCTCCTTCCCATTGTTTTGTATAAAATAAATCATTTGACGAACGAAACAATGGTGTGGAGGAAGAAATGTGCATGATACCTTGACTCTCATGCATCAAGCAATTACGCTTTATAATCAAGTTTTGTGTAGTTTTGAACGTTCCTATGAGAGAAAAGCTTTCAAAAAAAATGGGACAGCGCGTCTCAATTGTGACACATTTTGGTCTCAATTGCGACCAATATTCGTCGCAATTGAGACACCAAATTGGCAACCTTTTAGGTCGCGAGTATAGCACCGGCGTTGAAAACTAAGCGTCTTTGGTCAAAATTTTGATGAAAAATTGGGCAAGTTTACATCGGAATTGAGAAAATAACAGTTTACATTGACTAGAGTACTTGAAAAAATTTGTGTCAGTAAATGGGTAAAAGCATAGATCTGTGTCACCGTTTGTGATACAAAAACCTGTTTTGGTCAAATCTCATTTCTCTATCAAAACTCAATTTTTAAAAAAAACTAAAAATACCCTTTTATAGATTTCAGATTCAATATCATCATTATATAAATTTTTGAGTGTTTTGATTAGTTATAATACGTTATAATCTAAAAATATTATAAGTCGATATTTCAACATTTCAAAAGATGCTCTCTAAAAAAATTTAAAAAAATAGTAAATCATATCAAAAAAATAAAAAATATATATTTATCACTAGAGGAGAGAATCCTCTTCATGAATATGTATTTTTTTTCAAGAAGGTATAGATTTGATAGGGAAGTTTTGACGGGAGGAAAAAACTGTTGGATTCTGACAAGGTCTAACTTGAGTACTTATAACAAAGAAAATATACATCAAAAATAATTATTTCTTTTTTTGTGCACTAGCTATACATGTCATCAATAAAATATTTTCAAATCATAACAAAAAAAGATGATTTGCACATACTTGTTTGACGGGAACTACATCCTATATTTTTTACAGTTAAAAAAGGGACTTCAAAATAAAATAAAATGAATAAATTCTTAGTCAAAAAAATAATAAAAATTATAGGCATAAAATTCATACAATTCTACACATTTCATTAGTTTACATCATCTTCATATTTTAAACGCAAATACCATTTTTTTGTCATTAATGTTGAACTGTCATATTCTAATATCACTTTTCTTTATAAAAGGTGATGCAAGTTTGTGCTTTTACCCAAATCCACGTTTATGTAGTCGAAATTCTGACGTGAAATGAGTGTGGCAAAAAATCGACCAAATTTGTGCGATGACAACTTTTGTCACTTTAGCGATGTACTCTTGTCGAAATTGAGACCTTTTTGCATCGCAAATTAAGCCTAAATTTACTAGTGCCACATCTCATAAGCAATACCATAGTCTTTGACTTCATCAAATTTAGCATAGTTGAGAGTTGGGGCAATATCAATCATCATAATTTTATGATTTTTCTTTTCTGTAATTTCTTAAATAGTCATAGTTCTAGTAGGTGCCACATACTTGGTGTCTAGGTACTTTAGGCATGAGTCTCCAGTGGTTTCCAAATGCAATCTCATGAGTTCCTTCCATGACTTGAAGTTAACTTTGTTTAGCTTAGGGATCTCCCTTCTCTAAGACATCTTGATCTTTAGCTTAGGTCCTTGAAACCTTCTCTGCAAGCACCAAAAGCTCTGATACCAATTGTTGGAAATATAAGAGGAATAACTGAGAGGGGAGGGGTGAATCAATTATCACAAAAACAAATCCAAGATCCCTTAAGATGTCAATACAATTCAAAATCAAACTTTGTTGAAACTGCAATATTGTTGTAACTTGGTTAGCACTGAATCACTCAACTCAGTTAATACTAAATTATGTATTGTTACTTGGTTAACACTAAATATGAAAATCTTATGATATTAAATGTGATTAACCTTAATTAACTTAGTTGCAAAAAAATATAGCAAATAACATGAATACATATAACACCAGGATTTAACGTGGAAACCCAATTTGAGAAAAACCACCAGTTGCAACTAGTTACTATTTTTCACTCTTTTGAAGTGAACCTTGTTAGGAGCCAATCCTGTTAAAGGTTACAAAACATACTATTAGTTGTGACCTTATTAAATGATTTAAATCATCCTATTAGGAGTGGCCTTGTTAGAGGTCTCTAGACACTTCAATCTAGAAATGTCCACCTTGTTAGAGGATTAGAAAATAGTTGTTAAGAAAACTCTATTAAAATATTTGATTCACTGCCATAATTATTAGAGAGTAATAGTGATATAACCTAATTTCTAATGTAAATGTATTGCTAATTTTAGATCTCTATTCTAGCTCGAATACTTGATCCTCCTTAATCAAATAAAACTCTTTAGCTTAGTCAACTCAAGATACTCTAATATCCTTCCAATTTTCTTCCTTCACTTATCTTTTCAATCCCATGCTTCTCTCATTCAAATCCATAACTTGACCTTATACTTATATCATTTACCTTGTCAAGTCAGCTTGAATACACTTTCAAATATTCAATATTCATCCCTTAAGTCAGCTAGACTTAACAAATAAATTCATCAAACTAAATATGATGACTCAAGAAAATCCTTCATCAGTTGACCCAAATCGATCAACACTAACTCAAAAAAGACTTTCTTTAGACTTCCTTTGGTAATTGAGTGAACTTGGTTAACTGCATCCTAAACTAAATTCCCTTTGGTAACTAAGTGAGCTCAGTTAACACTACTTTTGTGCCAACTTCTCTTTGGTGGATGAGTGAACTCGATAGACAATGTCTTCTTACAAAATTCCTTTGGTGCCCAAGTGAACTCAAAAAATATTGACTCTAAACTTGATTATCTTTGGAACACTTGATAGATACTAGAAACTATCTTCATCACCTGAGTGAGCTTGGCAAACACTGACTGGTAAAGACTTGACATTTTATGTAACATCAAAGATAATATAGAATTGAACAATTATTTTCAACAAGTGTGGTATTCCTTGGTAATAATGAGTCAAACTGATATGTTGAAGGAAGTGTTATCTAATGAAGTTATTCCTAAACAAGCTATGCATGATCTTCATAATGTTGTATTAATAAATCAGCTTGTTGTTCCTGATAACCATGACAAAAAGGAGAAATAAGTAAAAGGAAAAAATATTAAACCTCCTCCTTTTTATGTTTCATTGATCATAGGGGATAAGTTGGATCATAATTTCATGATATATAGAGGGGCCACTAGTTTCGTTATGCCCAAAAATATTGTTGATAAGTTAGGATTGGACCATGAGCTCTTAGAAAAATGAGTGGTGCAATTAAATGGTTCAACAATAAATACCATAGGTTTTGCCAAAAAAGCCAACTTGACTCTACATACTTGCCCAAATTTTTCTAATCCTTGAGATATTTACGTCATAGAGTTGCTACCATCTTTTGTACTATGTTTGTCACAAGATTTTACTACAAAAATAGGTGGGTATTTTTCTCGTGATTGGTCACACATACTATTTCAAACTATAAATGGGACTAAGGTAACCATCAAGTCTATAGTACTTGCCAAGGATCATATTGAACCTTATATCCTTAGCCTACTTAATGAAAATTGTGTCATATTAGATCAAGGAGAGCATGTTGATCATGTTGTTCAAAAGACTCAAATTGAAGATATTCCATACATCCTTTTGGATGAATGGGCTACAAAAAAAATGCATGACAGCCAAAACAACAATATTCATGATGTTGGTTTTGGGACTTATATGATTTTTTAGCCTAATTTAGTTATGCTAAATATTGTAAAGGACACTAATCAAGTTACAGAAGAGAAGAATAAATTTTGGGAGATGTTCTTTAAAGGATCAAGAAGCAAAAATGGAGTAGGTGGAGTTACAATGCTTATATCCCCACAAGGTGACAGATATTATACTACTTTATGTTTTTCATTTTTCTATTCTAACAATGTAGCTAAGTATGAACAACTGATCCAAGGGTTGGAATGGGCAAGAAAGAGGAAAAGTGTTAGAGAAGATGTAATACCAATAGCTAACTAAGTAAACATTTGATATAAAAGCCACAAGACCAGGTCAACATGCCAAGTTTGATTGTTCCTAGTCAAACCCTTTTTAGATAGTTGAATGCAAGCATTTCAATTTGCAACTCTTAAGGGAAATGTTCTACCTATCCATGTGAACAAGATACACCTCAAGCCATACTTTGAGGTAAGATCTATGAGTTTCAATTTGAACATATTAGGATAGTCTTCTTTGGTGTGTTGTTTCAATTTAGGCAGTTTTGTTTTGCCCTAAGTGCTCATGCACAGTTAGTTGGTAGTGTGTTGTTGGAAACTACGTATTTAATCATCCTAGATTCAATCCATATCAATTTTCTACATCAAATATATAAGATAATAGGTCATCCTACCATATACTGTATTGACCTACATACCTAATGTTTAACCTTTATGCATGCATTCACCCTAGCATAACTCAAATAGGTGGTTGTCAATATTTTCAATTTTCTAGTTTTTTATTTTCCTAAGTATTGTAAACACATTCTAAGTTTTAATGTTGTTGGTTAAAGGTCAAATGTTCAAATTCTAAACTCTAGAGAAGTCATGATTCAAGATAAAGTTATTAACTATCTGAGTTAGACATACAAATACAAACAAGTCTAGAGGTCATCACATCTAATAGACACATTCCTACATCTATGGTTGATCCACATTGTAGAAAACAAATAGAAAGTACTCATGCACTTGCTGATTAGATCACATACTTGAATATCAACAAGCCCAATGAGTGTCAAATTGATGAACACCATTCAACCTTCTCATACACACCTAACTGATCCAATCAACCAGCACACAAATCATTAAGCTCTATTATTAGGTCCTAAAAATGCATGTTTTTTAGACTCTATTTCCCAACAGATGTTAAAGGCTAATGGTGACATGTCTAGCAAATAGAGAAACATCAAAGGTCACCAAAAATGTTACTTAATTTTAACACATGTTAAGATTCAGTTCTTAAATGAATGAAAGTAAATAACATGAAATGAAAGGAACATAGAATGAGAAAGGGTCAATACCAAAAATGAAAACATTAAAGGGACAAGCTATTATTACTTGAAACCTTTTGTTTTAGAATATAGCAGCAAAGAAATGGATGTTTTAGCTAAAAGTATTGAACAAGTACAATGACTACATCATAAGTTGCAGGATGGAAGATATGGATGTAGAAACTACAGAATCAATCAGGTGAATGTAAAGTTATAGCTACAAACAAGAAGAGATAATAATTGCAAGCTACATAATTGGCAAAGTGTTGCAATAGGAATAGAGAAAGCCTTCAACATCTAAAGGAGAAAATAAAGACTTAGACTACATAAAGATAGTTTCAAATTCAAAATCAACTATGAGATATAAAGACAACATTCAAGAGTAACAAAATGGCAATAATGCTACAGTTGTAAATGCAAAACAAACAGAAAGATGTGAAAAAGTATAATCAACAAAACAAACAATATGAACAACAAGAATAGATATGCATTTATAGGCCATTGCAGAAAAAGGAAGGAAATTCTATAAACAATAGTCATTTATCATTAGTAATGTATGTATCAAACTAATTGAAGATTCAGAATTTCATTGGAAGTTACTAAAGTTAGAGAAAATGAAGGGAATTGTATAGTTCTTTAGCAAAAGAGTTCACATAAAAAAATATTCTTGAAATATTTTCAACAAAGATGGAGTAGCAATAAGCCATAATTTCAAATGTAAGGTGCATAAATGATACAAATAGATATTCATCAACGAAAGCATGAAGTTGATTAAGTAATAGACAACAGATGTCAAAGCTGGAAATTTATTGAACAATACATGATTTCAACCATGGAGAAGAGGAAGACATGTATTTGTTATTGATTGTGAGAATTGAAAAGATAAAAGACAAGTTTAGCCAAAGAAATATGTCAAAGTTCAAACTATTCATTTACCCATTATTCGTTGCAAGTGGAGCAAACCTAGTTAGGTCGTCACAAGTATGGTTGTATTAAGAATAAAATATGATCATTTCATTATTTAGTAAGGAGAGAGAAAATAGAGAGTACCAGCATTCTCTTCAAAGATTCCTTAGGATAAAAATGACATAAATATTCATAATGGCAACCAATTTCAAAATTCCATATATTACAAAGACAAAAAATAAAAAGCAAGGGAAACCCACTTTGGGTTTTGAGTATGATAAGTCAAAACCCATAATGGTATAAAGGTTCTAGTTAATCAATGGGGATACTTATAGTTACTATGAAGATCTACATGCTCATCACAGTCACAACCATGTTCATAGTCAAACCCATATCAGGAAAAAGCTTTAAAATGAAATGAGCATATTTTTCTATGTAAATGTTGAAAGCAAATTCTAGAATCCTGACCAAATTCACAAGTTAACCTAGAAAGAAAAATATGAAGGAAGTGTTGGAAACTACAATTGGAACAATTTTTGTATTGTCATTGATGTCAAATATATTGATAAGATAGCTTTCTATCTGATCTAAATGCCATATCTATTTGATTGATGAAGCAAATTTGAGAAGTTGCTCATAACAAAAGCACCTAAAGGAAAGGTTGAGTTATGAAAAGGAAGCTAAAATGGACATTTGATTAGTTAGACTTTGACAAGAAAAAGTGATGATTTAAATCATGTTGAGAAGAGAGTAATGTTCAAGTCTTGACAGTGTAAGCCAAGATAGATAGATCACTTATGTAAGGCTTGACCATGCAACAAAGTAAAAGATCAAGGAATTTTGAAGTCTATGCTGAGTGATGCTAGTGTCAACTGAGCTACAGTAAGTGTGGACAAAATTCAGTATTGACCAAGCACCATTATTGACCGAGTGATAGTGTTGATGCTAAGTCAAAAACTCTATAGTGACTAAGAAAATCAGTGATGACCGAGCGTCAGAACTTAGTGTTGGCCGAAGAACAACATTTTAATTGTTTGCAAGAAATCATGACTTCTAGATGACTTACTTGATTTTTTGGGATATGGAAAGCATGTTGATAAGATTGATGAGTTGGATCATTTAATTCAAGGAGAGGATTAGGTAAGATACCTAATGAATGAATTCAAGGAGAAGTTTCTAGAAAAGAAGGAAGATGAATGGATATAATGAACCTAATTAATCAAATTGTGAATCCTAAGATCTATGGTGATTATGAGAAATGGAAAAGGACAAAATTATCTATTTAAGGAGGTACAAAGACAAATTTATAATGAGTGTGAATGATATATATGAAGAAGAGAACATAACAGAGAAGATGTACATGTTTCCAAAAAGATGGAACAAAGCTATTGAGGTTGATAAGAAAATTTAAGTAGAAGGCTTAAGTTTGTTGTGAAGAGAAGGGTGATTTCTTGAAGGGTTGCCAAGAAAATCAAGGACAGAGGTGACAAGGAAGGCTTATCATGGAATCAACACATGAACTAAACAAAGATATGAAACTACAAAGTGAGTTGTAATCATACAAATCAAACCCTAATATTTTCTTTCTAATCAGTGTAAATCAACACATGAACTGAACAAAGATCTAAAACTACAAAGTGAGTTTTAATCATACAAATCAAACCCTGATGTTTTATTTCTAATCATTATAAATAATTTGTATTGAAATCCTTTTCATCAAAGGTTGACCTAATAGTCATTAAGGATTTAACAGTCTATGTAATTCCTTTAACTGGGTGACATTCTAATGGAATGTTCTAAAGTCCTCTAACAAGGCTACTCCTAACAGGGTGATTAAATCCTCTAACCATGTCACATTTAATAGTGTGCATTTTAACCTTTAACGTGGTTGGATCCTAACAAGGCTCACTTCATAAAAGTGAAAAAGTGGTGACATGTTGCTAGTGGTTTTTTCCAAATTGGGTTTCCATGTTAAATCCTAGTGTCAAAGTTGCATAGAATATTTTATGGTGTTTTAGATTTTAAATGTTTACATTCAACAAGTTTTTTATATTAGGACAGTGAACTACTAGTTAATATTTTTATTCAGATTATAGTAGAGACCGAGTCGTAGCAGGATAAGTAAGATAGAAAAGTGTTTAATTTTTTGATTGTCAATTGATACAAATGGACCTTGAGTAACTGATTCACCCCCCCTGCACCTCTCGGTTATTCTAAACATTCTAAAAATTGGTGTCAAAGTACCAGTACTTATTAAGAGAATTTTGAAGGTACTCAAAGCCAAAGATCCTGACTCGAAAAAGGGAGGTACTGAAGCTGAACAAGGACAACTTTCCTACATGGAAAATATTGATGAGGCTATATATAGTCAGTATTGGTGATGTTGCAATAAACATTGTGGATAATGAATATGTGAAGATAACAATTGTTCCTCTAAATTCTCAACAAGTAAAAGAAAAATAATAACATAATCAAGCAATGCTGGAGATTTCTTCATCTGTTAGTTTGTGGTGACTGATCAAGGAAGTATTTTACATACTTCATTAATTATTTGGGGCTCAAGGCATCGCCTCAAAAAAAATGTGGGCCCTATTTTATCGAGATCTTGGGCCAACATGTAATTATTAATTATAACCCTAAAGCAATTTAATACTTGTATAAAAGGGCTTAGGGTTAGGGGCTATAAGGGATTAGGAATTGTAATCAGGTTGTAATCACTGGATTGTAAAATATTGGACTTGTTATTTGGTGGATGTAGCCCAGGGTTGGGTGAACCATGTTAAATATTGGTGTCTTGTGTTCTTTTATGTGTGATCTATTATTTTCTAATATTGGTTATATTACATGTAATTATTATTTCTATCTATGGTTTAATCCTAACAAATGGTATCAGAGCAAGGTTTTTCTCAGTTATCCTCTATAGGAAAGTTTCACGATTGAGTAGGAGTATCATGGTTGAGTGGGAGCGATGGAAGACAAGGTTAAGCTGAGGGTTGATAGGTTTAATGGGTAGAACTTTTAGTTATGGAAGATGCAAATGGAAGACTATCTGTATCAAAAGGATTTATGGAAGTTGTTGGAAGGCAAAACCAAGAATTAGGGATCTATGTCAAATGATGAATGGGGTCTTTTAGATAGAAAGGCACTTGGAAGCATTTGATTATGCTTGACACCATTGGTGGCATTTAATATTACAAAAGTGAAGACAATAGAAGAGTTGATGAAAACCCTAGTGACACTGTATGAAAAGCCCTCCACTTTAAACAAGGTATTTCTCATGAAGCATTTATTTAATATGAAAATGGTAGCAAGTGGATCTATTGCAAATCATTTAAATGAGTTTAATACTATTACTAGTCAGTTATCTTTTTTGGGTATCAATTTTGATGAATAAATTAGGGCTCTCTTGATTTTGTGTTCTTTGCCTAAAAGCTAGAATGGCTTGGTAATGGTTGTGAGTAATTTTGTTCCTAGATCTAGTACCCTAAAATATTATGATGTGATCGATATTTTTCTGAGTAAGAAAACTCGTAAGAAAACCTCTGGTGGATCTACATCAGGAAGTGCTTTAAATGCACAAAGTAGAGGTAGAACGACTAAGAGAGGAAGTAATTCTAAAAATCATGGAAAATCAAGAGGAAATTCAAAGGGGAGGAGGTCTCAATTGAGAGGACCGAACGACTACTGATACTGTGAGAAACCAAGGCATAAAAAGAAAGATTGTTGGACTCGAAAGAAAAATGAAAGAGATAAACTAAGTGGAGACAAGGAGGAAAATGTGGTAAGTAACAAATCTGAAAAGGATGCTTTGCTTTTGTCTTTAGAAAGTGTTGACAGTCATGGGTTTTAGATTCTGGTGTTGCATTTCATGCTACACCTCATAGAGGTTATTTTATTGATTATGTCCAAGGGGATTTAGGACTTATTAATTTGGGGGATAATGAACCCTGACATATTGTTGGAAAGGGAAAAGTTAAGATTAAGTTGTTGAATGGGAATCATTGGCTACTACATGAGGTAAGACATGTTCCAAGGCTAAGTAGTAATTTAATTTCAGCAGGGCAACTCAGTAATGAGGGTTGTGTAGTTACTTTCAATGATAAAAATTGGAAGGTTTCAAAAAGTTCTCTTGTAGTAGCAAAAGGTGTGAAAGTAGGTGTCTTATATCTTTGTACAAGTCATACTGTTCCTTCTACTTTAATTATTTCAAAAAAAAATGAATGTTCAGGAACAATTGTTGCAGTTGAGCAGGAAGAACAAATAGTTGTTGTAGATTCTAATATAACACTATGGCATGATAGACTTGGGCACATGAGTGAGAAAGATATGAAAGTACCTTATTCAAAGAAAGTTTTACCAAGTCTAAAATGTGTTAATATGGATTTCTGTGAAAGTTGTGTGTATAGAAAACAAAAGAGAGTGAGTTTTGTGAAGACTAGGAAGGAAAACAAAAAGGAGAAATTAGAGCTTGTGCATACTGATGTATGGGGACTGGCTCAGATATCTTCCCTTGGAGGCTCTAATTATTATGTCACATTTATTGATGATGCAACTAGAAAGGTATGGATTTATTTCCTTAGACAAAAATCTGATGTATTTCAAACTTTTAAGAAATGAAAATGCTTGGTTGAAAATGAGACTGGTAAGAAATTAAAATGTCTAAGATCTGATAATGTTGGTGAGTATTGTAGTCATGAATTTGAAGATTATTGCTCCACTAATGGTATTTGTAGATAGAAAATTGTTCCAAGGACTCTACAGGAAAATGGAGTGGCTAAATTCATGAACAAGACTATAATGGAGTGCGCAAGAAGCATTAGGTTACATGTTGGGTTGCCCTTACACATGTGGGTGGAGGCTATCAATACTGTTGTATGTTTGATTAATAAAGGTCCCTATACTCCTTTGGGTTGTGGTATTTTAGAGGAAGCATGGACTAGTAAGAAGGTGAGTTATTCCTTTCTCAAAACCTTCAGTTGTGAAGTATTTGCTCACATAGATTCTGAAAATAAAATCAAGTTGGATGCTAAGTCAAACAAAAGTGTATTTTTTGGATATGGCATTAATGAATTTTGTCATAGGCTTTGAGATTTTGAAAATCATAAAATTTTAAGAAGCAGGGATGTCATATTCAATGAGAAAGTGTTGTACAAAGATCTATTGCAGCAACATGAGAAGAAAGAAGATGATTACGTAGTGTTGGATGATACTCCAAAAGATGATGTTCCAACCATTCCTTATGAGGTGTAACAACTGCAACAACAAATACCACACACACCAGTGAATGTTAGATGGTCAACAAGAAAAATTAGACCTCCAGAAAGATTTTCTCCCTCTTTGTATTCAATTTTACTTACTGATGTTGGTGAACCTAAATGTTATGATGAAGTTGTGCAGGTGGATACTAAGATTCAGTGAGAGTCTACAATGAAAGATGAAATGCACTCTTTGTTAAAGAATAAGACATGAGATTTATGCAAGTTGCCTACAGGTAAAAGAGCTTTACAAAATAAGTGGGTTTACAGGTAAAAGAAGAGGATGGAGGTAAGAAAATATTTAAAGCTAGGTTAGTTGTAAAAGGATTTGCACAGAAAAAAGGAATCGATTTTGATGAGATATTTTCTCCTATTGTTAAAATGACTTCTATCTGTATTGTTTTAAGTATTGTGGCTACTGAAGATTTGCATTTAATTTAGGTTACTGTTAAAATAGCCTTCCTTCATGGTGATTTGGATGAAGAGATATATATGGCTTAGCCATGGGGATTTGAGGTCAAAGGTAAGGAGAACTTAATGTGCAAATTGAAGAAAAGTTTATATGGCTTGAAGCAAGCACCTCAGCAATGGTATCTAAAATTTAACAATTTTATGCATGAGCATGGATACAATAGGTGTCATTCAAATCATTGTATTTATTTTAAGAGGTTCAATGATGATAACTACATTATTTTATGTTTATATGTTGATGATATGCTTGTAGTTGGGTCTAACATGGATCACATTAAGGGGTTGAAATGCTAGTTAGCACATGCATTTTCTATGAATGATTTGGGGGCAGCAAAAAAAATCCTTGGTATGAAGATTTGTAGAGATAAGAAGAACAAGAAATTGATGCTATCTCAAGCTAATTATGTTGAGAAAGTGTTGCAACATTTCTCTATGGAGAATGCTAAAATTGTCAGCACACTTTTACCTGGTCATTTGAAGTTGACTAAGATGTGTCCTAAGACACAAGAAGAGGAGGATAAGATGTCCAAGGTACCTTATGCTTCAGCTATAGGAAGCTTGATGTATGCTATGGTATGTACTAGGCCAGATATTACACATGCAGTGAGAGTCATTAGCAGATTTATGAGTCATCCAAGAATTGAGCATTGGAATGCATCTAAATGGATTCTCAAATATTTGAGAGGAACATCCAATAAGTGTTTACACTTTGGGGACTCTACTACTAATTTATAGGGCTATATTGACTCAGATTTGGTAGGGGATATTGATACCAAGTGGAGTACTACATGTTATGTCTTTACTATTGGTGGGGCAATCATGAGTTGGGTTTCTAGGTTACAAAAGGTTAATGCTTTATCTACTATAGAGGCAAAGTATGTAGCTACTACAGAGGTAGACAAGGAGATGATATGGCTTTAGTTCTTCTTGTAAGAATTGGGACACCCTCACAAGGATAATTATTTTTTTACAAATAGTCAAAGTTTCATTCATCTTGCAAAGAATTTAGCTCTGTATTCAAAGACGAAACACATACAGTTGTGGTTGATTTCATTCAGTCAGTTTTGGAGGATGGACAATTAAAGCTAGACAAGATACATACATATGACAATCTAGTAGATATGTTTACAAAGGTAGTAACAAGAGAGAAGTTGAACTCTTCTTCAGCTTTGGTTGGTCTTCTAGACTAAACATGAATAAAAGAACAGCAGAGTCCAAGGTGGTTTGATCCAGTGGGAGCCTCATGGAGTAGCAGCATAGCTATAGGATCAGTCTCCAAGTGGGAGATTGTTGTCTAGTGTGGAGTCTAATCAGTCCCCAAGTGGGAGATTTTTTAGTTTGTGGTGACTAATCAGGAAAGTACTGAACATACTTCATAAATTCTTTTAGCTCTATTTTATCAAAATTTTGGGCCGACATGTAATTATTAATTATAACCCTAAAGCGGTTTAATACTTGTATAAAAGGGCTTAGGGTTAGGGATTATTTCATAAGGTGATGCAAACATTGGTTCTTGCAGTGGTATTGAGTTGTAAGGGATTACGGATTGTAATCAGGTTGTAATCACTAGATCATAAAATATTAGACTTGTCATTTGGTGGACCTAGCCCAGGGTTTGGGTGAACCATGTTAAATCTTGGTGTGTTGTGTTCTTTTCTGTGTGATCTATTATTTTTTGATATTGGTTATATTTGCATGTAATTATTATTTCTGTCTATGGTTTAATCCTAACATCATCCCTAAGCTATGTCGAGTTTGATGATATAAAAGAATGTGATAGTGCAAAATAGATGTGGGACAAACTAAAGATCATATATGGAGGAAATGGCAATCTCTTAAGAGCCAAACCAAAGAGCCTGAGAAGAAAATTTGATGAAATGAGAATGATGAAAGGTGAGAATATAGTGCATTATTGCACAAGAATCAAGGAAGTTGTCAATGTTATTCAAGGTCGAAATGGAATGATTGAGGATGAAACAGTGATAACAAAGGTATTGAGAACTCTACTTCCTATATATGCTATTAGGGTTTCTGCAATAGAATAGTTGAGATGCACTCTAGGTAACAATTTGACTTTGGAAAGTGCAATTAGTAGAATTACTACTATTGAGATGTCTAATTTTGATAGTTATACACCTGCTACCATTGAATCTACTTTTAAGTCATAATTGATTCTTAGCAAAAGGAAAAGCAAACATGTAAAGAGTGGCAGTGACACTTCTGACAATGAGCTTGATGAACTTGAAGCACTTATTGAAAAGAAATTTGGAAGCAAAAAAGTTAAATACAAAGGTAAATTACCTATAATAAAAAAATTCATGCAATAAGATTGGTCATATTGTTGCAAGATATCCTAATAGAGAAGACAGGGATGAAAGAAAGAAAAGTACAAAAGAAGGAGAGATGACTGAGACTACAAGAAGAATAAGGATAACAAAGGTAAGAAATATTGTTATATTTCTGAAGAAGAAACTAACACTAAATCTGAAAGTAATGATGATGAAGTTGTTTATGTTGCTATGAAAGAAGATTCTGATAAAGATGAGAAAACTACTTTAATTTCATATGTGAACAAAAGTGACAGATGGATAATTGATAGTGGTTTCTCTAATCATATGACTGGTGATAGAAATAAATTTGAAGACATTGGACATTACAAGGGTGGTTGTATTAAATTTGGTAATGATATTCCATGTGTGTTATGAAAGGTAATGTAGTGCTTGCCCTTGGTTCACATTTTGTTATCATTGTTGAACTCTTTTAGAACTAGTTTTATGTTGTTGGTTAGCAGCATTCTTTTGAGATTATCAGATATTGTGCTATGGATTCAGTTTATTATGTGATGAGATTACTTAGACTCTACATTTCATGTATGTATGATGATTATTTTTAGTGTTCACAATTATCGATGATGATTATTACATTGCTTTCAATTATTAATAATGATTAGTAAGATGATTTATTATCATATGTGTTTTCTTATGGATACTTACCCCATACTTGCATGTGTATAGTGTGTGTGTTTGTCTTGTATGTTTGCTTTTGTATGGTGTGTCTAATGTGGTTAAGGAAGGGAGTCGTAGTCACCTGGTAGTCAGAATCTACACGATGCACCACTTCCTACTATTGTCTGTTTAGTTTAGTATATATTGTGTTTGCACATGCGTAGTTTTTATGCAAGTTGCAAGTACCAGGTATCGACTTCTCTGAATTGTCAGGATGAGCGTACCCTATCACATTATCTCAATGATAAGAAAGGGGAGATAAATTCTCAAGTCCAAATCCCAACCCTTTGAGCCATTTGTCCTAATTGGAAAATTAAGACAAGTATCTAAGTTGAATACCCACCGAATGTGTCGGATGACATATTTTATGATTTTTAACCCTTTAGATTTATTTTGTATGATTTGTTCTATGATGGGTTTTCATATTTTATCTTGGAGGTCTATGGTAAATTTTCCATTAATTAAGTCTTAATAAATAGATTTAATTAATAAATTATTTATTTGAGAAAATTAATAAAATATCATGATCTTCGATATTTTGATTGTAATTAATTAAATGTGAATTGTTGGAGAAAAGAAATTAAATAAAAGAAAACTAGAAATTAAAATTAATAATAATTATAAAATAATAATAAAGTAATAAATAAAATAATAATAATAAAAGTTATAAAAATTAAAATGAAAGTTATAAAATTTAAATAAAAATTATTTAAAAAGTAAATTGGAGTTATAAGCTTGCATGGGAATTAACATGTGTCAACAACACGGAGGTTAGTGCATCAATTAAACACAAGGTGTCTACAATTCTATGACTCATCAAAAAAGAATTGGAAAAGACTCATGCTTAGTTGGTGACACCTTTCAGTAGTTTCAAGAAGCATTCCAAAAGTTTCTTGAGAGCTCTTGATATTCAAGCATTCATAGAAGCTTAATGGAAGCTACAAGCTTAATGGAAGCCTCGAGCTACAAGCTAAAAAAAAATAGAAACTTCAAAGCTTACATGCATGGGAGAAGATTCATATGCTCATATATTTTCTACTTGCTTCTATGCTCCTTCTAGCTCTTCTAATCACTTGGAGGATTCGATCAGCTTGGATTCTTGGAAGAATTGTGAATGATGGAGAAGGAAAGGATTTTCTATAGACTTCTGAGGCATGGCAAATTAGTATCAATGTCTAGGTGCACTCATGATATTCTCATATTCCCTTTGCACTCTTTCTCTTCCTGTCTTCATCATATCTGTTTTATGTGTCTTAATACTCTCTGTATTTGAAATTGGAATCTAGATATTTTATTTGGATGAGAAGAAAATAATAGAAAAATCTTAGATCCAATTAAGGAGAAATAATTAGATCTTAATCGGGTTTGGGTTCGAATTTATATTGTGAAATTAGATAAACAACATTTGAAATTAAAATAGAAATTCTAAGTTAAAAATTCGTATGATTAGATGTAATCTTTCTATCAAATTATATTTTTAGATGCGTATGAACAAACCTATTAGATGGATGAATGGGTAAATTTAGAGAACAATTACATTTTAAGAAGAAATTCTTAATTCATCACAGATTGTCCTGTCGCTGCCCCTTGGATAGACCCGAACTCAATCATTCATAACTTTTTATCGTGATCGAATTTATTCGATCGCTCCAGTCAGAATTGGCGCAACTTGGCCCTCTCCAACATATTTAAATTTCAGCCCGATCCAACGGTTCATTAGGGAGATATGGCCGTCGTACTGAGACTGTTTTATTCAAAGACAGATATTTTTTCATTTCTCATAACCAAGAGTTCTTTATGCTTAACTTCACAAAAATAATATATATCAAAGCATGGAATGAATTAAAAATATTATTGAAATTTTTTTTTATTAGAATCTTATTAATATGCGTTAGTTTTATATGATTTATTATCTAATCTAATTAAATTAAATTAAATTAAGATTAGTTAATAGTAGAAGAAGTGTAATTAATTATTAGTAAATGGATTTTTAAATAAGAGAAAATTAATAGAGAAAAGATATTAATATAGTTTATGTAGTTAACTTTTAATATTAATTATTTAATATATATTAAATACTATTTAATATATATTAAATAGTTAAGATGTGGTAATTTATAAAGGTGTTTAAATGATGATTATTAAGAGACTCAAATTTTAATGATATTGAATTTGGACTTAAATAAGGAGTCATAATTACCTTATAACCTTGTTATAATATAGCAATGGTTTGAATTATTAATATGAATAATGGTACACCTTAATTGTGCTAAGAATTAGTTAAATATTAACCAATGAAGTTTGTAAAGCTTCTTAATAATAGTTTTGATGAGTTTATTATTTATTAATGTTTGTTGAGTCTAACAAATTATTAATAAATAATGATGTAGATAGTTATCAATAAATTCGATTAGATTTAATCTAGTAGAGATTATTTAATGATTAAAAGTTTTGTAAAAATATTAGTTTTTGGATTTGAAGTATAATTGATTTGTAATCAAATTGATATTCATTGAGATGATATTATAACTATGATATTAATAATTAAGTTGTGCGATAGAATTTTATTTGAAATATGATAATACGAATTTGTCAAGGGAATGTAGATATTTTTTGAAAAATGACAAATGTGGTCATACAAAATTATTATTAAGATTCTCAACATAGTTTGTATGTAATATTTATTAAGATATTGTTATTAAACTATTAATATGATCATTTGAGTATTGAATTATAGTTGACTTTTATCTTACAGAATTCTAGTTAGTTATTACTCAACCGATATTAATTAGAACATTGCTATGGTTATGCAATTATTAATTAAATCAATTAATGAGAGTTAATTAGATTTAATTAATAATTAAGTTATGTATAGAGATTTAATTGATATAATTCTTAAACAAGATTGTTAAAATATTGGTATCAAAAGTTGGTAAGCTTATGACTTGAATAAAGACTTTAGATATTATATGGGTATTAGTTGTAACGATTAAATTAAAAGGCTGAAGACTTAATTGAGAATTATTAGAATGATAAATGGTCATGGACTATGAACCTATATTAATTTATTGATTTAATTGATCATTTTAATGAAGTTATCTTCTTCTTATTCGAAAATTGATAATTGGTTCTTTTATAAATGAATAATGATTCTTTGATTACATTGAAAGTTGAAGTAACATTAAGGAAGAGTTATTCAACTAATAATCTCAGTAAAATAAAGTGAATGATTTTATTAAGAGGCAAATAATTTAATGAGTAAATATTTATCCTTAAGTTATTCTTATAATGTAATTCTTAATAATGGAAGGATAATGCTATCGGGGAACAATTGGGTTGACTTGTAGGTCAAATGATGATAACTTTATAAAATTGAAAGTATACTTGCAAACAAAAAACTGGAAACCCCTACATATTATTCAACTATGTGAATTTAGTAAACCAAAACATGTGTTTGCATCGTGTATTCTATATGCTTCTTGTTTTGGGTTTTGAGTTGACTAGTGTTGACCAGTCCTAGGTTGTTATCCGAGGCTCGGGGGTTATGAGATGTGATGGCATGTTGATCTTATTTGGTCTTGATCTTTATAAGCCCAACCATGGTTATGTGATCGTATGTTCTATTAAATGTTTGTATTTGTTCTTCAGCCTTCGTGTATGAAGCTGAGATGTATATATATCTGAGATGCTTGAGCTAATCATTTTTGAGTCATCGATCAGTTATCTTTGGATTACTTTCTAGTCACCATGATGGGACTGAAATGTGGATTTATTTCTTGATGATGTCATGTTGTGACATGTATAACTCAACCATTTTGGAGTCTTCGATCAGTATGATTTTGAGATATTCTTGGTTGCTTGTTGAGAACCATTTATCTTGAGATATATTTTGGTTATTGAGAACCAATTGATACTTATGATTATCAGTGATGCTTTCAATTGCCAATAGAGAACTGTTATGGTCATAATTTTCTATGGATGTTTTTCAGATGCTCATGGAGATTTGATGATTCTTATCTTGGAGATTTTATGATTCTTATTATGGATATTTGATGCTTTTATGCATATTTGATGATTTTGTTATGGATTATCTTTTATGATTTTGAGATTTATGATTCCATGAGTTTAGGGTAGGTAATCTACTTGTAGTTTCAGGAAGTGGCTTGCAATGGGGGTCGGGGCCCTAAGTGGCTGCCAGGGTAACTCATTGTAAGTTTGGTTAATAAGTGATAACATTTACACACTAAATGGGGATTAAATGAACTTAAAAAGATAATTGTTTTGATGTTTTTGCCCATGCCTTGAGTGCTTGTACAGGCCAAGATGGGAGTAGTGAGAATGCATGGTTGCGACCGTGCATTCCGTAGTATGCCTCGTCAGTATGAGAGGATACTAGTGGCCGCATGAGATCAGTATGGACCCGTGGAGTTTAGCTAACTACCAGGGTAACTTGTACGTGATAATTGCGATGACATTTTTCTGCTTGCAAAGTAGGTTTCCTACATATCTTTGTGTGCCTCTGAGAATTAGATGTCGGTTTTGTGTGATGGAACCTTTGAGTTAGTATACTTTTAGGATTCTTGGACTTATAGAGATTTGTGCTTCGTGAATTGATATCCTATTTGGGACTTGAGATTATCTCCTCAGCACGGTGGGAGTGGACCACTTAGGTTCCACGCGGTCGGGTGGTAGTGTATTTTCACTCTTATCATTTGAGATCCGTCCAAGACACCATGGCTGGAGTATTCTTGGTTGATATTTATTCTTCATTATGTTCTTGGAGTATTATGATAGATAATATACCTTATGATGGATGTATTTACTGGTATGTTTCTTATATTGATAATTTGTTTTACTTTGCATATGTTAGTTGATGATTTATTATGCTTTACTTTGCATGTTAGTAGGATGTTTTAGGAGTGACATTCCTACTATGTTAATACCGATGATCCCTTCGGTGCTTTGGAATGTTACGCACAGAGGGATGGCTAGGATCCACGATGGTCTAATGATGCTATTTACGATTGGGAGGAACCGTGCACTTAGTTATTTATGTTTTTGATATATGGTTATCTTTTGTGATGGATGTTTATATCTTTTGTGATGATGTATCATGTATGATATGTGGTTTCATTTATGTTATTGCATCATGGATTAATATTAGATGATGATGATGTACTTTATTTACTTGGATATTTATTCTTTTAGGCTTTTCATACCCTGTGATATGTACAGTGGATGATTGAACTAGACTAAAATATAATTACAAAAGGACACTTGTATATTGCTTAAGTACATTGGATGTATCATTGTTATTTCATAAGGATGGGATGTTAGATGAATAGTTAATTTAGATGTGATACAACGTTAAGGGATCTTTAAAGAATGTATCCTGTTATGTATATATGTTATGTTTATTTTCATTTGAATTGTTGCTATTGCTTCTGCAAATGTTATGAATGGTTTTATCTTTCATGTTTAAAAAAAAATTGTTTGGCAAACTTAGTAAAATTCTTTGGATCTCTTGGTGGGGCATTACAGGTAAAGCTACAATTCAATTGACTAACAAAATCAACTATGACAATGTTTACTGGGTGGAAGGACTTAACTATAACCTATTGAATGTTTCACAGTTAAAAAAATCAAGGTACAAACTTGAATTCCATCACAAAAAGGCCAAGATAAATTTTGTTGATGGCAAGTTGATTGGAAGTGGTGATCAGACAAGAGGTAACTTATTCTATCTCGATTTATCTAATGAGACATATTTGTTTGCACAAGATGTTTGGTTATGTCACAAAAAGTTATGTCATATAAATTTTGATAATTTGGTGAACATTAGTAAAATAGAGAAAGTAAGAGGGTTGCCAAAACTAAAGAAGCATGACAATACTATGTGTAAACAATGTTAGTTGGGAAAAATAAAAAACTCTAGTTTCAAGAGAAAAACATACACATCCATTGATATTTTGGAATTGATCCATAATAGTTGTAGTGGACCTATTGATATTCAAATATATTATGAAAATAATTATTTTATTTTATTTGTTGATGATTACTCTAGGATGATGACTAGGATGTTTCTGAAAGCTAAATCTGATATTTTTCAGTTACTTAAGTGGTGTTTGGCCAAAGTTGAAAAAGAAATAGGGAAGAGTCTGAAGTGTTTGAGATCTAAAAAAGGTCATAAATTCATTTCCAATGAGTTCAACACATTCTACAATGATGAGGAATTAAAAGACAGATGTTAGCACCAAGTATGCCTCCTTAGAATGGGATAGTTGATAGGAGAAACAAATCAATAATGGACTATGCTAGAAAAATGATGATGGAGAAGAATGTATCATAGAAATATTGGAGAGAAGCTATCAGTATGACTATCTATACCTTGAATAGAGTACAAGTCAAGAAAGGTACATATGCTACACCTTTTGAACTATGGTATGGATATGCTCCTAATATGAAATATTTTATAATCTTTGAAAGCAAATGCAACATATTTAAAGATAATAGGCATGGAAAACTTGATTCCAAGAGTGATGAAGGTATATTCCTAGGATATTTCATCGACAATAAAGCTTACAAGTGTTTAAACTCTAACACTAACAAAGTTGTCGAAAGTGCAAATGTGAAATTTTATGAAGTTGTAGAAAGAAATGATTTTGAATGTAAGAAAGAACCTAATTATTGTAGTACATTCATATATGTGGATGATGGTGATCCTAGCACTCCTATTAAGAAAGAAAATAAAGTTGTAGTTCCCCAATCTGGTGTTATGAAAATGAAGAGACTTAGAAATGATACATGCTTACTTTGTGAATTTGAGCCCAAATCAGTGAAAGATGATCTAGACAATGAAGATTGGATCCATGCAATGAATGAATAAATTAAATAGATTGAGAAAAATAACATTTGGACCCTAGTACCTAGACCAAATTAAAAAAATGTTATTGGAACAAAGTGGGTTTTCAGGAATAAGCTAAATGAAAAAGATGAAGTTACGAGGAACAAGGAAAGATTGGTATGCAAAGGATATGCTTGAGCAGGAGTTGACTATGGAGAAACTTTCACTCCTATAGTAAGACTAGAATGAGTTGGAACTATGTTTTCATATTCAGCCTACAAAAACTTTTAAGGTATATTATATGGATGTCAAATCCACATTTCTAAATGGTATACTTGAGGAAGAAGTGTACATAGAATAACTTGAAATATTTTTGGACCCAAACAAGAAGAATATGGTATATAAACTAAACAAAGCTTTACATGGATTGAAACAAGCTTCAAGAGCATGGTATGAAAGACTACACAATTACTTGATAAAGATTGGTTTTGAAAGGACAAATGATAAATGTAATCCATACTTAAAAATTGGTAAGAACAATGAGGTGCTGCTATCTAAAAATTTTGTTGATGACATTATATTTGGAGGAAAGGAAGCATTATGCAAATTATTTGCTGATGAAATGAAGAAGGAATTTGAAATGTGAATGTTTGGTGAAATTAAATTCTTTGTTGGATTACAAGTATATCAAATAAAATATGTATTTTCATTACTCAATCCAAATATATCAAGGAGATTCTAAAAAAAATTTAAATGGAAGAATCAAGACCAATAAGCATGCCTATGTCTATAGGACATAAGTTATCTAAAAGTGATGAATCTATTGATGTGAACCAAACACTATATAGATCAATGATTGGAAAATTGCAATCTGTTGTTTATAGTAGACTTGATATTACATTAGCTATTGGGATAGTTTCTAGATTTTTAGAAAATCCTAACGAGAATCATATGATGTTAGTGAAAATGATATTGAGATATCTAAAAAGTACAAAAGACTATGGATTGTATTACAAGAGGAGTGATATTTTTGAACTGAATGTATTCACTAACTCTGATTGTGTAGGAAATATTGATGATAGAAAAAGAACTAGTGGAGGTGCATTATTTCTAAGAAAGAGATTGGTTTTGTGGACAAGCAAGAAACATAATTGTATTTCCCAATCAATAACCAAGGCTGAGTATGTGGCAGCTACAGTGAAATGTTCTAACATTATGTGGATCAAGCAATTACTAAAAGGAATGAAGAAAGAGATTGCAGATCCAGTGGTTATCTACTATGATAACATAAGTGTTATCAACATATCAAAGAATCATGTAATGGACATAAAACAAAGCATGTTTCTATCAAGTATAACTACTTGAGAGAACTAGTTCAAGACAAAGAAGTAAAGTTAGAATATGTGCACACCAAAGAACAAATTACTAGCATATTCACTAAAACCTTACCTAAAGATGCTCATGAATATCTTAGAGGTAAACTAGGGGTGATTCCCCTAAGAAAAGAAACTTAACAAGAAATGGTGTTATGCATCAAATGTGCAAATTAGAATAGCCTATACATTGATGCAGGTAGTTCTACTTTAGGAGGTGCCTAAGGTAGTAGTGAAGAAGAAGCACAAATTAATCATAGATAGATGACAAATGAAAGAATTCATACCTGACATGCCCCAATCTACATAATCAAGATGTATGAAGTATAAAGATAATTTCTTTGGCATTGTTTTCAAAGAGGGAGAATATGTAAAGAAGATAGATCATGGAAAAATATACATAAAGAGGGAGAGTATGTATACACAATGTAAGAGGGGGAGATTTGAATAGAAATATCATAAAGGCAGAGGGAGAACATTCAAGAAATTGAAATTGATTACTTAAAGGTAGTTCAAAATAAAACTAATGATATTAATCAAAAATATTTGATACATTAAGAGTGTTATTATCACCTAAAATTGCACCCTTGCCAAATTCAACAATAACCTGACATATTAAGATAATAATAGAATCACTCCTAAGTTGTGGGTGATTTAAAAATGGATTAATCTCCAGATAAGACCGGCTCCTAACTTGTTCACACTTTAAACTACTAAATTTTCCATGAAAAGGGAGAGAGAAAACTTAATTGAGATGACTAAAATTTGGAAATAACATCAAAATCTTAAAGCTTGAATGGTACATAAACTAGAGAGATATCAACCTTAACAAAGATGAATAGTTATGAATGATAATCTCAAATGCAAAGAGAAAATAATATCACAACCTATTATGGACCCCAATGCATAAATATTTTGGTAACTAGTCAAAATGATATAAACACTAACAAGGAAGGATAACTTCCACAAATTAGTACTTGAACATTTGTATGACACAACTAACAACCTTCACAAGAAAGCCACTTCTAGAAAGATGAGGAGGTGTGAGATAGAAGCTATAAAAACAAAATATTCTAACAACACTTCATATTTGCCTTATCAATTACGTGACACACTGAACTGCAACAAGTACGATGGAAAACTCTGCAAAATAAGATAAGACTTGCAAAATATATTTAATCTTCTAATGAAAATGAGTTATAGAAAAAATGATACCAAAAAGACCAAGGAGAGATGATAATCGCTAAGTCTCTCCAAATCACTAATCAAAATTGAATACAATAATCAGCGAAAACCCACTAAATACACTCCATATCCTCTTGAGTCAGATGCCAAAAAATAGCCTGAAGAAGAGGGCCTAGAAACTTCCAAAATAAAGTCATACCCCTCAAAAAACTCCACTAAGTCATAAACACCCCTATGATTCACCCAAAACTACTCATAAAATACTCAAAATGTCATAAAGACCCCTCCAACTACCAAAGCCAAGTCAAATTCGACTAACGAGCACCTATGCTCCCTACATATGGCTCTAACTAATTCAAGCACTTGGTCAAAACATAATGACTCAAACTTTACTCATTGAACATGTGTTAATTTTGACTTAAAAATATCCAAACTTGTAGACACAAAGTTGAATATTAAAATAAGGCTTGGAAATACTTACACTTTAATTAATAAGGTTAGAAAATGACTTATAAAAACACCATTTGATAACACTTTACAGCATAAAATGAAAATACTTCAACATTAGCTAAAGCAAATATTAAAATACCTAAAACATATGCCATACTTCAACACCCATGACACCTTTCGATATGGACTTGGCAAATGGATAAAAATCTTAAATCTTCGGACTTCAAAAAACTATGAAATTCAACTTGGGGCAATATAGATTTTTTACCCTAATTTCAAACTTTATTCATTTACATTTTTGCAAATTTGGAGAGTTTGAGAACCACTACTAGGGTTTGAGGAAAACTGATACAACTTGATTCCATGCATTTCTGAGCATATTTTGGTGTCTGAATGCCATAGTGGAGACATTTGAACATGTTTAAGTGGTTTCTTGTGCCATTTTTGTTGGAACACTTTAGAATAACTGAGAGGGGGGGTGAATCAGTTATCCAAGGTCCAAATGTATAAATAAAACTTTTCACAACTTAGTGAACCCTTAAAACATGTATACTCATGCATGCATCCATAAGATTATGCAATCACTTAAAACTTGTAGGTTATTGTCAAATCAACTTGCAGAAATGTAGAGCATGAAACATGATAGATTCATCAACACATTTGACACGATGATTTATTGTTGGGTGATGCGACGCGCTCCCCTGCCCACAGGTGGTTAATTATGTGGTGTTCCATGTTCACTAACAGTCATAGCTTTTGGTGCAATGGTAATGGGCCCTACAATTGGTATCAGAGCCTGGTTTTGGCTTGGTCATGGGTTCAAATCTCCCCGGTGCCTTCCCGACCCGCGTAAGCACCTGGTATGCGCATCGAGGGGGAGATTGTTGGGTGATGCGACGCGCTCCCCTGCCCACAGGTGGTTAATTACGTGGTGCTCCATGTTCACTAAAAGTCATGGCTTTTGGTGCAACGGAAAATGGGCCCTACAATTGGTATCAGAGCCTGGTTTTGGCCTAGTCATGGGTTCAAATCTCCCCGGTGCCTTCCCGACCCGCGTAAGCACCTGGTATGCGCGTCGAGGGGGATATTTTTGGGTGATGCGATGCGCTCCCCTGCCCACAGGTGGTTAATTATGTGGTGTTCCATGTTCACTAACAGTCATGGCTTTTGGTGCAATGGCAAATGGGCCCTACATTTATGTGGAAACCCAATTTGGGAAAAACCACTTGTAATATGCTACTCTTTCCATTCTTATGAAGTGATGCCCTGTGAAAGACCAACCCTACTAAAGGTTACAATACACACTATTAAATGTGACTCTATTAAAGGATTTCAATCACCCTAATAGGAGTGAGCCTTGTTAGAGGATTTTAGACCATTCACTTAGAATGTCACCCAGCTAAAGGATTTACAAATGACTATTAGGTCAACCTTAATCCAAAGGATTTACCCTAGACTGATATAGTTGTTAGAGAGTAACAGTTAGGCTTTGATCTAATAAAACTTACAATTTCATTTGCAGGTTACAGATCACTATTCAGTCCTCAATTCTATTTGGCCTTCATACTTTGCAGCTTTGATAGCTTGTTCACCCTTTAAGAATTCATCTCCTTAAGAATTCATCTCCTTAAGCCTTCTTTCTCAACATGCCATTACAAACTCTTCTCTTAGGTCACTTGATGAAGCAAAACCCTTGACTCCTTGTCTCCCTTAGGTTCTCGCACATGACAACCTTGCTTCATGATCAACCATTCCTATAAATAGGAAATTAAGATATTTTGCCTCTCATTCTCCATTATCCAATTTAGGGTTTGGATGGATTAGGTAGGATACAATGTATCTAACCCATATCTCATATCTCTTCTAGAAACTTCTCCTTGAATCCACTTTAAATTTGCCTAAAAATAGTTTACCTTGAATTCTATGCCACCAGCTCATCAACCTTATCTTCTACCTACTTCACACAATCCAAGAAAACAAACTTGTCAACTCAGATTCATCGAATATATGATCTTTTAAATAATGAAGTAGCTCAGCATTATCAAGCTTCTAATACTCAGCACATAATGTGTTGCTCGACATCCAATGTGAAATTACTTAGTATGAACTAGAGTTTACTGTGCTCGGCATCAACTAAACTTTACTCGGCATCCATTGTTCTACTTGGCATACACTAGAATAAGCATTTACTCGACTCTAACTAATTTTCTACTCGGCTTGCTCTGTCTTTTCTTGGCATCTACTATCCACTTGGTCAAGCTTGGCAAACAAACTTTGTGTAACTTGTTCTTCTAAACTTTCTTAGTGTAATAAGCCTTTGTAACCTTAAGTAGATTACCAATACATCATGTCATCATTGTCTTAACTAATTCTTGCACTTCATTACATAATCATAACTCAACCTTTCCTCTAGGTGCTATTGTTACATCTTTTGATCAAATCCTCTTCATCAATCAAATAAGTGATGGTACTTGAAACTTATAAGCAATTGTCTTACCAGAAAATAGTAGGTTTGACATCACTGACAAAACAATGATTGAAACACATAGTCTTCTTCAACAATCTCCCTCTTTCAATCTAGTTTCAACAATCTCTCTCAATAATGATCTTTTCAATATATTTTCAACAATTTTTATATTATGAAGCTTTCATTTCAAACTGATGCTATGGCATCTCTATAACATATCTATGTTTTTACTATTGTTTATGTGAACTTTTCAAGCAGTTGAAGGACTCATACAAAAAATTTTTGAAGGTATATTATGATTTCTTTTATCATGATGATTTTCTTTTGAATCTTTAAATCATTTGCATTTTACTAATCTTTCTTAGCATCTCCATGGTATTTCATGGTTGGATCTTTGTCATTTCTAATCATCTAGCATTTGATGCTACCATGAATGAGGGTTGATTTACTTCTCCTATTGCAAATTTCATAGGTAACTGTCACTGCTCTTGGTAAAATAGGTAATAATTCCCTTTGTTGTTTTGAGCCCAAATTGGGTTTTTACAGCTGTGGTTATTTCATAACCCGAACTGGGTTCTTACAATTTTGCCATTTTTTCAAAGCAATTTTAGTTAAAAATTTGAGGTTTTTTTTTTACTCTTGTAGCCACAAACCTTTCTAGAGCATGGGTGTTAGCAAAATCTTGTGTGCTATTTGCCAATAATTTTGTTTTCCTTTCAATTTTCTTAATTCTGAGTATTGATTCTGATTTCTCTCTCAAATGACAAATATCAGGTGAATCTAGAGATATTTCAGACTTGTGCACCAAGTGTTTCTTTTTGCTCAAACACCCTTGCATCCCTTTTTTTTTAAATAAAGCATTGTAACTTTTCTCCTTGTGTTTATTTTCACCACTTGTTTTCTTTGAAGCCTTGTTAGTAGATAAAACCCTCTCACTCTGACACTCATTTAATACAATTTTTTTTGATCTCTTACTCAAACTCAATTGGAGAGAACCTCAAATTTTCCCATGAATCTCCCATACATATTGTTTGATGCATCTTCATAAATTCGCTTGGTGTTGGCTATTGTGATTTTGAACATTATGTTCAAATATTTCACTAATTTTAAATTCTTGATCCACACTCTTACCAATCTTGAAACAACTTGATCTACATGATATTCATTCTCCTTTCCCATGAACTCCATTTCATACATGTCCAGCTATAGTTTTATTTTCCCAGATTTGCACAATATGGACTACTATAGGATGATACTGTCATGACTCTTTAAAAGATAGGATACATTGGCATAGGAACACATGTCCATGACATATTTCAAAGCTGGAATTTCTTTGATTTTTTCTTCAAACATTACTACTATGAAAATATTTATTTGGTAAATCTAGAACTTTTCTTCTATTGGTTAGTTGTTTCCAATGATAGTAAATTTATTTTTGCTCACTTGCATTATTAGTCCAAGTTGCAATACCATGTTCATAATATTATTGTGAATTTCCACATACATCTTCACAATATATAGTTCTGTTACATGGAATTTATTATATGAATATGTCTCAATTCGATTGCTTGTTTAAATGTTTTCATTCCCAACATTACTTGATTATAATGAATGTACTTCTCTATCATCCTTGGTATGCTCTTCCATTCACTGAAATGTTTGAACTTAGAAGACTTTCAATTCATTTCTTAAAATGGATTTTAGTTGAAAATTTATTTCTTAAAATGAATTTTAGTTGAAAATTCATTTCTCCTGCAACTCTTCTTGTAGCATTCCACATTTTTATTTTTGACCACTTTTACATATTGCGTCTTTGATTACTGATTAACTATAAGGTTCCAAGTTAATGATAGTTGTCCCTTCAACGGTTATTTTTTTGATTTGTCTTTCTTTGTAATATGCAATCTGATAATAAAAGGTTTCATGTATAATAGACACATATCCCTTTGATATTATTTTCTTTCTTTCTGTGGTTGATATAAACCTTTTAACCAAGGATATGCTGGGCTCGAACCCTTATGGGAGCCACATATTATGTCCATGTGACATTGATTTTTTCTACACATGACAAAACTACTTAGAAAAATATATCATGGTTTAGGATTTTGCATGTAGATACACATGCATGGTAGGATGGTGACTTTTCTAGCCATTGCTTAGATCATTTTGATCTAATTCAATTTTTTGCAATTGCAGGATCTGGAGTGGGAGCATGGAAAGTGGGATAGTGATGGCAAGCGCGTAGACAAGTAGCAACACGATAGTCATTCCAGACAATGGTTGACACTCATGACCCTTCTTACTTTCATATATCTTTTCACATGTGTATTTATATTCAAATTCAAGCTTTGATTTATTTCTTTCATTGGTTAGTTTCACAACTTGTGTGGAACATTATGGACATTTGATGAATAAAATTGCATTTTTAGAAAAATTTATGACGCTTTATTTCATGAGCTATTGTTCTATTTTCATCATAAAATGCAATCTATATACATAAATGATTAAGTGTTTCCACAATGTTATGCATAGTTTAAGAATTTGATATTGACAATACCTCGGCTGACCCAAAATGTTTGAGAAACTTGAAATCAACAAAAACTCGATGAAATTTTTGGCAATAAATTGACACTTTTATCAAACATTTGAAAATATACAAATTTTTAAAATATTCTTAAAAATGTCTACATGCACACTAAGTTTGTAGAATATATAGTAATTTGAGATATCTACCATATATCAATCAAAGCTTTTAGTTAAATAGTAATTCATAGCAAGTAGAACTTAGTAGATTAACATAGTACTAGAATCATATACATAAAAATAAGTACAACATTTGAATATAAATAAGTTCAATACATAGAAGTCAAACTCCAGGAAACTACTACTTCTAAATGTTGAACTAACCGTCAACCTTCCCCTTAAGGATTCATGACATGGTTCTAACCACCTCCTGTGTTCTATAATTTTAGTGTCTGTATCAGGCATTAATAGATTGATCTTTTGGTGCAACAATAACTCTAACTTGTAACAAGTGGTATCAGAGCTTGGTCACAAGTTCGAATCTCCTTGGGTAACACTAAGAGGGGAATTATTGGACTAGCCACCAGCCTTCCCCTTTAGGATTCATGACATGGTTTAACCACCTCTTGTGTTTTATAATTCTAGTGGTTGTATTAGGCATTAATAGGTCGATCTTTTGGTGAAATGACAACTCTAGCTTGTAACATTGAATACATATTAAGTTCAAGTTTTAGTATTAATGAAAACTAAAAGTAGCAATCATAAATTATGTCTACGAGTAAAACTCAAAAGAGATCATTGCTATTGGGTGGGTGGTGTTGAAGTAGTTATTGTGGCAACATCCTCAACAGGTGCCCTAATAGGTGCCTCACACTCAACAGAAGCCTCTGATGGATGACCAAGCCCATGTTCCTCCTCATGTGCTTCCACATCTACATCCCACTCATCTCCTTCTCTCTCAAACTCAACTAGTTGCTCATCTATCAATAAAGGTTCACCCACATCTGCATCTGCATCCTCACCATCAGGAGGAGCAATCCAATCAAATAAATATGGATCAATGTCATCCAATTCTAGTGCTTCATATAAATCTTTCCCTTTCACCTTCTTCTCATGCAAGAGAAGGTTGTACTTCACATAAACCAAGTCATTTAGGTGCTTTTGAGTCAACCTATTACGTTTCTTTGTGTGTATGTTTCGAAAACTACTCCAATTTCTCTCACAGCCAAAAGCACTACAAGGCTACAATAAAATTTGTATGGCAAGTTATTGAAGATTAGGCATTGTGGCACCATAATCTTCCCACCACAGATCTGCTAGGATAGAAAAAACCATTTATGATGTGGTAAAACTTCCAATAAACTTCACGAGTGAAATAAATGGTATGATAAAACTAAACACATGTTCTTTTTTACCTAGTTGCAAGGTGTATCTCCTACATTTGCAATCAGGAGAAGAAAACAATGACCCCCGTTCCTCATCAAGTATGAGGTTTTGGAGGTCTGTATTAGCAACCAAACTTTGAATACATGTGTCTAAGCCAATTTGAACCTTTGCATCTGGTTTAAAAGTGTTGGAGAAGTAGTAAGAAGTAGGCAGTTGCATGAATGTGTTGGTGGAGTTGTTGGTTCCACCTATGATCAATGATGCTCCATATGGGTCTATATTTGGTCTCATTTGACCTATACAAGTGTTGAATGACCTCTTTTTCCCTATCCATGGCCTCATATAAAAAACCCATGGGGTTTTTATTCCCATCCACAATTCGTAGAACCTTCACCAATGATTCTGACAAATAGACATAATAAAATAAACAAAAATCAGCCACTGAAAATATTTCAAAATTAAATGCTAAATCATCAATCCAGATGAAAAACTTACTTTGAGGGTCTCCTCTATTAGCTTTTCAAAGCTAGCATCAAACACAATCTTCTATGCTTCAGGCTTCCTGGCATAGGGACTCTCTAACCATTTCTTATCAAGAAACATGCGTATCAGGTCTAGCAATGTCTCAAATATTCTTTGCAAGTTTAGAAAATTAGTAGCAAAGCATGTGACCCCTACTCATACATGATCCTTACCACTAGTTTGCTCTCTCATAAGACTATAGACCCATGTTGTTGGTCTCAAATTGGTTTTGACCATTGAGTGTCAACACACTTAACCAATTCTCAAGAGTATAATACAGAAGTTGAGCTATAGTATGTGTCAAGCCAGAAATTTAATAGGTGTCGAGTGAACTTTAGGTGTCCAACAAAGTTCAAGTGTCGAGTGATAAGTGATGCCAAGTCACTATAACTGCCGAGCATAGTATAGATGTCGAGCGAGACATAATTACTATAGGAGCCGAGTGAGATAGAATTCCTATATGTGTTGAGCATCAACAATTAGTAAGTGTCGAGTAACATAAAATAATCATATGAGTTTGTATCTTCACAAACTTAGATGTAAACCATTTTTGAGTTGACTTAGTATGAATCTCGAAGGATCTTGAAGATAAGATCAAATCTTTTACATTTCCTATATAATCAACATGCAACCAATAAGAAAAATGGAGAAGGAATGCAACCAATAGGAAAAGTGAATGAATTAAGCAGGAAATGAAGAATGAATATTGATCGTAGATTCGTACCTAACCCTAAGTCTTCAAAGCCTTTAAAAGGAGGACGAAACCCCATTGTATGTGTATATGTGAGAAGTGTATGGTTGAATTATAGAAAAGTTTAGAGGGGTGTGTAAAGACTTAGATAGAGTAGAACAACATTGCAGAATTCATTTGTTCAAGAACAAAGTATCAAAATTTCAAGAAGAGACATATCAGATCAAGCAAGGATCATAACAGACAAAGTAGAACAAGGATCTGGAATCAACAATTGAAGATTGTAAGTCATCAGGTCAAGACTTTCTAATACTCTCTAGCCATTGTATTAGGAATGAAAATCCTATGACAATAGGTTGGTTTAACAGCCATGTTGTAAGCCTTTAAACAAGGTGCTAAATCCTTTAACTAACATTCAAGTGAGTGTTTGTAAATCCTTTAACCAAGTCACTTTTAACAGGGTGTAAAGTCTTTAATAGGACAAGCCTTTCATAGGGAAGACCATTGGAAGTGGTCAAACTTCGTAACCTTAAACAGTTACATATTGCTGCAGTGATACTTTGTGAGTGTCATCCCCACCCCAGTTTTACCTTCTCATTTTGGAGGGTTTATGAGTTGCCAAATCTTGTGTTGTCTATTTGCATGCATGTCTTTCCTTTCATGTTTATTAGATGAATTAGATGCATTTGAATGTTTTTAGTTAAAAAGTTTTAGAGGTTGAATTTAGTTACTTATGATTCACCCCCTCCCTCTCAGAAGTGTATCTTCCCACTTGTAAATTCCAACACATGTATGATTGTAGATGTACTTCACAATATTTCTTCCATCTTCAACCACCTTCTCCACCCAGCTCAGTTTCCCTAGATCCTCAAGAAGCAAGCCAAGACAATGGGCGGCACAAGGGCTCCAAAATAATGTGGGATGTCTCTTCATTAGAATTCTACCAACTGCCACATGCATAGTTACATTATCAATCATAATCTGGATGACATTAGCCACTCCCACTTCTATTACCACCTCATCTAACATGTTATACAAATGTTAAATAAAATTTTAAAATGTTATTTATTAATTTATAATATAAAAAATAAAATACAATGATATCAAATAAATGATCATTTAATTAATAAAATTATAAATCAATAAGCATGTATTTTTATAAAAAAAATTGCTAACCTAGATTGTTCAAATGCAAACAATGTCCAATATGGAATCTAGATTGTTCAAACTTGAATGCATAGCACAACTAAAGTTATCAGGAAAAAAATAACAGTCTATGCATGTGCAATCATTCTCTATGCTTCCTCAAAACTTAGAAGAAAACTACAAAGCAACAACGGTTAAATAATCTATGGTTTCTACTCCAATACCATCATCAGCACTGTCCCAAACAAATACCGGTCATACCAGTCTGTGGCCAATATCTAAGCGTGGAAATCACCTAGTCTGTGGTAGGAAGATGGAGCAACAAATTCCCTCATTTTGATAATGTTAAAAATACAAGACAAGATGAAAATGTTAAAAACACAAACCTAAATCCTTATGTGATGATGTGAACAACTTCCATTCAGGCCTTTAATAAAAATGGTGTTTTGCATTGACTTTTTCATCCATGACTTTAACCAGTGTTTTATTGGGTAGTCACGATTTTAATTAGAGTTTCATGCCACAATTTTAAGCAAATATCATTCCTAAGTTATTTGTCATTTAAATACTTTTGCTAAGCATCTCAGGATATCTCATAGTTCTAGCAGTATACTGCAGATATTTTGAACTATGAAGTTATGCTTTGAACATAAACACTTAGATAATTAGCCATTTCCAGTAGTATAGATCTTTTTTGTTTGAGATTGTAGGTCAAATAAATACCAAGTGTTAATCAAATTCTATATAATTTTGGATTGTATGGTAACCTAAAGTGTTTTTGCAAATATTCCTATTAAAATATTGAGGTGTTGTCATTAATGCCGAAGAGGGAGATTGTTGGAAACTACAATTGGAACAATTTTTGTATTATCATTGATGTCAAAAATATTGATAAGATAGTTTGTTATTTGATCTAAATGTCATATCTATTTGATTGAAGAAGTTGTTATTTGATCTAAATGTCATATCTATTTGATTGAAGAAGCTGATTTGAGAAGTTTCTCATAAAAAAAGAACCTAGAGGAAGGGTTGAGTTATGAAAATGAAGCTACAATAGAAATTTGATTAGTTGGACTTTAACAAGACAAAGTGATTGTTTAAATCATGTTGACAAGAGAGTAATGTTCAAGTCTTGACAGTGCAAGCCAAGATAGATCACTTATGTAAGGCTTGACCATGCAACAAGGTAAAAGATCAAGGAATTTTGAAGTCTATGCTGAGTGATGCTAGTGTCAACTGAGCCACAGTAAGTGCCAAGCAAATTTAGTGTTAACGGAGCACTAGTATCGACCGAGTGATAGTGTTGATGCCAAGCCATAAACTCTATAGCAATCAAGAAAATTAGTGATGACTGAGTGTTAGAACTTAGTGTTAGCCAAAGCACAACATTTTAATTGTTTTGAGAAATCATGATTTCCAGCTGACTCAGTTGATTTCTTAGGATATGGAAAGTGTGTTGAAGATAATATTGATGAGTTGGATCATTTAATTCAAGGAGATAAACATATCAAATGAACACATCTCTGGTTCCCTTTAGTTTTTCATTTTATAATCCTTCATAGAATATATATTACTTTAATTCCCAAAATTCAATATATATTAGTTTAGTTTATTTACTTTCTCTACTCTAATGGTTTTGTAGTTCAACTCTCTTAGGTATAATTGTTTTCTAGTCATCCCATATTTTATTTATCATCCATGTCCTTTTCAAAGAGTTTCAAACCTTCATAACCATAATCTTTTTGAAAAGTCACAACCCTTCATGATCACAATCCTTTGGAAAAGTCATAACGCTTCATAATCAAAATCCTTTGAAAAGTGACAACACTTCATAATTAAGAATTTTTTGAAGAGTCACACCCATTCATAATCACGACCCTTTCAAAGAGTCATATCCTTTCATCATTGAATATATTTGAGAAAGTCACTTGTTTTCTTCTCATTCCTCTTCTAATAATCTTTATTTAACTCTTCTCTTCTTCTCTTCTTCCTTACTCTTTAAAATGAACTTTCCTCCCTTTTATACCTCGATTTTAAAGAGTCACATCTTTTTAATACATCTCTTGAATTTTTATTAGATTTAGTTAATTTATATTATATTATTTCTTACTTATCTATTTTGTATTTATTATCATTTATTATTAAATCTTATTTAAAAAGATAACATTGTACTTTCTAGAATATTCTTTTCTATTTAATTTTATTTATTTGTTTATTTATTCATATTAAACTTATTATTATTTAATCTTTTTTTTTTATGAATAGTGACCTTTTCTTTTAATAAAATATACTTAGTTTACAATTCACAAAAAAAGGGTCGGGGGATACAAGATCACCCCGTGGAAGATTATTAATTGATAATATATTATTTATGTAATTTTTATTTTTTATTTCTATACTTGAATATAATTTTCTTATCATTATTAATTTTATTTTATTATTAAAATTATATTTTAAAATGGTGACATGACAAAACTCTTGATCTTAAGATATTCATTATCCTTAAGTATCTAGAATAGAACTATTTTATTGCCATGTACTGAAACTTTGTCAAGTTGATTGCTCTTATTACTTATCCTGTAGCATATGATATTTCTATAGAGCTGCAACTATTTCAGAAACAATACTCTTTATTTGTTGAAGCTTTTCTGCTTATGATATGTAGCACTTGTTGATTGGCTAATTAAATCTATGATATGTAACACTTGCTAATTCAAAATATGTATGCAATATTGCCTCTCTTTTCCACCATTTGACACAACATGCATTCATATTTTAAGATTTTAGCACCCTTTTAAATTTTGATCCTCATTTTTTGATAGTATTGTAAGCTCTTGTTTATGAATCTTTGTTATGCATCAACACTCTTGTTATTTGTCTACTTCTTGTAGCAAGCTTTCATGTTATATTAGAGAACAAAAGGTTTCAAGCTGAAAGAACTTGCCCTTTAATATCTTTTATTCTAATAAAAAACTTACTATAACTCTCTTATGTTGTAAGAGTAAAAGGTTTCATAAATGAATATATCCCTTTAATACTCCTATTGTACTTTTGATTAGTTTTGATGATCCTATCTCCTAGAGGCACGTTGGGCTCAAAAACCCTCATGAGAGCCTATGGTTATATCTGCATACCTATTGGAGATAAGATATTATACAAGAAGCAAAAATGTTAGAAAATAAATCAGGGTCTTGCGATTTGGATGTAAATGCATATGCAGGGGGTAGATGGTGAGATTGTTAACCATTTCTTAGATCTTCTTAAGATCTAACCCTCTTCTATTGCACTTGCAGGATTTGGAGCGAGAGCATGGAAAGCGAGACAACAAAAGCAAGAACGCAAACAAACAACAATGTGGCCAGTCATTCCATGCAATGGCTAGCACCTATTACCCATTTTAATTTCTATTTTTATTTTCCATGTTGTATTTACGTGCATAAATCATATTTTGATTTATTTCCATTGGCTAGTTTCATGGCCTATGTGAAACGTGATGAACACTTTCTAAATAAAGTTACATTTTCATAAATGATTATGGTATATATTTGCTCTATGTGATGTTTTTCTTTTTGTCATAAAATGTAACTTATCTGCATGAAATAACAAGTGTTTTTTCATAACCAAATGCATGATCATAAGCATTCTACTTAGCAATTAGTCTAGCAATAATAGCTCTACCAATTTTGAGCTAGTAGGTGAATAATGAATAATAGTGATTTTATTAACTATTTTTTTGAGATTTATTCTACTTAGCAATTAGTCTAGCAATAATAGCTCTACCAATTTTGAGCTAGTAGGTGAATAATGAGTAATAGTGAGTTTATTAACTATTTTTTGAGATTTAATAATAGTTTCCAAGGATTCAAAGGTCATTAGAGTGAAAAACAAGGGTCTAAGGTATCCACCTTTAGAGTTGTTGAGAGGTCTATTATATAAAAGAATAAAATCTCCATGGAAAATGGATAAGCAATCATACATATTCCACTATGAAAAAAATGATAATAAATTTGGCAAAAGTGTTGTGAAGATAGACCACGGTCAAAATAAAATGATAGAGTTGTATTTTATATTCATGTTTATGGGGAAAAAATCACAATTAGAAGTTGTGTGCATGGAAGTTGTCAATAGTTTGGGATATATTAGTAATTTTATTAAAGATCTCTCATACTTTAGATTTTGTTAGCATTTTATGTTGTGGATAGATAACATTTATTTAGAAAGAATGTGAATTTGGAAGCCTAAATGGAGATGATGAAGTGCCACCCTTAGTTATAACTGCAAAAGTGGTGGAAACAAACAACCTACAAAAACTAAGAAGGTTGAAAAGTATGAATCAGGACCTATACTAGGGAAATTCGATAAAGAAGTGACTAATGAAAAGTGTGATCTTATGAAAATGTGGAACTACAAACAAAATGCTTCAATTGTTTGATTAAATGCAAAATGTGAGAAGCATAAACATAGCACTAGAAAATTTCAATATTGTTGCCTCAAGGGAAAGGCATCTCATGGGATGGCATGATTGCATGACATGCAAAGATTGAAATTTTTGAAAAAAACTTTATTCAAACAAATGAACTATCACAGTAGACCCACATCCAAAATGTGTAGTAATAGATCTGCCACAAAATGTGTAGTAATAGATCTGGCACAAAATGTTTAACAAAGTGCTTAAAGTATGTGAAATCTGGAATCATAGACAACGCATCAAAGCATATCAGGAGAGAATATTTTTTGTTTTTGATTATGTAAAATAGGTTTTAATGGGTGCCTGAAACCCAACGGTTTACAAAAGAAACAAACATTAAGTCCTAAACCAAAAAAAAAAAAAAAAAAGAAACAATTCGCCATAGAAGGCTAGGAGAGCCTAACAAAAATGAACAACCTCTAAAAGAGAAAGCAAGCAACAAGTTTTGAAAGGACCCAAAACCTTATTCATAATAGACCATCAAATTTTTCATTTTGGTCTTGTCTTTTAAGATCGTAAAGACATATCAAACATAGGTTTGGAGGACTTATCTTTTTTCCTTTTTACTAATGTACATCCATCCTCTACCTTCCTAGTAGGCTTCTACCAAGCTTAACAATCAATCGCACAACCAACCCCCAACACCCTGACAATAGGAGATAACACATCAAAAATAGCACCACCAACAATGTTCTGGATAGCAGCAAAAGAAGCGATAGCAGCACCACATTGAATCAGATCCAGCAAAGGGATAACATTTAAACCAATAGTACCAACAGGAAGAGAGGGGGTAGAAGCAACATTCTGAGTCATTGCTTTAGGGACAACATTTGAATCATCAAAGATAGCAACATAATCTTCCATCAAAGAAAGATCATTCTGAGAAGAATTATCCTTCCCATCCACAACTAAGGATACTTTTTGAACCATGTAGGGATCATCTGAAACCCCCAACCACCAAGAAGATGATTTCTTTGGTCTAACTTTTTCAGAGGAGCATCACGCAATGAGATGGTCAGTCTTATGACATTTCCTATATCTGAAGGGAATTCCCTCATAATCAAGAAGGAGAGGCCAACTTAATCATCTCAAGGAGCCCCTTGGAGACATCAATCTCCACAAGAATGCAAGCATATGTCATCTTATACACATTGTACAACTCTAAATCAACCAACAAAAAGTCTCCAAGGGCCTCCTCCATAGCCTCCAGAATTACATCCAGCCACAAGTGAAGGGGAAGATTCGACAACCAAACCCATGAAGGAATCTTATTAAAGGATTTAGAAGTCGGGTCAAAATCCTTATACCAAGATTTGGCCATCAAGGGGAACCTCTCCTCACAAGAAAAAACCATGGTGCAGGATAGACTTTCTATCTTCAACATTTGCAAATTTCACAATTGAAAAACCCCTTGCCACAAGATAAATCTGAACTAAATCCGATATGATAGGTTCCCAAAATTTGGAGATCCAAGCATGCAGATCTAAAAGATAGCAATAGTAGCAAAATAATCCACCTCATATGTGTTGACCTCATCAATAATATCAACATCTAGGTGAAGCAACAACGGCTTACAAACAGAAATAGTCATAGTTAGACGGGCACCCCCCTTCACAACTAGACCACTAATACCAACCTCGTAAGAAAATACATTCACATAGGAGATAGCAGATCTCCCCATAACAGATCTCCCCATAACAGCCCAAGACCCATAAACATGGTGAGTGGCATAAACAATAGGGGCAACGGGAGCAAGACCAGTAGGAACAACCCAAGCCACAGTAGGAGGAGAAAACAATGTCACACCCAGAGAACAAAGATCCTCCCCTAAACCAACCAACAGATGATGGGTAGGAGAAGCAAGAGTGGGATTTTGAAATCCTCCATGAGTGGGAACCTTCATGAGAGTCTTCATGGGAGCCTTCATGGGAGCCATTAGCTACTTAGCTAAGAGGGAGTGTTAGAGAAGATTTTATGTTAGATATGATGATTGCAAATGCTTTAGTAGAGATAGATGCAAAGCTGTGGAATCATAGATGACACATGTGAATTATTTGGTTGAATGCCTACAAGATGTCACAAAGATTGGATAGAACCAAAATCAAATTTCAGCAATCATGAAATTGTACATCTATGTAATGTCCCCATTTCTAGGATCGATTTTAATAATAGAGTGAACATAAGGAGTAAATAAGTAAATAAATAGAACAATGATATTAAACTATCTTATATAATATCTATTATACAACTATCTTTGAATTATTATTATAATAGAAT
The DNA here is from genome assembly GCA_028749045.1 of Cupressus sempervirens. Taxonomy (NCBI): domain Eukaryota; kingdom Viridiplantae; phylum Streptophyta; class Pinopsida; order Cupressales; family Cupressaceae; genus Cupressus; species Cupressus sempervirens. The sequence goes on along the minus strand of CM053791.1, from coordinate 743,614,551 downwards.
AATATATTATTAAATAAGTATTATTAATAAATAAAATATAAAATTGAATAGAAATGCTAATATAATAATCATACAAACGATTAGTAATAATTAATAATTAAATATAATATGATTCTAAAAATAGACAAAGTTTAAATTAGTACTAATAATAAATGACAACAAAATATAATGTAATTTATTATTAAATATATTCATTAGCCAATATTATCATTTATTCAATGTGGACATTAATAAAATTTGGTATAAATAAATAATAATCAAAATTTTAAAATAACATTGAATTAGTTAAATACCTAAAGACACGACCTTTCAATAGAGGGGATATAAAAAAGAAAGAAAAGACAATTCACGAAGGGGATAGGGGAGGGACAATACATGTGAAATCTTCAAGTCAACATATGTGCAAAGCCATAAAAAGTAAGATATGCATTCATCGCAAGGAGGAGCTACACATCAATGGATAGTCAACGAACTCGAGAGGGATGTTGGAATATTAAATGCAAGTTTACGTTTGTCCCTAGAGCCAAATGCTCACCTACCATCCTTGATGACCTGCCAACAATCATAAACATTTATTTTGGTAGGTGAGATTTTTGAAATCAAAAATAAGGGGGAAAATATTTTGCCAAAGACAAAAAGGAATGTTTTGTCATTCATTTTGCAGATTCAGAGATCCAGAGAGATAGAGAGAGTTCAGCAGAGCAAAGAAGTTGCAGAGCAGAACAAAGTGGAAAGGAAGTGATCAGTAGATCTGGTTATTGCAGAGATAGAGGAAGCTTATTCCGTGACTGCAGTTGCATGTGCTTTTGTGTCATTCTATAAGTTTGTATTTTGTTGTTTGATTCGACCTATTGAAGCAGTGTTTGCTCCAGACATTGTAGTATGTAGCCATTAGAGCTATAAGTTTGAAGTTTAAAATTTGAAGTTTTCTAGTTTGAAATTTTAGGGTTATTTTAGGGTTTTCTGGTTGAAGTCGAATGCTCCTAGATTTTGTAATGACTTAATCAAAGTTAAATAGAAAGCAAGCATGCATACTTGAATCTATTGCTCTTTCCTTGATTCATTGCATTTGACAAGTTTATTTGGAAACTTCAAGTTCTGGCTCTTTGGTTTTAATGGTGAAAGTTGTTCACGCAATATATCTTCACTCGGTTAAGTCTTGTTAAAGTTTTTATCTCTGCAGTGTCCACCGAGTTCACTCGGTATCTTCATCTCTCGAGCTCCACTCTCCTGTGGCTACCGAGTTCACTCAGCATCCACACTACCGAGCTCACTCGGTATACAGTGTTTACCGAGTTGGTTCTTCATTTACCGAGTTGATTTTTCATCTACCGAGTTGCTCTTCATTTGCCAAGTTCACTCGGCACTCTCCTACCACTCAATTTATTAAGTTTTCGAGCAATTATTTTTTGGCACTTGGTAATAGTATTTGCCGAGCAGATCTTTAGGGTTAAGGTTGTGAGTTGTGAATTTAATTTTTTGATTTTTATTTCTCACATGGTATCAGAGCTTTGAGGCCCCACATCCATAGTGAGTTAGGGCATTTTTTTTTGGGATATTTATCATGGTAGGAGATGCAGGAAAGATATGGCAGCAACCACCACCCTTCAATGGACAAAATTATGATACATGGGTAAAGAAAATGAAAATCATTATGGTTGCAAATGATTTGTGGGAGTTTGTAGTTAATGGGTTCAATGATGTGACAGACCCAACTCAGTATGCTGCCCTCACAAATGCACAAAAGACTCATTTGAAAGAGTCACGGAGAAAGGATGCTAAGGCATTAAGTCTTATTGAAGCAGCAATGACAGAGACAATATTCCCCATGATTGCAGCAACAAATTATGCAAAAGAAGCATGGGATATCCTTGAGATGAACTTCAAGGGGACTGATAAAGTCCGCACAGTAAAACTACAAAATATAAGGAGGGAGTTTGAGAACCTTCAGATGAAGGAAAATGAATCAGTTGCAGACTTCGGTTCAAGGACCTTCAATGTGATTAACCAACTGAAGTCAAATGGAGAAGACTATCAAGAGCAGAGGATAGTGGAAAAGATATTGAGGAGTTTACCTCATAAATATGACAATTTGGTCATGACCATAGAAGAGGCAAAAGACCTCATTGTTTTGACAATGGATGAATTGATGAGTACTCTTCAAACCCATGAGCATAGGATCAACATATCTACATCTTCTTCTTCCCAAGAGCAAGCATTCAAGGCTCAATCAAATCCAAGAGGAAGGGGCAGACGAAGAAATGGCTTAGGCAGAAACTTCAGAGGCAAAGGCCGAGGTAGTGGAGGACAAAGGAATGTTGTAGTAGAAAGCTCAAGAAGAGCAGATGGAGTAAGTAGCTCACAAAATACTTCAAGAGGAGGTAAAAAAAACTACAACTCAAATAGGAGTAATGTAGAATGCTACTACTGTCATAAATATGGGCATTATGCAAGTGAATGCTGGAAGAAGCAAAATGATCAATCAAGAGAAGCAAATGTGGCTGATGTGAACATGGGAAGTGGAAATAATGCCACTGTTTTCATCATGTGTAATGTTGGTGAAGAAGGAAGCCCTGAGGTTTGGTACCTTGATAGTGGATGTAGCAACCACATGAGTGGTAATGAAACCTTGTTTTCATTCATTAACAAGAGTTTCAAATCTGAGATTAAAATGGGTAACAATGGAACCCTACTAGTTGTGGGCAAAGGATCTATTATGGTCCGCACCAAGAAAGGTGAGAAGAAGGAAATACAAAATGTGTATTTTGCCCCTGGTATGAAGCACAATTTGATGAGTATTCATCAACTCATTCAAAATGGATACAAAGTACTGATGGAGAATGACACATGTGTCATTCATGAAAAGGATTGGAGCAAGAACTTACTTGCAGCAGTTCAAATGACAAAGAACAGAATTTTTCCCTTAAGGATAGAGACATGTTTCTCATATCAAGTTGGTGCTGCACCTCACACACAATAAGCTCTAAGGAGTGTGATTGAAGACCCCTCACAGCTATGGCACCTCAAGTATGGTCATCTAAGCTATGCTGGTTTAAATTTATTGTCAAATAAAAGAATGGTAGATGGTTTGCCACGGATAGGAAATTCATGTGACAAGTGTGAGGCTTGTATTTTGGGTAAGCAACATAGGCTTCCCTTTAATTTTGGAAATTCTAGGAGGGCTAGATATCCATTAGAGTTAGTGCATACTTACCTATTTGGTCCTATACAAGTTACTCCCATTGGGGGGAGTACTTATTTCATGACATTTATTGATGATTTCAATCGTAGGACATGGGTGTATTTCTTAAAGAATTAATCTGAAGCATTTGATAAATTTGAAGAATTTAAAGCCCAGGCTGAAAGAGAATGTGGACACTATATCAAAGTCTTAAGATCAGATAGAGGAGGGGAGTATACCTCCAATTCTTTTATAAATTTTTGAAGGAAACATGGCATAAAGAAAGAGCTCACAACCAGCTATACACCACAACAGAATGGAGTAGCTGAAAGAAAGAATAGGACCATTGTTGAAATGGCAAGGAGCATGATGAAAGAGAAAGGTCTCCAACCTAAATTTTGGGGAGAGGTTATGGCAACAATAGTTTACCTCCTACAAAGGCAGTCTGTGATAGAATTCCAATGGAAGCATGGTCACGAGGAAGATGGACAGTTGAACAACTAAGGGTGTTTGGATGTGTTGCATATGCACATGTGCCTAAAGAGAAAAGGCAAAAATTAGATGAAAAAGGTGTGAAGTGCATCTTCATAGGGTACAGCTTAGAATCAAAGGCATATAGATTGTATGACCCATTGAACAACAAGATGACTCTTTCAAGAGATGTGGAATTTCTTGAAAATCAGTATTGGTATGGTTCAACTGATGAGTCACTGAGCACTTCAAGTAAAGTGCCAATTATGAGTGAAGAGGATACTGATGAACAACAAGAAGGAGCAGATAGAAGAAGAGGCAAGCAACCTTAGTCATTACCGAGCTCCTCTAGGTATGATCAAGTGTCAGTGCCAAGCAGCAGCAGTGAAGATTCTTATCCCACGCTCTCCTCCCTGTTACCAAGAAAGACCAAGAGTCTTAGGGAGATATACCAAGATGAAAGGTATGAAGATTATGATGAGAGTGTTAATTTTGCATTATTTTCTCATAGTGATCCAATATATTTTGAAGAAGCTATTAAAAAGAAGAAATGGTGTAAATCCATGGAAGAGGAGATAGATGCTATAGAAAGGAATGAGACATGGGAGCTAACTGAATTGCCTCCCAAGAAGCAAGTGATTGGAGTGAAATGGGTCTATAAGACCAAATGCAATGTTGAAGGAAAGATTGATAGCCATAAGGCAAGGCTAGTAGTCAAGGGCTACAAATAGCAGTATGGCAGAGATTATGATGAGACATATGCCCCGGTTGCAAGAATGGAAACCGTGTGTGCTGTCATAGCAATTGCAGCTCAGCACAAATGGAAGGTATACCAAATGGATGTAAAATCCGCCTTCCTAAATGGTGTATTGAAAGAAGAAGTATATGTGAAGCATCCACCTGGTTATGAAGTTGCAGGCGAAGAGAATAAGGTATATAGATTGAAAAGAGCTCTTTATGGGCTCAAGTAAGCTCCAAGGGCATGGTACAGCAGGATTGCCTCATATTTGATGAGCAATGGCTTTAGCAAAAGAAATGGTGAGCCTACTCTCTATATCAAAGCATCAAATGGAAATGTTTTGATTGTTGTCTTGTATGTAGATGATTTAATTTTTACTGGTAATGACAAGGCTCTAATTGGTGAATTCAAAGAGGTCATGAAAAGTGAATTTGAAATGACAGACCTAGGTCTCTTGAAGTACTTTCTAGGCATAGAAGTAAAACAAATGCATGATGGCATCTTCATCTCTCAAGAAAAGTATGCAAGACAGATCTTGGAGAGATTCAAAATGCAGAACAGTAAGGCAGCCCCCACACCAACAGTAGTAGGTCTAAAGTTGAGCAAGGAAGACTCTAGCAAGAGAGTGGATCCAACATTATATAAGAGTATGGTTGGAAGTTTAATGTATTTGACTACAACTCAGCCAGATCTAATGCATGCAGTAAGCTTGATTTTCAAATTTATGGAAACACCAAAGGATTCCCATTAGTAAGCGGGAAAGAGGATCCTAAGGTATGTGAAAGGTACCAAGCAATTTGGAATTTTGTATACTACATCAAATGAATTCAAGTTGATAGGTTATATTGATAGTGATTGGGCTAGAAGTTTAGATGATAGGAAGAGCACTTATGGATACATGTTTCATATGGGATCGGGTGCAATTTCATGGGCATCCAAAAAGCAACCTATTGTTGCTCAATCTATAGCAGAGGTTGAACACATAGCAGTAAATGCAGCAGCATGTCAAGCTATTTGGTTAAGGAGGATCTTGACATATTTGAATGAAAGGCAAGAGGATGGAACCACAATTTATTGTGACAACATCTCTTCAATTGCATTGTCTAAGAATCCAGTCTTCCATGGGAGAAGCAAACATATAGAGATTAGATATCACTTCATCAGAGAGCTGGTGGAGAATGAGGATATCAAAATTGAATATTGCAAGTCTGAGCAGCAGCTAGCAGATATTTTTACCAAGCCATTAGGCATTGGAACCTTTGCACACCTAAGAGAGTGTCTTGGTGTAGTTGATTTGGATCAGCAGTGATCCTTGTTTGTTTGGCTCGGGACAAAGGGGGAGTGTTGGAATATTAAATGCAAGTTTACATTTGTCCCTAGAGCCAAATGCTCACCTACCATCCTTGACGACTTGCCAATAGTCATAAACATTTATTTTGGTAGGTGAGATTTTTGAAATCAAAAATAAGGGGGAAAATATTTTTCCAAAGACAAAAAGGAATGTTTTGTCATTCATTTTGTAGATTTAGAGATCCAGAGAGATAGAGAGAGTTTAGCAGAGAAGTTGCAGAGAAGAACAAAGTGGAAAGGAAGTGATCAGCAGATCTAGTCATTGTAGAGATAGAGGAAGCTTATTTCGTGACTGCAGTTGCACGCGCTTTCTATGTCATTCTGTAAGTTCGTATTTCATTGTTTGATTTGACCTGTTGAAGCAGTGTTTTCTCCAGACATTGTAGTATATAGCCATTAGAGCTATAAGTTTGAAGTTTAAAATTTGAAGTTTTCTAGTTTGAAATTTTAGGGTTATTTTAGGGTTTTCTAGTTGAAGCCGAATGCTCCTATATTTTGTAATGATTTAATCAAAGTTAAATAGAAAGCAAGCAGGCATACTTAAATCTATTGCTCTTTCCTTGATTCATTGCATTTGACAAGTTTATTTGGAAACTTCAAGTTCTGGCTCTTTGGTTTTAATGTTGAAAGTTGTTCATGCAATATATCTTCACTCGGTTAAGTCTCGTTAAAGGTTTTATCTCTACAGTGTCCAGCAAGTTCACTCGGTATCTTCATCTCCCGAGCTCCACCCTCCTATGGCTACTGAGTTCACTTAGCATCCACACTATCAAGCTCACTCAGTATCCAGTGTTACCAAGTTGGTTCTTCATTTACCAAGTTGATTTTTCATCTACCGAGTTGCTCTTCATTTGCCAAATTCACTCGACACTCTCCTACCACTTGATTTATTAAGTTGTCAAGCAATTTTTTTTTGGCACTTGGTAATAGTATTTTTCGAGCAGATCTTTAGGGTTAGGGTTGTGAGTTGTGAATTTAATTTTTTGATTTGTATTTCTCACAAGGGAATCAACATTCAAATACACTGCCAACTATTTAGCTTTCCATGTCTACCAAAAATAAGGGGAGTTAGCCACGTGAGAACAAGGATAGAGGAAATATGAAAGGAACTACCAGACAAAACAATAGACAACCAAGAGAAATATTATAATCGCCGCAAAAATGAAATATTAATAACAGTGGTAGCTCATTAGTGTTAAGGAAGAATACATCTGCAAGAGCACAAGGGAATTAAGAAAGAAAGAGGAATTAGAAGGAGAATTCTAAATAGAATGATCAAGGAGTACGAAGAGAAGACTACTCTTAGAAAAGACATAGAACAATTCAAACAGATGGAACATACAATCAGAAATCTACATCAAAACATGCACCTAAGGAAATACGTTTTAAAATATGTTTAATATTTGATTGAGCTTCAGACTCAAGAATATATGATAGTGACCAGAAGAAGAGGATGGAACAACAAAAGGCACATCCAAGAGAAAATGATCGAATAGCAAAGAATACAATATCCTCGGACCATAGACCAGTCATGCATATGATAATAGAAGTTAGCAGTAGAAGACCCTCATCAAGAACAAGAACGAATGAAATAGAAGCAAGAAGAGTGACAGTCAATTTTCAATGATCTATATCTCAAAACATATTTGGTGCTCCAAATATGGAGTTGCAGATTGACAGGAGACTCAGAATCAATTTAGCACTTAATCAAAAAACATCTAAAAGTAAAAATCATCGATGAGTCTTAGGCAAAATATATCTAGTATTGAGTTTACAAATGAAGGAAGTTATATACAGTCTGCATAGGAAGGGCATAATGGTGATCAGTCCACAAGCACGTGCAACATAACCATGTAGAATTAGTAATTTCTTAAACAATGAAAATAGTTGTAAAAGGAATTGGCAATCATAATTAATAGGGGAATTTATTTGTGGTTGGGAAGAATTATTTATCCCTTATAATTGTAAAAAGAAGAAGACATCTTGATTAATTAATTAATTATATCTGAACTGGCTTTAAAGAGAAACTATTTCCTATATTAATCTATTTTACATCTGCTTAGCAGATCTATAACAATATCATAAGCGATCAATCAAAGACTTCATCATTGGCCATTCTTAGCATACATGTTATAAGATCAATTCAACATATAGATCAAGTTGCCCAATCAGAGATAGCATTATGCAATAAGATATCTAAACAACAACAAGTCTATAAGGAATCTAAGATATACAATTTTTTTGGAAATGATACTACCACTGTCTATACCTTGTAGATTAGAAGTGTTTCAGAACAAGAGTCAAGAATTTAAATTTTAGTCTCAAATAATTGAGACTTATAATTGATCAAGATGTGGACATCAATATAATTGTGGAGTCAAGAATAGTATAAATTTCAGATAGAATGGTTAAGTCATATTGTGTGCCTTAAGAATGATATTGCATTACCAATACAATCCTTCAACATATCAGTAAACAAGGAATCAACTTGCATTTTCAAAGGGTTTAATAGGAAGAAGTTTGTCACAATTGACATGATGGTGAATAGTCTCAAGAGATCCAAGTGGGAACATTACAATCTACTGGAAAATAAGAATAGTACTTGATGTAATTCAATTACTACATATAGTTGTAAAGCCTAGAAAATGGTCATTTTATTAGCATTAGATAAGGCCATTTGGAATGTTATATGAGAAATGAAAAGGTTGTTGAATTTAGAAAGTCACTTCAGAAAGGAGGGTCAAAGTTAGAGGAGGTGTCTAAAGGATAAGATGACGCTTCTATTGATGAAAAGACAAACTTATTTATTCAAATTGTTGAAATTGTGAAGTTGAATGTCACTTATCCACCACATTACTGGTTTTTTAATAAGAAGGGTTTTGCAAAAAATGTTGAGGGTATTTTGGATGATACCCTAGAGTCCTATTTGATGCTCTCTATTATTGTTATCTTGGTTGTTTTGGTCAAACATGGGGAAAAAATTGATATTATCTATATTAAAGTTGCAACCAATAATTTTTTTGATGTGAAGGAATGGTTTCAATGCAGTAGTGAGTATAATACATTAATGGAGGTGCCTAATGACAAAGAAAGAAAATTTAACTTGGTGATGTAGAGCAAAAGGGTAAGATACAATGTCAATAAATTTTTATATGTTAGAAGACAATGACAAATAATATCCAAGATTAGTAGACTATGAAGATGGTAATAGTGAACATAAATTTTCAGAACAATGCTTCAAAGATAATCAATAGAAGTGGTGCAAATGACTGTGAAGATAGTGAATGCATACAAATATTAGTAGTTGTCGAAGGTTGTATGATAGTGTTAAAGGATGATGTTGTCATGAACTAAAGAGCAGAGCACATTATCAAGAACAGTGCCAAATAAAAACATTGAATAGCAGTCAAGGGAATATGTGATCAATGTAGTGATACAATAAAAGACATTGTCAAAGCAATCAATGAAGTGGTCTTTAGGATGCTCTAGCATATTTCTTAAAGAGATTTTAAATACACTAGTACAATGCTTAAAATAGAGGTATTCATTTAAGTAGCATAAAAGGATTGCTATCAAGATAGAGAAGGAAATTGCACAGGGAAACACTTTTCATCAATAGAAACTATTTATAGTCAACTAAGTCTTAAGAGTAGTTTGACAAGAACTAATTGAGTTGAAGATTAAAAAGTAATGATAAAGTAGATTACTTTTCATATAGGTTTTTTGTACACTAAATTCCATTGCTTTTGTCAGTGATATGTTTCATTGACATTCTAATGTAGAGAGTAGTAATCAAGAGAGAAAGAACATATTCAATTTATGTTATTCGTTCATATTGATCTAGTATAATTGTGTGGTTACAATAGTATTGATCACATTGACCATGTTGATGTTGTCTTGTTTGATGATAATTCAGAGTTGCATGTTATGTACATTTGCACTTAGAGAAGTTTTCTATTGTAGGTGAGCAACAAGAATTGCAGATGTTTTCCATGTTGGATGCTTCATTGTATTTATTGACTGAAGTTGTTGAAATTTCATACGATATGGGTCACTTCCAGCATCTTGCATGTCTTACAGTATAGAAAATGTGATATAGATATATTGTAAAGGGATTTCAGAGGTTGAAATTCAGAGATTTAGAAGTGATGCTATAGGAATTTGTGTAGTTACATATGACAGAAAGTTGTAGTTAGTTTAATTGACACTAGCTTAGGGTGAATATGTTTAACTAATGAACTCATCTCATTTAGTTTAAATTGTTTGTTTTATTGCTTCTATTTCCGCCTAAACATTTTGGTGAGTCAGATTGCTTCTTTGTCCATCTAGATCTACTTTGTATGCTCTTTTTTACATTAGTGGTGTTTAGATCTCCTTTTGCATTTACATTATTTTCATATATTTGCATTATGAAAATTAAAAAAATCATCCTACATTCTTAGATTGCATTCTATTTTGTTTAAAATACTTTTTTATTGTCATTTCATTTCATTTTAAATGGGGTCATTATCTTTATTCTTGAGTTTTCTTCATGATCTTCAAGATATTTCATTTTATGCATATGATGATACTTTAGTGTTTCCTTTCATCGACTCTCATATTTCTTCAAATAATTCCAATCTAAAGAGTGGGCTCTTCAAAGATGTTTTGATTAATCCTTAATGATTTATGATGTTCCTAGCCTTGAAATTACTACTATTTAGGATGAGACTTCAGATAGGGGTATTGACTACTCTCTCCCTCATTAACTTTTTTGAGTCATGGCTATTCCTCTTCTATAGTGTACTTTCTTAAAACAGTTCTTCATTGCATTGATAATATTGCTATTTGGGGTAAACCTCTAGATGATAATGTTGACTATGCTCTTCCTAATGAACAAGATTGCATGATGCTTGATATTTTTTTCTTTTCAACATGACAAGCTTTATGTTTCTCCTTCTCCTAAAACTTTCCCTCCTCTTCGAGATATTTTAAAGAAAGAGGAAGACATTATAAACACTTTTATCAATATAACTTTGTCTTCATTTGATGCTTGTAGTAGAGCTGAAACATTAATGGAAGTCCACAATACCTATTCTAAGGATTCCTTGGGAAAAGAGAATAATATTTATCTCCTTAATGCTCTCCCTTCTAGTGATGAATCTATGAAGAAATGAGAGCTTAATCAAGTTAATAGTGTCTATATTCATCAATTTCCTAATAAACCTCTCATTACCCTTTAAGATTGTCCTCAAATAACTATTAAATTGAAAACCTAATGATTCTTTGGATTATTATATAGTTTCTAACACCTATCGTACAAGAAACAATCCTTAACCTACCACTTCTCTTCCACCTTCTCAACCTATTCTTCCTCCTCCATCTCATCTTCCTCCAAATCTTGGAATGGGATATGATTTGGTAGCACAATTATGCAATACCCCCACCAAGATTTCTCTTTGAGAACCTCTTCAAATATTTCTTATGTATCACGAAGCCTCACAAAGAGCTTCGACCACTCTTCCACCTGCATCTCCTAATCAAGATAATATCAATTATTTCTTTTTACAATGCATGAATGCTACACCAGTTTCCCCTCAAATTGTGTTTACTCATCATGATTTGCCTCCTAAAAAGGTTTAAGATCCCTCTAATGATCTTATGGTATCTATCCTTATCAACGGTAATCACATTTGTAGGACCTTAATTGATAATGGGTTTGGGCTTAGTCTTTGTATTATGGACATTCTCAAAGTGATTAAGGTTGAACTTTCAACTATCCAACTTGATAACATTCCTATCAATATCTTTGCTAATTTTTCTATGAAATACTTAGGCATCATCACTTTACCTATCAAAGTAGGTTGTGTTATTTGGATACTGATGCAAGAGCATTGAGCTTGGATTTTGTGGACCTAATTGAGTTTCACGTGATTAGGATTGTGTTCGATGAATATTGGTGGACCTTTTCCTATGTGAGCATAATGATTGGAGTGATCGTGTTGGAGTTAGAGACTTTTTGGTGGTTGTTGGTCATGTGTTCCTATTTCTTGGGCAAACTTTAGATATTGTTTATGCAAGCTTTGATCTGTATAAGTTATCTTGTGTTCTCTTAGAGGTGGATCATTGGATGGCATGTGGTCCTATTTCTAAGGCCATGTAATGTTATGTTAGCATATGAGTTAGTTATGCATTGTAAACTTGGGGCCTGTCCTAAGTGGTGTTTAATTTAGTCTGCTAGGGTAACTTGTGGTTGATTGTTTATTTAATGGTGTTCATTAAATGTAACTTTATAGGCTAAACTATGGCTTGGTTTAGTATAAGTAGAGGATCTTGTGATGTCTAGAGTCATTCAACTTAGCATGGAGATGAAAATGGAGTAGTTAGAGAATCTTGAGGGATGATAGCTAGGAGGTGGATCTTTGTGTTGAGAAACGTGGATCTTTTTCTTCAAATATACTAGCATTGCCAACGTAATTGATGTGATCCAAATGCAGATTTGGATCCCATATATATGAGAGAACGAAACATGTCTCTAAGGTTTAATCATCATTTAATTTATATATTTAATAATTATATATATATATAGGAAATGATGATTTACCAATAGCAACAATGTATCTCAGATCGAATTAATCTCACTAAAGCTACAACTTTAACACTCCCTCTTAGCTAGGGAGGATTTACAAAACACATTATGCTCTCATAATTATGAAGAGATGTCATCTTAGTATGATATTAAATTCACTATAAGGCTAAATTTCTCACTTTTCATAACACACAATTGAAGCAATTTCCATAACTTTAATATAATCTTAAACACCACTTTAAGTGTGGTCTATAATAGTAACTATTTCATGGTGTCTAACAAGATCCAACCCAAAGAACCATAACAAGTTCGTTATCATGGTGTCCAAAAAAATTAGGCCCAAAGAACCATGATGAGTTGGTTATCATGGTGTCTGGCAAACTCTAACCCAAATAACCACGATAACACTTGTTCCTAGACATCCAACACATTTAAGTGCTACAAGTAAATGTAGTGTATCTAGGAGATAGGTCAAACTATTGATAAGGTCATTACCTTACAATAGTGACCCTACACACATGAAAGATTATTACCTTTCATTACATATCATATGCAAAATAGTAACCACCATGAACCAAGTCAGAGGGTGGTACAAAGGCTTTTACCTCAATTCTCTCTTATAGAGAAGAATGCATTATAAGGAATTTCACTTAGAACTTCTCCTCATAGAGAAGATATCATTTACAAAGGATTGCACCTCAAAATTCTAACTCTGAACAATGATCCTAGGAAGCCAAGTTCTCTAGTTACTCCCTTATAAGCTCTCTTCCCCCACTAATTTTTGTTAGACTCACTCTGAATCTGATATGAATTTCCTGATTTTCTAGTGATAAGTTATTACTTTCTCATGATATATATAGTAGGCCCATCAACATCATGTAGTCAGACACACGTATTTCTTGACTCCCTCTGAGTATCAATCTTCTAAGCTCTTGCATTGCATTAGAAGAAGTGTCATACTCCCTCTTAATGTAGAAGGATCTCATAATCTCAACCATCAAAGATGTTTGCTTCAAGAGCCTCACTTTATCCATCTTGATCACCAAGGTCTTTGGAGCTACTATCATTAGATTGAGTTTGCACAATATTTGGTACCATGTGTAAAGTATGAACCTTATTTTCCTATAAGAACATTCTCAAACATAAAGGAAAAGATCAAGTCAAATAACCCTTATATTATGTATATAATTACAATAAGAGAGAGACTATAATGAGTAGATAAATGTAAAAGATAAGAATATGTATCTACAGATGAAGATTCAAAAAATGTCTTCTTAGATTATTTGAGAATGGAACATCTCCTCTTTAAAGAAGGTTCAAGTGGGAAAGGAACATTGACTATTATTCCTCCCACTCATTCTTATATTGTTGAAAAATTTTGCATCAAATCAAATATGGATTTCTTTGGCATCATCTCTCGTGTTGATTGCCCAAAATCTATGATCTACCCCTAGGTATTAAGTTTGAGTGTCTAGAACTTTCCCATGCAGCATAAAATTGCCTATTTAAGAAATGCTTGTACATTGTCTAGGACAGTTCTAGATGATAGTTCACAGCTTTGTCTTGCATATTACTATAATGAAGGCACCCATGTGGGTTAACATATTGAAATTCTAAATTTTGTAATTTTGCATTTGTGGTGATAATAAGAAGCCAATATTTTGTTCTCAAAAATTGATGTTATTTCTTTGTTTATGTTATGTGTTTGTGGTATTAAGGGAGTACCCTTCGTCAAGATGGATGTAAGAGAAATCTTGCATCACCCAAAAATATTGTGTTTCAATTGTTTGAATAAGGGTTGTCTTAATGTAGAGTTGTTGTCTATGGAGGCTTATTACTCAATAAGTCAGTTATACAAGCTTAGAATGTCCTAATTCGATATATCAGCCTACCAGTTGAGGCTTAGTGCTATATCATGAGTATTTTTAGGTTTATTGTAGTTTTTGGTGTGCAATTTTGGTATAAAAACTCCAGGCTCACTGTTGAAGGCCTAAAATTATCTGAATGAGGTCTGAAAACTCAACAAATGGGCATTTGCGTGAGGCTGAGCTTGTAGATCAATAGATGAGAATTCTAAAAAGTGGTTATAATAGCCAATTAGAGCAACAGTTCCAAAGTTATAGCCTTCCAAAGCTGCGTAGACCAAAACTTCCAAAATAAATGTCAAAGGTGTATTTGGCTAACTCTATATGTATTGTTTGGGTTTATCTCTATATGTATTGTTTGGGTTTATCAGCCCTAGGTATTAAGTTTGAGTGTTTAGAACCTTCCCGAGCGACATAAAATTGCCTATTTAAGAAATGCTTGTACATTGCCTGGGACAAATCTGGGTGATAGTTCACAGCTTTGCCTTGCAGATTACTATAATGAAGGCACCCCTGTTGGGTGTAAGAGCAATCTTGTAGCAATAAAAAAATAAAAAATTAGTTGTTTGAATAAGGGTTGTTTTAATGCAAATTTGTTTGTGGAAGCTTGCTACTTAGTAAGTCAATTATATGAGCTCTAAATGTCCTAATTTCAAAGGTAGATGTTCATCTTGGATATATCAGCCTACCAGTTGAGGCTTAGTGCCCTATCATGAGTATTCATGGATTTATTGCAGATTTTTGGTATATAATTTTGGTATAAAAACTTCAGGCTCACCATTGAAGGCCTAAACGTGCTCAAATGAGCCCCAAAAACTCAACAGAATGGGTGCTTGCACAAATCTGGGCCTATAGATAAAAATTGACGACTCCAAAAAGTGGTTATAATAGCCAATCAAAGCAACAATTCTAAAGTTATGGCCTTCTGAAGTTAGGTCGACCAAAACTTCCAAAATAAATGTCAACGGTGTATTTAGCCAACTCTATATGTATTGTTAGGGCCTGTTGGTCCTAGGCATTAAGTTGAGTGTCTAGAACCTTTCCAGTCAGCATAAAATTTCCTATTTAAGAAATGCCCATACATTATCTAGGACAACTCTAGGTGATAGTTCACAACTTTGTCTTGCAGATTACTATAATAAAGGTGCCCATGTGGGTTAGCATATTGTAATTTGAAATTATGTAATTCTGCATTTGCAGTGATAATAAGAAGCCCATATTTTGTTCTCACAAATTGTTGCTATTTCTTTGTTTCTGTTATGTGTTTGTGATATTAAGGGGAGTACCCTTCATCAAGTTGGGTGTAAGAGAAATCTTGCATCACCCAAAATATTTTGTTTCAATTGTTTGAATAAGGGTTGTGTTAAGGCAGAGTTATTGTTTGTGGAGGCTTGCTACTCAGTAAGTCAGTTATATGAGCTCAAAATGTCCTAATTTCAGAGGTGGATGTTTGTCTTGGATATATCAGCCTACTAGTTGAGGCTGAGTGCCATATCATGAGTATTCATAGATTAATTGTGGAGTTTTCATGTGCAATTTTGGTATAAAATTAGGTTCACCATTGAAGACTTAAACTTGCCTAGATAAGGCTTGAAATATCAATGTATGGGTGCTTGCAAAAATTTGAGCCTATAGATCAAGAGATGAGGATTTTGAAAAGTGTTTAATAGCCAATCGGAGCAACGATTTGAAAGTTATGGCCTTCCAAAGTTGGACTGACCAAAACTTCCAAAAAAAATGTCAAAGGTGTATTTGGCTACTCTATATGTATTATTGGGGTCTATCGGCCCTAGGTATAAAGTTTGAATAAGGGTTGTGTTAAGGCAAATTTGTTGTCTATGGAGGCTTGCTACTTAATAAGTCAATTATATGAGCTCAAAATATCCTAATTTCAGAGGTGGATGTTCATTTTGGGTATATCATCCTACCAGTTGAGGCTCAGTGCCATATCATGAGTATTCATAGATTTATTGTGAAGTTTTGGTGTGCAATTTTGGTATAAAATTAGGTTCACCATTGAAGACCTAAACTTGCTTGGATAAGGTATGAAATATCGATGTATGGGCACTTACGCAAATTTGAGCATGTAGATCAAGAGATGAGGATTTTGAAAAGTGTTTAATAGCCAATCAGAGCAATAGTTTGAAAGTATGGCCTTCCAAATTTGGATGACCAAAACTTCCAAATTAAATGTCAAAGGTGTATTTGGTTGACTCTATATGTAGTATTGGGATCTATCAACCCTAGGTATAAAGTTTAAATAAGGGTTGTGTTAAAGTAGAGTTGTTGTCTGTAGAGGCTTGCTACTTAGTAAGTCAATTATATGAGCTCAAAATGTCCTAATTTCATAGGTGGATGTTCATCTTGGATATATTAGCCTACCAGTTGAGGCTTAGTGCCATATCATGAGTATTCATAGATTTATTGTGGAGTTTTGGTGTGCAATTTTGGTATAAAATTAGGTTCACCATTGAAGACCTAAACTTGCTTGGATAAGGCTTAAAATAATGATGTATGGGCACTTGCGCAAATTTGAGCTTGTAGATAGAGAGATGAAGATTTTGAAAAGTGTTTAATAGCCAATCGGAGCAATAGTTTGAAAGTTACAGCATTCCAAAGTTGGACCGACCAAAACTTCCAAAATAAATGTCAAAGGTGTATTTGGCTGACTTTATATGTATTATTGGGGTCTATTGGCCCAAGGTATAAAGTTTGAGTGTCTAGAACCTTCCCAGGAGGCATAAAATTGCCTATTTGAGAAATGCCTATACATTGTCTAGGACAACTTTGGGTGATAGTTCATAGCTTTGTCTTGCAGATTACTATAATCAAGGCACCCATGTGGGTTAGCATACTTTAATTATGAATTTTGTAATTTTGCATTTGCAACGAGAATAAGAAGCCCACATTTTGTTCTCACAAATTATTCTTATTTTTTTTTTTTTTGTCATGTTTTTGTGGTATTAAGGGGAGTACCCTTCATCAAGTGGTGTCAGAGAAGGAGTTCCTAAGTGTATAAATAGATCGTTGATTGTGAGGCAGTTGTATTGGGATTGTGATTTGGGCTAAGCATATAGATAGATCATTGATTGTGAGGTAGTCTGCACTAGGGTTTTAGCGAAAGTGTAAAAATTCCTGCACAAAGAGGGCAATGTGGAAGAGTTGTGTGTGTTACACCTAGGGGTTTTAGATCCCTCCAAAGAGACATGCAAGCATTGGAAGAACAAATGTGTAGAGGAAAAAATCTTGTCATAAGAGATGAAAGCAAGGTTGAGGAAGAAGAAGAAGAAAATGTTGAAGTAAAGGCAGTTTTGAACCCAAAGGAAGAGAGGATTTTTAAAGTCATCTCCAAGATTGGAAAAAGACCTAAGTTTCTAGTTCTCACATTTTTGGGAAATATTAACCCACAAGAGGTGATTGATTGGATCAATGAATTAGAGGAATACTTTGAGCATGAAGATATTAAGGATCTTGACAGGGTCAATTTTGTGAAGGCAAAACTAAAGGGACATGCAAAGATCTTATGGCAAGAGAACTAGTTGGAGGAAAATAGAAGAGGAAAGGATGACATCATCGAATGGGACCAGATGATATCTAAATTGAAGAGACAATTCGTTCTTGTGGACTATGAGTTGGATCTGCTAAAGAAAATGCAAGGGTTGAAGTAAGCAAGATTATCTATTCAGGACTATACTAAAGAGTTCTACCAAGTTCTCATTAGAACCGGTCATGCAGAAGCTGATATAGAGAAAGTTGTCAATTATCATAATGGGTTAAGGCCAAGCATTCAGGAGGAGTTGAATCTAGTTTGAATGACCAATATTGAGGAGTTTGGTTCTATGGGAGTTAGCTTGGCTTTTCTGACTTTAATATGGAGCATGTTGACTTATTGGCCTCTGTTGAGAACATATAATATATATCATAGCCTGTGGATTATGTATATAGGAACTATGGAAGGAAAGGACTCATAAAATCTTCTAGGATAAGAAGATGCCTATTGATCAATTAAAGCAAAAGATTGAAGTCTATATCATTGAATTAACTAAAAATAGATTTCTTAATTCTCTCCCCAAACACATGAAGATGACTCATTGGGATGAAAGGATGAGAGGTTGATGGATTTGTTTGAAACTTCCTCCCTTTTGGGGCGATGGAGTGACTCTAGGTAAATTAAAGAGATTAGAATGTGTTTGGCAAGCTCCGTAGGATGGTTAGTTCAAGCTCAATTTTGATGGAGCCTCTCAAGAAAATCTAGGTCAAGTGGATATAGGGTGTTGTATTCACAATGAACAAGGGATTGAAGTAGCTAACTTGTCCAAATACATAGGTAAACATACTAATAATTGGGCATACATTTATTCTCTAGTGGAGGGCCTTCAGTTGTGTAATCCTTAAATATATATTTTTTCAAGAAGTTGAGAGGAACTACACCATCATGATTAATTCCATTAGAAAAGGTTCCCTTCCTAACTAGTGAATAAATGTAAAATTAGCTATACCTTTAGAAGTTTACAAATATTTTGATAAAATTATTTTCAATAATATCTATTAGGAAGGTAATAAGCGATTGGATGAGTTAGCTAAAATTGACAATTTGACTAAGGAAGACATTGGATGTTTTCATTTATGGCAACATATCTTTTGTATGGAGATGGAAAACTTTGTTGATTAAGTTATGAAATTCATACTTAGAAAATTGTCTAAGTATCATACAAGTTATCTAACAGGACATATAGAGTTTTGGTTGGTGAACTTCATAGAAGCTATATTGGAACATTTGCACTTAAGGGAAAATAGTACAGACTACTATAATGATGTATCTAAGAGTGCAAGTCAGTATAGACAGAGTTATGATTGAATTACGAGTTATGACAATGTACAAACAAAACACAACATAACAAAGAAATGGGTATTTTGGGTTAAGGAATTATTTTTTTAAGAAAATAATTACTTAACTAATTGGGGATGACATCTACGATGTTAACCCTAAGTTAGTGTAATAACCCCAATAGGTTATAACTTCTTCAAACACCAAAAAATCTTTTTACTTCAGTTGTTTGACATTTTTTCAAACACTTTGCAAGCAAGCTCTGATACCACTGTAATAACCCCAATAGGTTATAACTTCTTCAAACACCAAAAATATTTATACTTCAGTTGTTTGAAATTTCATCAAACACTTTGCAAGCAAGCTCTGATACCACTGTAATAACCCTCCTCAAATCTGCCCTCAAAAAATGTTGATGAAAGCTCAAGGAATTTCCTCAAACAATTCACATGCAAGGGACATATGACTGATATAGTATTTCAGCTAGCTTCAAATGACTTTTTCTTCAATTTGCATCAACGAAAATCTTGTGCTAGAAGACTACAATGGACTACACAATGACCTAACATGAGTGTGCTACTAATTTTGACAATATTCAATGCATATATATGATCTAAGCATGAGAAATGAACACCTACAGCCAACTGGCATTTTTACAAATAGTTGGTATGCAAACTAACTAGCTAATAAATAATGATATTAAATTGCTTAAATAGCACCAGCAACTATTATCTTCTTAATTGCAATGAAAATTACAATGCTCATGAAATATGGGCAAGACTTTGGCATTTACATGGATTACAAAATGATAATGCTGGTATAATGCAAACTTATAGCTGAAAGCTTATAACACCCTAAAAAAACAATACTAACAAAAGAACCTGGTTGTAGATGGCTGTAATAATTTTATTCTATGCTGCCCCTTCTACTTTTCTTTTTTGAACTACTTTTTTGGCCTGCTTTTTCGTACATGCTTTTTCAGCCTGCTTTTTCGTTTCTGCTTTTTTTGTACAACTTTTTCATACCCACTTTTTTCAGCCTACTTTTTCGGTTTCGCTTTTTCGAACTGCTACTATGTTGAAGCTCAAGACCATATCTTTCAATGGCGTCAAGATTTCCAGCTTGAAGGGATTTCGTCCTCCAAACTATTGAGACATAATCTCCAGCAAATTTCCCAATTTTTTTGATATTTCCAAGCATACTAAAAAGAAGCTCTTCCCTTTCTTTTATAGTGTTCTCACAAGAGCTCAATCTTTCATTTTCTCAATGTGGGATAAAACATCACTCCCTTTATGTAACTTGTGTCTCCAATGTGTTATAAAATAAAGGGGACTCTTTTAATTTAAATATTTTCCACAAACTATAGTCTATGCGTTAATAAAGTTAAATATTTTAATTTAACTTTGTAAAATAGCTTTATCAATGCATAAAAAATCTTATCAATGATAAACAAGTCTTCTTGTCGATTTTAAACAATTGCCATCGACATACCGTTGACACTGGATGTTTGCCCATGCCCAAGATGACTTACTATAAATAGTAAGTATGCCCAAAGTTGCCTCAAAACCCCTCAGAAAGACCTGCAACTGAAACTATCTAGGCCAAATGGCCTCTAAGTCCCTTTAATGTCCTAGTTAACCTACGAGACTGTAGGGAAATAGGCTAACGACAACATCATGCTATGAATGCTAAAAAGGGGACATTACAGTCCACCCTTCCCAAAATTGCTTGTGTTAGGATAAACCACAGACAGAAATAAAAACTACATGCAAATATAACCAATAACAGAAAATAATAGAACACACAAAAATGAACACAAGGCACCAAGATTTAACGTGGTTCACCCAATCCCTGGGATACGTCCACCAAACAGCAAGTACGATCTTATTACAATCCAGTGATTACAACCTGATTACAATCCATAATCCCTTACAGCTCAATACCGCCGCAAGAACCAATTTCGTATCACCACACATGAAAAATACCCAACCCTAAGCCCTTTTATACAAGTATTAAACCGCTTTAGGGTTATAACATGTCGGCCATAATATGTCGGCTACCATGTCGGCTACTTCCCAAAAAAATGTATGTATGTATTTATGAAGTATGTACAATACTTTCCTGATCAGTCACCACAAACTAACAATCTCCCACTTGGGGACTGATCAGGCTCCACACTAAACAACAATCTCCCACTTGGAGACTGATCCTGTAGCAATACAACTACTGCATGGGGCTCCCACTGGATCAAACCACCCTGGACTCTGCTATTCTTTTATTCACATTTAGTCTAAAAGACCAATTGAAGTTGAAGAGGAGTTCAGCTTCTCCCTTGTTACAACCTTTGTCAACATATCTGCTGGATTTTCATTGGTATGTATCTTCTCCAGCTTTAACTGTCCATCCTCCAAAACTGACCGAATGAAATGGTACCGCAATTGTATGTGTTTGGTCTTAGAATGCAGAGCTGAATTCTTAGCAAGATGAATGGCACTCTGACTATCTATGAACAAATAATTATCCTTCTGAGGATGTCCCAATTCTTCCAAGAAGAACTGAAGCCATATCATCTCTTTGGCTGCCTCTGTAGCAGCAACATACTCTGCCTCTGTAGTGGAGAGAGCATTAATCTTCTGTAGCCTAGAAACCCAGCTCACGGCTGCCCCACCAACAGTAAAGACATAACCCGTAGTACTCCGCCTGGTATCAATATCCCCAGCCAAATCTGAGTCAACATAGACCTGTAAATCAGTAGTAGAGCCTCCAAAGTGTAAACACTTATTGGATGTTCCTCTCAAATATCTGAGAATCCACTTGATAGCATTCCAATGCTCAAATCCTGGATGACTCATATACCTGCTAACGACTCCCACTACATGTGCAATATATGGCCTAATGCATACCATAGCATACATCAAATTTCCTACAGCTGAAGCATAGGGTACCTTGGACATCTTATCCTCCTCTTCCTGTGTCTGGGGACACATCTCCTTAGTCAATTTCAAATGACTAGGTAAAGGTGTGCTGACAGCTTTAGCATTCTCCATAGAGAAACGTTGCAACACCTTGTCAACATAATCAGCTTGAGATAGCATCAATGTTCTGTTCTTCCTATCTCTGCAAATCTTCATACCAAGGATTTGTTTTGCTGCCCCCAAATCCTTCATAGAAAATGCATGTGCTAATTGGCGTTTCAGCCCCTTAATATGATCCATGTTAGACCCAGCTATAAGCATATCATCAACATATAAACATAAAATAATGTAGCTATCATCATCCAACCTCTTAAAATAAACATAGTAATCTGAATGACACCTATTATATCCATGCTCATGCATAAAACTGTCAAATTTCAGATACCATTGCCGAGGTGCTTGCTTCAAGCCATATAAACTTTTCTTCAATTTGCACACTAAGTTCTCTTTACCTTTGACCTCAAAAACCTGTGGCTGAGCCATATATATTTCTTCATCCAAATCACCATGAAGAAAGGCTGTTTTAACATCCATCTGCTCTAAATGCAAATCTTCAGTAGCCACAAGACTTAAAACAGTACGAATAGAAGTCATTTTAACAATAGGAGAAAATATCTCATCAAAATCAATTCCCTTTTTCTATGCAAATCCTTTTACAACTAACTTGGCCTTAAATCTTTTCTTACCTCCTTCCTCTTCTTTCAACCTGTAAACCCATTTATTCTGTAAAGACTTTTTACCTGCAGGCAACTTGCACAAATCCCATGTCTTATTTTTCAGCAAAGAGTCCATTTCATCTTTCATTGCAGACTCCCACTAAATCTTAGTATCCACCTGCACAGCTTCATAATAACTTTTAGGTTCACCAGCATCAGTAAGTAAAATAGAATACAAAGAGGGAGAAAACCTTTGTGGAGGTCTAATTGGCCTTGTTGACCGTCTAACATTCACTGGTGTGTGTGGTATTTGTTGTTGTAGTTGTTGCACATCATGAGGAATGACTAGAACATCAGCTTTTGGAGTATCATCCAGCACTACATAATCATCTTCTTTCTTCTCATGTTGCTGCAACAGATCTTTGTACAACACTTTTTCATTGAATATGACATCCCGGCTTCTTATAATTTTATGATTTTCAAAATCCCAAAGCCTATAGCCAAATTCATTAATGCCATATCCAAAAAAGACACATTTCTTTGATTTAGCTTCTAGCTTGGTTCTATTTTCAGAGTCTATATGAGCAAAAGCTTCACAACCGAAGGTCTTGAGAAAAGAATAACTCACCTTCTTACCATTCCATGCTTCCTCTAGAATACCACAGCCCAAAGGAGTAGAGGGACCTCTATTAATCAAATATACTACAGTATTGACAGCCTCTGCCCACATGTGTAAGGGCAACCCAGCATGCAACCTCATGCTCCTTGCGCGCTCCATTATAGTCATGTTCATGCGTTCAGCCACTCCATTTTCCTGTGGAGTCCTTGGAACAGTTTTTTGTCTACGAATACCATTAGTGGAGCAATAATCTTCAAATTCATGACTGCAATACTCACCACCATTATCAGATCTGAGACATTTTAATTTCTTACCAGTCTCATTTTCAACCAAGCATTTCCATTTCTTAAAAGTTTGAAATACATCAGATTTCTGTCTAAGGAAATAAACCCATACTTTTCTAGTTGCATCATCAATAAATGTAACATAATAATGAGAGCCACCAAGGGAAGATACCTGAGCCGGTCCCCATACATCTGTATGCACAAGCTCTAATTTCTCCTTTTTGTTTTCCTTCCCAGTCTTTACAAAACTCACTCTCTTTTGTTTTCCATACACACAACTTTCACAGAAATCCATATTCACACATTTTAGACTTGGTAAAACTTTACTTGAATGAAGTACTTTCATACCTTTCTCACTCATGTGCCCAAGTCTATTGTGCCATAGCATTGTATCAGAATCTACAGCAGCTATTTGTTCTCCCTGCTCAACTGCAGTAATTGTTCCTGAATATTCATTTTTCTCTGAAACAATCAAAGTAGAAGGAACAATATGACCTGTACAAAGATATAAGGTGCCTACTTTCACACCTTTTGCTACTACAAGGGAACCTTTTGAAACCTTCCAATTTTTATCATTAAAAGTAACTACACAACCCTCATCACCGAGTTGCCCTGCTGAAATTAAATTCCTACTTAGCTTTGGAACATGTCTTACCTCATGTAGTAGCCAATGATTCCCATTCTGCAACTTAATCTTAATTTTTCCCTTTCCAACAATCTGACAGGGTTCATTATCCCCCAAATAAACAAACCCAAAATCCCCTTGGACATAATCAATGAAATAACCTCTATGAGGTGTAGCATGAAAAGAAGCACCAGAATCTAAAACCCATGAATCATCAACACTCTCTAAAGACAGAAGCAAAGCATCCTCATCGGATTTGTTACTTACCACATTTGCCTCTTTGTCTCCATCTGATTTATCTCCTTCATTTTTCTTTCAAGTCCAGCAATCTTTCTTTTTGTGCCCTAGTTTCCCACAGTACCAGCAATCATTTGGTCCTCTCGATTGAGACCTCCTCCCCTTTGACTTTCCTCTTGATTTCCCACGATTTCCAGAGTTACTTCCTCTTTCAGTCGTTCTGCCCCTACTTTGTGCATTTAAAGCACTTCCTGATGTAGTTCCACCTGAGGATTTTCTACGAGTTTCCTCACTTAAAATAACACCGATCACATCATCATATTTTAGGGTACTAGATCCAGGAACATAATTACTCACCGCCATTACCAAGCCATTCCAACTTTCAGGCAAAGAACACAAAATCAAGAGAGCCCTAATTTCTTCATCAAAATTGATACCCACAGAAGATAATTGACTAGTAATAGTATTAAACTCATTTAAATGATCTGCAACAGATCCACCTTCTGCCATTTTCTTATTAAATAAACACTTCATGAGAAATACCTTATTTGAAGCGGAGGGCTTTTCATACAGTGTCGCTAGGGTTTTCATCAAATCTTCTTTCATCTTTGCTTTTGTAATATTAAATGCCACCGATGGTGCCAAGCATAACCGAATGCTTTCGAGTGCTTTTCTGTCCAAAAGATCCCATTCAGCCTCTGACATAGTTCCCTGATTCTTGGCTTTTCCTTCCAACGGCTTCCATAAATCCTTCTGATATAAATAGTCTTCCATTTGCATCTTCCATAACTGGAAGTTCTGCCCATTAAACTTGTCAACCCTCAACTTACCCTCATCTGCCATTGCTCCCACTCAACTGTGAGACTCCCACTTAACCGTGAGACTTTCTTGCAGAGGATAACTGAAAGACAACCTTGCTCTGATACCACTTGTTAGGATAAACCACGGACAGAAATAAAAACTACATGCAAATATAACGAATACCAAAAAATAATAGAACACACAAAAATGAACGCAAGACACCAAGATTTAATGTGGTTCACCCAATCCCTGGGCTATGTCCACCAAACAGCAAGTCTGATCTTATTACAATCCAGTGATTACAACCTGATTACAATCTGTAATCCCTTACAGCTCAATACCGCTGCAAGAACCAATTTCGTATCACCACACATGAAAAATACCCAACCCTAAGCCCTTTTTATACAAGTATTAAACCGCTTTAGGGTTATAACATGTCGGCCATATGTCAGCCATAATATGTCGGCTACCATGTCGGCTACTTCCCAAAAAAATGTATGTATGTATTTATGAAGTATGTACAGTACTTTCCTGATCAGTCACCACAAACTAACAGCTTGTCCCCAAGCAATGGTCGAACAACAACTCAAACAATCCACCTGGATCCCAAATGTAGTCATGAACTATACTGCTGTCAGTCAACATAGGCTCCTGCAACAACCTCTAAAAATTAACCAAGAGGAATCCATAATCAAATTGGCGAATACAACTCACCCAAACTCCAAAGTCAAGAACCCATGAGAAACAAGCTCTTGAAGTATCAGAACCCAAGTAGAGTAGATAACCCAAACTGCCAACACAGTAAATACCATCAACACATCCCACTGGTCTATATGGAATGTACAATCCAACTCTGCAACAATGGCGACCACTCCCACATGAAACTGCACCAAATACAAAGAATCCACACACTGTACATCTACTGCAGTTAACACAACTCTGTAGATTACTGGCCACTGTCTCATAACCATAACTCCCATGCACCGCTGATGGTGAAAAGACATCACAAGATAAACAGGAAGAAATGGAACCCAAACCAAATCTGCCTGCCACCAACTCCTCAACACAAGGATCAAATGCTAACTAATGTACATACCCTGCAGTACAATGCTGATAAAAAGAACCAACCCCAGTCAACAACTCACCATGAACAAGTGATACAACCCACTATGATTGATCACCAACTAAGTCAGGAGATGTCATAGCCAAAGGAGTAGAATCAATAACAACAACCGCTGAAGCATCACTCCCAAACTCTTGCTCTAAGTCATGTATTATCAAGCTATCAACCACAGAACCTATTGCCATGTCATGCCCATCACAACTCTCATCTTGTGGCATCAAACCATCCCATAACTGATGACAAGCACTAGGAATCAAAGTATATCTTTGTATCATCATCTCATCTACATGGTCATCAAAGGTAAATTGATGAGCATACCTCACAGCGTAATGCTGATAGAATGTGCCAATCTTAGTCAGTGGCTCAGACTGCAACCCAGATGAAACTAACTGCAATCGATCACTAACCAAGCTGGAACTGACTACTACCTTCGAAGACATCGCTAAGGGAGTAGTATCACTAGCAGGAACCATGCCAACTGCCGACTCACCAACATCACACATGATCTTTGATACAACATCTCTAGTCTCCATGCCATCAGTACTAGAGGCCACCACCATGTCAGGCATACCACAACAATTTGCTATAGCACCCAAGTCAATTGAACCTGAATCTAGTAGGAACAAAACCGATATGCCAATGTTAGCATCAAGGTTGGATGCATCCCCATCTCCACTATCTCTGACAATCTCGACCATGGACATCCTCGGATCACCAGACACCACAGCTTGTGACTGTACAAAATTTGGTAAAGACTGCAATCGCTCTAACTCCATGGTCACCTTAGCCAAATGAAACTGTGACTCCTTGAAAGCCAACTGTGTACTCTCAAGGATCTCAGAAGTCACCTTGAGCTACTAAGTAAGCTCACTCACCTCATCTTCCTTGGCCAATAATGCATCGTATGTTGTACTTCCCCCACTCCATAAGATAATCTCTGTCAGCTACCAACTACATATAATCCTATCTCAGAATTTGAATAGCCTCCCATAAAGAGTGGATCTCTGTCAAGGAAAGATAACTACCTCCCTGCTCATCACTAGTAGGACAACCCCATCCATAAACTGCTAACAACTGACGAGCAACGTCGAAATGCTGGCAAGCGATAGAAATGTCTCGCTCACTAACTCTCAACTGACTAGACACATGATGACACTGGCTAGACTGTCTCCTACAAACCTCCTCTGACACACTGTCTAAAGGAGCATCCTCAAAGTTACTAGTCTCTAGAGTATTACCATCCATATCCTGCGAATCAACTCCAAAGCTCATATCAACATACATAGTATCAAAAACTATAGCATTGTTGTCCAACCCCTCCGTACCATAAGAAATTGCTAAGGAAACTAAGTCCTCAAAACTATCCACAACATCCCCCTGGGTGTCGTCTGTAATAATTAGA
The DNA here is from genome assembly GCA_028749045.1 of Cupressus sempervirens. Classification (NCBI taxonomy): domain Eukaryota; kingdom Viridiplantae; phylum Streptophyta; class Pinopsida; order Cupressales; family Cupressaceae; genus Cupressus; species Cupressus sempervirens. The sequence continues at coordinate 743,586,827 of CM053791.1, read as the reverse complement.
TCCTGGGACTCTCCTGTAAACTCTGTCATCTTTGAGAAATCATCAACATGTGACCTGACTGTAAAAGAAAATTGAGTCCCTGCTATAAGCGCTAACTCCTGAACTAAGCTCACCTCAAGACAAAGCTCGTCCACATGTCTCTCAGAATCCTAGAGAGCCAACTGAATACACACCAAGGAATATCGAGTATCCTCTAGCTCATGAGAAAGCTGGTCAACCTCCTCCTCCTCCTTCTTCAATGCATCTAAATAGATCCCTGCAAGATTAAGGAGATGATCGCGATCTGAAAGTCAGTGTATGTAACTTACCTTCATTGCCTCCATGCCTTCCTTGATCTTCTGTAAGTCATCACAAGAAGAACCCGTTGTGACTCCTTTCTGTCTCTCCTGCAGTTGAATCATCCAAATGTGATTCTTAATCAATCCATACATCCTGTCATGATGAGATAAAGCTGCAACAATATCCTTGTCACTTGTCTTCAGCTAGCTTGCCAAACCAAGTAAAGAGCTACTAGCCTCTATCTCATGTGAAGAAGCATCCAACTATGCTTGATACTCATTTTCTGCAAAGTCTTGAATGCTCACTTTTTGATCAACTGTACTATCCTCAAACATGACAGTATCCTAAACTATTGTAACTTCATCCAGCCCAACTGTACTAGAATCACTATCTGTGTAAATCATGCAATTTGGTGTGCCTATGATATCACCTTCTGATGCAACTGGCTCAACCTGCACAACATCTGAAACCCCTTTTGCCTGTGAAGATGATGCACATAAACCATTACCTGAAGATGTGCTGAAGTCTCCCTGTATCGAACTTGCATGTCTGTTAAACTCCTCATACAAGTTTATGTCTGTCATAGGGAAGGTATGATCCTTAGGCCTATCAAAGGGTTCAATCAGTCTCTCTGTAAATTCCACGTATGAGGTAATGTGTGCATGACCCATAGTGACCATACCATGATGCCACCACTCATGTGCTAACCCATCCAGGTGAATTGTTACATAATTAATAGCTTCTTCCTCAAGCATAGGGTTCATTTGAAAGTATGTGTCAAGCTTTTGAACCCAAGCTCTTGCTGTAGACTTCCCTGAGCCATCATAATATGGTAACTGAAGTTTCCCTACTTTCTTCTGTAGCTCATAGCTCTGGTTCCTGTCATGTCCATGTGGCATATGCTTCATCCGCACATCTATATACTCCCTAAAGGTGATTGCAGCAATAAAATCTGGACCTCCAGCTTCCCAATCTCTCCTCAGCTGGTCTTGTATATTAGTGATCTGGGGCTTTGGTACAGACTGCTCTGGAGCTGTAGGAGGAAATATGGGAATCATGGGCCACAAACTCAATGTCCTAGTTTGCTGGGTTGCATGACCGAAACTGTTCCCAACTTGTTCGCCTTCATTATGTGCCCCATCCTGATTATTACCATTCTGATTATTTCCTCCACCCACATCAGCATTCAACCCCATTTGACAAGCCATCATCTACATCATAAGCTCAAATCTCTGACTCTGTTCCTATGCTCTTTGCTCTGTTGATCGTTGTCCCTATGCTAAGGTGTCTAATAATTGTAAGAATCTTTCCTTTCCCTGATCTAGATCAGCATTCATTTTGTCAAACATTTTTCTCTCTATCTGGCTATTCCAAATTCTCTATAAGACCTCCACAGGATGGCAGGACTTATAGCTCTGATACCACTGTAATAACCCCAATAGGTTATAACTTCTTCAAACACCAAAAAATCTTTATACTTTAGTTGTTTGACATTTTGTCAAACACTTTGCAAGCAAGCTTTGATACCACTGTAATAACCCCAATAGGTTATAACTTCTTCAAACACCAAAAATCTTTATACTTCAGTTGTTTGACATTTCGTCAAACACTTTGCAAGCAAGCTCTGATACCACTGTAATAACCCTCCTCAAATCTGCCCTCAAAAAATGCTGATGAAAGCTCAAGGAATTTCCTCAAACAATTCACATGCAAGGGACGTATGACTGATATAGTATTTCAGCTAGCTTCAAATGACTTTTTCTTCAATTTGCATCAATGGAAATCTTGTGCTAGAAGACTACAATGGACTACACAATAACCTAACATGAGTGTGCTACTAATTTTGACAATATTCAGTGCATATATATGATCTAAGCATGAGAAATGAACACCTACAGCCAACTGGCATTTTTACAAACAGTTGGTGTGCAAACTAACTAGCTGATAAATAATGATATTAAATTGCTTAAATGGCACCAGCAACTATTATCTTCTTAATTGCAATGAAAATTACAATGCTCATGAAATATGGCCAAGACTTTGGCATTTACATGGATTACAAAATGATAATGCTAGTATAATGCACACTTACAGCTGAAAGCTTATAACACCCTGAAAAAATAATACTAACAAAAGAACCTGGTTGTAGATGGCTGTAATAATTTTCTTCTATGCTGCCCCTTCTACTTTGCTTTTTCGAACTGCTATTTCGGCCTACTTTTTCGTACATGCTTTTTTAGCCTGCTTTTTCGGTTCTGCTTTTTTCCAACAACTTTTTTGTACCCGCTTTTTTCAGCCTGCTTTTTCGGTTCTGCTTTTTCGAACTGCTACTATGTTGAATCTCAAGATCATATCTTTCAATGGCGTCAAGATTTCCAGCTTGAAGGGATTTCATCCTCCAAACTATTGAGACATAATCTCTAGCAAATTTCCTAATTTCTTTGATATTTCCAAGCATACTAAAAAGAAGCTCTTCCCTTTCTTTTATAATGTTCCCACAAGAGCTCAATCCTTCATTTTCTCAATGTGGGATAAAACATCACTCCCTTTATGTAACTTGTGTCTCCAATGTGTTATAAAATAAAGGGGACTCTTTTAATTTAAATATTTCCCACAAACTATAGTCTATGCATAAATAAAGTTAAATATTTAAATTTAACTTTATAAAATAGCTTTATCAATGCATAACAAATCTTATCAGTGATAAACAAGTCTTCTTGTCAATTTTAAACAATTACCATCAACATACTGTTGCCACTGGATGTTCGCCCATGCCCAAGATGACTTACTATAAATAGTAAGTATGCCCAAAGTTGCCTCAAAACCTCTCAGAAAGACCTGCAACTGAAACTATCTAGGCCAAATGGCCACTAAGTCCCTTTAATGTCCTAGTTAACCTACGGGACTATGGGGAAATAGGCTAACAACAACATCATGCTATGAATGCTAAAAAGGGGACATTACAATTAGTGAGTTATAATAATGTATTTTGTAATGTGTGTAATACATGGTAATCAAATGCATCACACAATTCAACCACCTAATCACATCACACAAATAATAATAGAATAACAACATCATGATATAAATATAATGGTCCCTAGTCTATATAATATCTAAAAAATATAACAATCACATTCTAGTAGCCACTAACCCATACATTAGTAGAACCATCACTCACATCGTAAGCAATATAATCAACAATGTCTCATAAGCCAAATAAGTCAGATACCTTCATGACCACAATAGTAATTTCAAAATGAACACAAAGTATTTTGAACAATGTGCATCTCATAATGCAAGTATAAAATAATATGAGAATATTCAATAAATCACATAAATGAATGAAGCTCAAATTAAAACACCAAGAACATAAGTCCTCAAAACTAAAAATAAAGTCTTGAGAATATCTAGCATCTCAAGCCAAGTATACAACCAACCTCAACCCAAATGTTCTCACAATAATGCAAAAGGGTGTAAATGAATTATTGGTGCAAAAACATAAATAAAATCACCCCAAAGGTACAAAATCTCTCATAGGTTCAACATGATCATACAACACAGAAAAATATTCAATAATGCATGAGGTGCACTCAACTATTAAAAAAAAACACAAAGAAAATATGTTGAGCCAACGTAAGGAATCACAAGGGGTCTCATTCATTGGAACAAAGACACCAAGAAAACATATTACTAAAGCTACATACATTAGGATCTCTTGCAAAAAGAAAATGAGAGAAGAATTACACATTTCACAAATAGAATATTGTGAACAATCATAACATAGAAAAATACAAAACTCATTTGTTTGCATTTGGAAACACAAAATCTTGACTTCAACAACTTCAAACTATAAAAAAAATAAAATAAAAAATCTCACCAGCAGATCTACAACAAAAAGGATAAGTAGAGAAAGTGCACATCACCACGACATAGAAAACATGCTGACAATTATGCAACAATGTGTTGACATCAATGATAACCATACCACAACAACCATACTAAGTCACTCCTTGTATAACTCACTCATTTTTCTTAATACTACAAAAATTATAATCATTCAACAACAATATACCTACCAATTATCTCCCACATAAAATTCCAAGTTTCAAACCATGTCATTAGATCATGCTCTTAAGATGAATACAATTTGTGTAAATTCTACCTACAAAGTCCAATATGAAAGACACATATGAATCTATACTAAGATGTAAAATATCTAATTATAACACAGTATATAGACATCTCATTAAAATGTGCACTCCTAGAAGGTTTCTTTCTTTTGACTTATCAAGATGCTCAAATAATAATACCCCAATCCTAGGCACCTAAAGGATTAAATGATGTACGACTCTCCATACTTATCAAACTGAAAAAAAAAAAAAAAAACCAACAACGATGTTGTTGTACACTTGACTAAACATTCTTTTAACACCTATTAAAAATAAAAATAGATACAACTAATCATCCTTAAATTTTAAATTATTGTAGAGATAAACATGAATCTATCACAAGATACTCAAGAAACCCCTTTGGAATTGAAGTTTCTCTCAAGAACATATGGATTTGGTTTATAAGTAAAATAAGTATATATTGTTCCAACCATTACCTTTCAATGGTTGAATGTACTTGGGGTTCCCTTCTAATTCTTTCTTTTTATTAAGAAATTAGGTTTTGAAAGGCACCTGAAACCCTATACAAAGAGATCTTAAAGCTTAGACATTAATCCCATTAGGAAAAATAAGACAAAAAAGGATAGAGCTAACAACCAAACAAAACCAAGCTACAAAAGAATAGCACACTAAACCATTGGTAGAAAACATAAAATAAACAAAGAGAAAAGGACATCAAATGAGATTAAACCCATTTTCTTTATCAGTTCCATTTCTTGCTCCTTAAATTGGTTCATCTTCTCTACAACCTCCTTGCTTTGGCTAATGTTTGAAGAGACCACCACTGCCATTTTACTTGTATTTTCTCTAGTCCTCCTCCCAGTCCCTTCCTTATTATCAATAACACCACCTTGATCCTCTGGAATAGTAATAATGGCCTTCTCCCTAGCAGTACTCTCTAACTTGCTGATGAGAATTTAAGATGCTCATTGGATAACTTGAGAGAGAATTTTATAGCTCTAATCAACAATACTTTTTAGAGAGATCTCATTGCTATATACCTTCTTGTCCAACTCCAATACCTTGGCCTCCAACCTATAAAAATCTTCCATGATAGTCAAAGAACCCACCATAGGGTTCCCCCACTTAGCAGTATTAGGATACTTGTGGATATCAATCCTTCCCTCTAAAGAACCCATCTCGTCCTTCAAGTCCATGAATTGATGAAACATCCACTTAATGGATCTAAAATTATCCAACAAAATATTCCTAGCATTATTAAGTATATATCCATATTCTCCTCCTTACTATAATCACAGAGTATAATCATTGAGGGATCGATAAGTTCCTGGAGGTCCACTCTTCATGGCTCCACCTCTCCAACCATAACGTCAATTTTCTCCCTAGAAATACCAAGCCTCGCTGAGTTCATGTTCATATTTTTCCATAGCATTTTCCTACTCTTAGAAGCAAGGGAGTCCTTGACAAAAACCTTGGCCTGAGTAGCTTGGGTGGTACAATATCTCAATCCAACCCCTTAATAGGAGAATCATCCCCATACTGATCCTAATGAGATTTTAAGGGGAATTTGGGCTTCTGTTGACTCTTACATCTCCTTTCCCAAATTTTTGCTTCTTCCTTAATGGCTTAATGTTTTTGTTGGTACCCTCTTCATCAATGTTAGTGTCTGTATCATCATCCACTTCCTTATACTCATCAGACAAACTAACAACTTTGGCTTGTTTTTTGGTCATAAAGGTCCTATCATGCTTCATGGTTGGGTTACTCTTCTTTTTTTCTTATCCACCCGCTTCCATTGTTTCCCCTACTAGAACCAACATCCTTAATATCATTATCCATATCTTCATCCTCCTCAAATTAGTCCTCATCAAAATCCATAGTTTTCTTGGTTTGCTTCTTACTAGGAGAAGCTATAATGTTTTTCTTTTGGGACTTCAGGGTAGCCTTCATAGGGGCCTTAAAGGTAGAACCATTTCCCTTTTCTTTTCTTTTTAGTGTCACCTCCTCATCCTCCAAGTGCATACCCTCACTATCTTCGGGTTTAGAGAAACCATCAGATTCCTCTAAATCCCCCTCATCATCTTCCTCCACACCCTTCACCTTGATAAATTTCCCTATGGAATGAGTTGTAATATGCTCATAAATGAGAAACATTGGGACATCATGGAGCAGAGGGTTGGTAATAATTTTCTCCCTCAGACCATTGATACTAGCATTCATCAAAGAGCAAAGGTAAAATGGATTGGATATTTTAATACCATGCCTAAAATGGTTCAGTAAGGAAAAATGGTGCAAAAAAACCCTTGAAAATATCCCATCCAAAGTATCATACTTAACAATATCATATTGAAAAAAATGTCAAAGCTTTTTGATACAATTGTGCTAAAAAATGGTTTTACCTTCTTTCTTAACAAGGGTCTCTCTCTCACCAGGATCTTGTAGAAACTCCTCAATAGTGACATTTGAGAATTTGCGGTTTCTGTAGAATTTCCTACCAACAATTGGAATACTAGTTACCTTGGAAATGATCTCATCAGTGATGGTGATACTCTAACCACCAACATACAACGTTCCCTCATTTCATTTCCTTAGAAAAAGTTGAGTAACTTGCAGATTTTCATCATGGAGTCTCTCATTAAAGTAGTCAAGCCACTCCTCTAAAAAATCTCCCAAATCTTCATGCATTATCTCCATTTTTGACAATTTTAAGGTTCACGTCTCCTGCACTGACTCCCCCATGATCTTGTTTTGGTTCTTAGTAAACATAGAGCCATATCATAAGTAACTCACAATAATATATAAAGATTGATCACATGACAACCTATGGCTATAAAAAATACATAAAAAGCATGCAAGAGAATAAAGAAATAATTACAAATGTCATTCTTTCTTTGCTTCCTATGTTTTGTAAGTAACAAACCATTACTTCTAAGTACTTCCATTCATATTAAAAATAAATCCTTCCCATTAATAATGACATAATCAATGCATGATATGACATCCTTGGATAAGTTCTTATCTCCCTACCAGGTCTCCTTTGATCACACCTCACTGCCACATTGGCAAATTGAATCTACCACCATATTTGATTCATGACAGACATGAGTTATGTGATATTTGTCCATAGACTTAAGGATGTCAATAATTTCCCTAATGATATTGCCAATAGTCCAAGAGGGGATAGAAGAACCATTTAGGCAATTGAAAATGTTCATTAAACCTCCCTCCAACCAGAGCTGAGAGACCCCATTATCCTTAGCCAATTGGGTAATCTAGAGGGGGACCATTACCTCAACTAAGTGGTTAGCTTGGATTCCCACAAGAAATGCCATCACAACCAAGAAATAACCGCAGTGGTTTCTTATCACTCTCCCACACCAACCAACCCAAGATTACCCTTAGCCATCTCATCAAAATTATCCTTACACCAATCTTTTGGAGGAAAATCCCATTTACTTTCTAGTCTCCTCTTCTCAGTGGAATTCCCATAATACATATTCTCAATAACCATCTTCAAGTTGATACCACTAGAGTCTTTGATATTGGCATTCTCCACATTAACATTTTTAATTTTATAGTAGACCACCATAGGAGGGGAAGCCTTGTCCTTAAAAATTCTATTGTTTCTCTCTTTCCAAATACTTGACAGAATATGTGGAAGAGAGAGATCACAAAATTTTTAACTCCTTAGAAGTATGAAAGAAAAAGGACCGTTGAGAGAGAATCACTCTATAGAGTCAACTAGAAAAATCCAAGAGAAATTGAACTTACTTAGAAAAAGGGACCAAACATGTCTTGAAAAGGAGCAATGAATAACTTGAGATGATTCTTAGATGATTCCAATAAACCTCCTCTTTAGAAATAATATCATGATAAGAAGAAATCAAGGTTTTTTTTAGATATGGTATCTTGATCATAACCCAAATTTTGAATAGTTTCCTATATCTGGAAAATTTCTATGATAATGCCAGCTTTTGTTTCAAAGATATTCCCAAATTTTACCTTGTTCCAAATCTTGAATTTCTCTTTGACATTCCTAAGTTTTTTAGCTACCTTAAGCATGCCCATGCCATCAATATTAATAGACCCCCACTCTTGAATTTTATCCTAGATACTTGGATGTCTAAGACACATTTTTTCAAACCTGAAAGGGTACCTTCTATTTCTATCTAAAGAATCCAAAATTAAAGATATAGGAGAGTGATCTGAACTCATTCTAGCCAAAGTTGACAGAGAACAAGAAAGATAGGAAATAAAATCAACTTTTATTAAAGCTCTATCCAGTTTTACATGAATATAACCTCCTCACCAATTCTCCTATTTATGTAGGTAAAATCACCCCCTTGAAGATCCACATCAATGAGGGCCAAATCATTAATAAGACTCATAAGATCCATCCTACTATCCAAGTTACTCTCCAACCCTCCCTTCTTTTCCTATCACTTCAAAGGAGTATTAAAATCTCCCATAATGATCCACCTACCATTCAAAATCCTTCTAGTAAGGTTCCTAATTCTATTCCAGTATCTAGACTGACCTCTCTTCGAATTGGGTGCAAAACATTCAAGACATACTAGTTAACATCATCTCTAAAATTGAAAAGTTTGATAAGTAGAAGATTATCACCTTAAAAAAAATCTCACTTTTGAATTTATAAGAGTTCCATAAGACAAAAAGCCCACCCGAATCTCCCTTAGTGATGGACCCAACCATTGCAAAATTCTTGTAAAATCTCAAGGACTCCACTCTTTCCTTAATCATTTTAGTCTCTTAAATCATAACTATATCAGGTTTATGATTTGTAACAAGATTTCTCAAAACATCCTTTTTATGTGGGCTATTCAAGCCACAAATATTCCATGAAATGAAATTCATTTCTTTTTGTGAGAACATGTTTCCTGGATGGTCAACTGAGTTTCATTCGCTAAGTTCTTACATGCTTCTTCCTCATGGACCATGCTTGATTTTTTTTCTTCCTAGCATCTTTGGCTTAGCTCCAACATTTGGCTTATATTTTCTTCTAGTCACTACTAGGGATGCTAGAGAAGGGTCTCTATTGTTCTTTTTTCTTGGCTTCCTATTTGAGACTATTTCCTATTCCTCTTTAGTAGATGTATCTCCCCCTTCACATTGTGAAAATATGGGTTCCATGTTATTAGCTAGGGGATTATTGTATCTTATGCCCAGGACCTGACACTCTGACCCTCCCAACACATTGCATGGTTGAGTATCTTGATAAGTCACATCAGGGGTTATGCTTTCCATAGACTCCCTATTGTCCTAAATCTCCCTTTCTTCCAAAGAATGATCCCCAACCAAGTGAGGTATGACATAGATATTCTCTAGATCTTCTTAATAGGAATTAGAAGAGCCCCCTTCTTCCATTCTTTTCATTCCTCTTGCCACCTACTAGTTTTGCACCTATGGGTTATCCTTCCCACAATTCAAATTTCAATTGTCACCCTCTTTAGATTTCGACACATTCACCTCTTACAAGAGACCATCATTCTTCTTAGCTTCCCATCCCTCCTTGGAAGGATAAATATTTTCCTGGTTGTCCTTCTTCTCCTCATTTGTTGAAGCCTTTTCCTTCTTTATCCATTCCATTTTCTTGGGTTTTCTAGTTTTTTTTATCAATAAAGGAAGGGCACATCTTTGCTATATGATCCATCTTCTTACAATGAAAGAAGATGAAAGGAACACTTTCAAAATCTAGTTTTTGTAATCATTTGCCAAGATTACAATATATTTCTATAACCTCTAGTACATCTTTATCTTATTCCACCCCCATATAGATTTTGGCATAAGTGAACCTTCTTTGTGAAATTGTGACTAGGTCAATATATAATAGTTCTCTAAAGGAGCTGACCATGCCTTTAAAGATATCCTCATACCATAATTCTAGAGGGAGCTCTCGAAGCCTAACCCAAATAAGTGTTGAGATAATGGGTGTTGCACACATTGCATAATATTGTTATTTTATTATTTTATTTTTATTATGTAATGTTCCACCTAGGTGGACATGCAACATGTAAAGATTCCCATGGAATATTCTTGATGAGTTGTATTGTAACATTGTGATAATATTTGATGTAATTATTTAATATTGGGGGAAAAGAATTAAATGCCCAATATTAAATGTGGGGTCAGTGGGTTAGGTAGCACATGGTTTTAGCACATGGTTTATGTAATACCACTTAGTGGTTTTGTGGGACTTGCTACTATATAAGCAGCCACAAGGGTAGTTGTTGTAGAGAGAAAAGAGAAAGAGAAAGAGTGACAAGGAGAAGACAAAAGGCAAGAGTCGAGCGGGACAAGGCTTGACAAGTTAGCCAAGGGAGCATTTGTGAAGGTTGAAAGCATGGCATGGGATGTGTGGATTCATGCTTGTTCACATAGTTTGCTCGGTTGTGGCTATGGCCATGAAGGCTTCCATGGTTGTATGGCAATGGTATTTTTGCTGAATAATACATGGTGATGGATGCTTTTGGAGGCTGGGTTTTTCCCTCAATGAGGGTTTCCCAGGGTATATCTTGTGTCACAATTTTGTGGGTATGTTGTCTATTCTCTTGCATGTGGATTTTAATTCTGTGTTTATTTCAGATCTATTATGGGTTATGTGGAAACGGTTATATTCTTTATTGCCAAGTTTCCTTACAAGTGGTATCAGAGCTATGGTTTTATTATTGTAACCCTAGATTGAATCCATGGGAATGCATGAGAGGATAAAAGAAATGGCAAGATATATGAATGATTTATTGCAGATCTGAGGGTTTTGGATTTGCTGTTATGATGGGATGTTAAAAGATTTGGGCATGTGAAATTGTTGGACAAAAAGAAAAAAGATTTTTTCGGATGTTTCATTTAAATGAGGATTTTGGGGGGTAGCATGCAGAAATGACCTCTTGGATAAAAACAGACCTCACCATTGGATCCAGGTCGACATTTCCATAAAATTTGATATATAATATGCCCTAGTTTGGCCATGTTAAGAGGAAATGAAAGAGTTTTTTGGTTTCAGCCAATGATGGCCGTCAAATTTAATCCCGTCGGAATTTTCGTCACTGAAAAAATTTAAAAATGAAAAATCGTACTGAAAATGGTAAAAAGACTGTCTTAGTAAAATGGCCATAACTTTCTCTCAGAATATCGGATTTTAGAGTTCTTATAGGCGTTGGAAAGCTAATTCAGAGCACTACAAGATGGTGTAGGTTTGGTTCTATGATTTTGATATTTTGTCAGGTTTTAAGAGCCCTAAAGTCAGATGTTATTTATTTTGAACACAAATTAAAGCATAACTTGGGCATACGGAGTCGGATTTTGGACTTCAAGTAGTCAACGGAAAGCTCTTGGAGAGCTCTACACATTGGTTTAGATTTGGTGTAGGTTTGGCATGATTTATTTGGTGATATATTTATCTGAACAGCTTATAGGTATATTTTGACTATGGTAACATTATGAGTTTATGGCATTGGAAATTTAAGATTTGATGTCATTGTATACTCAGTTCATAATCAGATTGGTCTCATGATGATATGGTTATCAATGTTTAGTTTGGATATGCATGATGACTTGTTGGATCTACAAGTTGTGCAGTGTTGTAAGCGGTCTATACTTACAGGTTGCATTTATAGCTTGGTTATGGGTTGTCTTTGCCCATTGATCTTTCATTACTGATGCATATTCAGATTGGTGGCTTGGATTTGGGTTGTCTATGCCCTAAGTCACATGATTTACTATTTTCTTCATGTAGAAGGGATGAGATGTTGTTACCAGGTACAATCATGGTGGAGGATTGTGGTTGACTATGCTGACAGGTTGGACATATTGAGAGCCAGATGCTTAGTTCATGGATGTGATCATGGTGCCATGGATTTTGGCATGACATGATTGGTTATACAGGTACATCCTTGATGTTCATTAGCTTGGATTTTTTGATTCAGTTATGGTGGTATATCTTCTTGGTTGAGGATCATGGTTATTTGGTTTCTTTTGAGGAGCTCATGATGTGCACTTTGAGTTCTTTGATGGTTTAATGCCTTGGTTGATTCTCATGGTTAGAGGATGGGTTTTCATCATGATGTCATGGATAGCTTAGATACACGGTTTAGTGGGAGCTTGTGACAGTGATGGGGTGACAGTGCAGGATTAGTTCCTGGTTTGGTTTATGTAGTGCCTGCCCCTAAGTCGCATTTCAGTGTTCATTGCCAAACTCTTTTAGGCCAGTTTTATACTTGATGTTTAGTAGCATTACTTTCAGATTATTAGATGTTGTTTTACACTCAGTTTATTATATGATGAGATTACTTGGTACTCTATATTTCATGCATGTATGATGATTATTCAATGTTTTCAATTATCAATGATGATTAGTTATATGGTTTATTATCACATGTGCTTTCTTATGGATACTTACCCCATACTGCATGTGTATGGTGTGCGTGTTTGTTTTCTTTATGTATGGTGTTTATGATGTGGTTAAGGAAGGGAGTCGTAGTCACCTGCTAGTCAGGATCTACACGATGCACCACTTCCTGCCATTGTCTGTTTAGCTTAGAATATTTTTTCTGTACATGCGTGGATTTTATGCAGGTTGCACGTACCGGGTATCGACTTCCCTGAATTGCCAGGATGATCGTACCCTATCGCATTATCTCAATGGTAAGAGAGGGGAGATAAACTCTTAAGTCCAATTCCTAAACCCTTTAGCCAATTGTCCTAATTGATAATTAGGACAAGTATCTGAGTTAAGTACCCTCCGAATGCATTAAATGATGTTATTTCGTGATTATAACCCTTTTTGTTTGATTTAGTATGTGTTCTTCTATGATGGGTTTTCATATGTTGCTTTATGAGTCCTTGATGTATTTTCTATTAATTAAGTTTAATTAAAAGGATTAATTAATGATTTAATTTAATAGAAAATTATTATATTTTAATATTTAATTATATTTAATTAATTGAGAAATTAATTAAATAAAAAGTATTAAATTTGGAAATAAAAGTTTTAAGTATAATTTTAGAATGTGATAATATTTATTTAATTTAATAAAAATATATATTTAGAGTTCATTTTTAAATAAATGCTAAATATTATTATTAATTGAATTAATAAATATTTTATCAATTAAAGTTTCTTAAATAAATTAAAAGTGGAAAAGATATTAAATTATTAAAGGTTTCTAGATCGCATGATCTAGGCATGAGTTTAAATATAAAAGAAATTAATTAAAACGATTAATTAATGATTTAATTTAATAGAAGATTATTATGACATTTTAATATTTAATTATTATTTTTATTTAAATTGAGAAATTAATTAAATGAAAGGAATTAAATTTGGAGATAAAAGCTTTAAGTCTAAATTTAGAACGTGATAATATTTAGTTAATTTAATAATAATATATTTAGAGTTCATTTTTAAATAAATGCTAAATATTATTATTATTTGAGTTAATAAATAATTTTATCAATTTAGTTTCTAAAATAATTTAAAAAGTGAAAATATAATTATTTAATAAAGATTCTAGTTCGCATGACTTATGCATAAGATTAAATAAAAGAAATTTATTAAAAGATTAAAAAAATAAGTGAAAATAATAATGTTACTTTAATTTCATAAAGTGTGCATGAGATTAAAAGTAATAAAGATTAAAAATAGAAGTCAAGTGGAATATTAAATAAAGTTATTTAATAATTCAACTTAATGTGCATAAAAGATGAATGCAAATTAAAAGAAAAGATAAGAAAAGTTAATTTGGAGTTAACTCAGTTGTGCAAAGAGTCTTCTCGGGTAAACGCACAATTAGTGCCCCGATTTGAGGAGAAAATTTGCTTATCACAACATTGAAGGTTCATTTCTGGGGACAGGAAGATTAGACAAAGAATTTTGGAGAGACAACTTTTAGAAGCGAATTTCAGAGGAGCGGATTCTCGGGGTTTTCATTTTAGCATCAGAACCAGGTAGGTTCTTGAATTATGTTCACCAAGTTAGAATTATGATTATTAGATTATCTTGTCTTCTTTGTGATTGTTGAAAGAGATTCTCTGAACTTCTTTGTGTGAATCTTTCATTCTCTTGTTCTGTATCTACGCATATCATCTGTATGATATGTTTGAAATAAAAATAAATCAAATTGAAAACCTTGTCCATAGGTATAAAAAAGAAAAGAAAAGAAAAAGAAATTGTAATTAAATAGGGAGGGTTGGTGAATTAAGAGAAGTTTAATTTAGAAACTCGAATGTTAATTAAACCTTTTTATCAGATGATTTGGGAAAGATTTGAATTTGAAATTGGAAAATTCTAGAATAGAAAATCAAATGGTTGTTTGTAATTTCCTATCAGATTAATATGAAAATTGTTTATATATATATAAACGAAAATATAAATATATTTTAAGATATTATTGTGGAAAAGATTTATTTTTAATTGAATAAGTTCATATATTAAAAAAAATAAATGTAATGATAAATAAATAAATTACGAATTTTATAATTCACAAAACATATATTACTTATAGGAAAATGTTTTAAAAAGTTTTAATAAAATAAAAAAAAATAATTATAATAATAAATTTTGGGAGGAGGCGGGAATACCCACACCCCCCCCGTACCGCTCCGGCAGCTCTGCCATCCCTGCCGCAGGCGGCCTTTGTGTATAAGCCGGCGGGCTTAAAAAAAAATTACGCAATTTTTTTTTATATATTCGATTTTAATTAAATTAATGTTATTAAAAAGGGTTTTTATTAATATTTAAAACTTTTATTAATAAATTTTAATATGTTTTTTATTTATTTATTTAATAATGTTTTAATAATAATCTTTATTAATATTTAATAATTAAATATTAATGCATTTAATATAGTTTTTTTTATGTAAGTATTAATTTATTAATTAATTTTTGGATAAATATTAATAAATTAGTAATTAATGTAGATATTAAAATAAGTAATTAAGAACAGTGATTATTGATTAAATTAATTGAAATTAGTTTAATTAAATTTAATTAATAATGAAAATTGTTAATATAACTGTAGATTTATATAGGATTGATTTTTAGTTAAATTGAAATTTCTTATTTAAAATAATAGGTCATCATTTCAATAATTAAATAAATAAGTTTCTTCTAATTATATTGATTAATTGACTTAGAATCAAAAGTAAAGTAATTGTACAATTTTATACGAATATCTATATGGGTTATATTTATATGTTAATTATGAGACGAATGGGTTAACGTGTAGGTCAAACTGTGAACTTATTTTCGTGAAAACATACATTAAACTAGAAACAAAAATATTACACTTAACCTGATTACATATGTTCAAATCAATCTAGCAGTGAGAATATGAACTATATTGTTTTGTTATATTGTCTATGTTTTGAGGTTTTGGGGTTTGTTCTAGTATTGACCAGTTTAGGTTGTTACCAGAGGCTCGGGGTTGTGAATGTGATGTTATGATGATTTGGTCTCGATCTTTCTTAACCCGACCATGGTAGTGTGATGGAGTGCTCTATGACATGATTGTATTTACTAGTTGTTATTGCTTTCAATCTTCTTGTGTGAAGCTGAGGTGTATGTTTATGAGATACCTGACTTAACCATTTTCGAGTCTTGATCAGTTATATTTGATAACCATTTTTGAGTCTCGATCAGTTATACTTGAATTGATTTTCGGTCGCTTGAAAGGACTGAAGTGTTTGTTATGTTCTTGATGATGTCATGTTTTGACTTGACCATTTTGGAGTCTTCGATCAGTGTTGTAATTTACTATTGAGATACTTTCTGGTTGCTCATTGGAGAACCATTGGATTTTGTGTTTTATCATTGATGCCTTCAGTTGCTGATAGAGAACTGTCGTGGTCATATGATTATTATTTGGTGCTTATCTGTTGCTCATGAAGAACTGATGTAGTTTTGTGGCTTATCTTTTATGATGTCTTTTCAGTTGCTCATATAGGACTGAGGTGGTTTTATTATGATTCTTGATTTGTATTTTCATGAGCTTAGGGTAGGTTATCTATGTGTAGAGTCGGGAAGTGGCTTGCAATGGGGATCGGGGCCCTAAGAGGCTGCCTGGAGTAACCCATTGTAAGTTGATTTAATAAGTGAAAACATGTACACTAAATAAGGGAAAATGAACCTAATAAGATAATTGTATGTTCTCTCCCATGCCATGAGTGCTAGTACAGACTAGGATGGGGTAGAGAGGACGCTTGGTTACGACCTTGCACTCCATAGTATGCCTCGTCAGTACGAGAGGATACTAGTGGCCGCAGGATCAGTAGGGACCCGAGATTCCTAAGGGATTGCTCGGGTAACTTCTACATGACTTTTGCGATGACACTTTCCCGCTTGCATATTAGGTTTCCTACGTGTCTTGTGGTACCTCTGGGATTTAGATGTCGATCTTTTTAGGAACCCTTGAGTTAGCATACTTATAGGATTTCCTGGACTTAGAGAGTATTTATGATTATAGGTTTTGTTATCTTATTTGGGACTTGAGACTATCTCCTCAGCGCGGTGGGAGTGGACCATTTAGGTTCCACGCGGTCGGGTGGTAGTGCTTTTACTCTTACCATTGAGATCCATTCCGTGGTCACCGTGGCTGGAGATTTCGTGATTGGCTTTTACCTTCACTATGTTCTTGGATTATTATGACGGATGGTTAGATTTTATGATAGATGTTTTATCATTATGGATGTATGGATGTATCATGTATGGTGAATAGTTTCATATATTTTTACTGTTCCTTGTATCATGGATTTGAGGATGTTGTATCTTTATCATTACATATGTATATTCTTTTAAGCCCTTCATACCCTGTGACTTGTACAGAGGATGATTGAGCATTCCGAATTAATTTGCCAAGAGGCATTTGGAACAAATGTATATAATGGACATGGGACTTTCTGATTATTCTTTCATATGTATGTGATAGTTGTTAGACTTAGAATTAATTAAATTTAAACGTGACTCAACGTCTTGGGATCTTTAAGAAATGTAACTTGCAATGTATGTTTGTCAATGATTACATGTTATTGCTTCCGTTACTATGTGTTTGATGTGTATGTTATACATTCTTACTTTAAAAAAAAAAAAAATATGTTTAGCAAACTTAGTGAAACTTTAGGTTAATTCTTTTGGATCCCTTGGCGGGGCATTACAGTTTATATCTTCTTGGTTTGGAGAGGATGGATTTTATGATGCCATAGGTGACTTGGTACCACAGTTGAGTGGGAGTTGTTGGCATTGATATATTTATTGAGTATTTGCAGATGTTGGAGGTTTGTCTTAGATCCTGTTGCTGCAGAAGCATCTTTGACATTTGCATGGTGCACTTGTTATCTTCATGGTGTTTGAAGATGGTTAGATCTTGAGGACTCATGGAGTTCTTGGTTATCTTCATGGTGTGTGGAGATGGTTCTTCCTGGTATGTGGAGATGGTTTCTTCATGGTGTGTGGAGATGGTTGCATCTTGAGGACTTACAGAGTTCTTGGCAAAGGTGTGGTTTATATTTTTTATTTAGCATGTTATCCTTGGTGTGAGGATGGTTTCATTATTATGTCATGGTATACTCTTGATACGCGTTTAGAGTTGTGACATGTTATGGTGTGTTCATGTAGAGCATGTTATCTCTTTGGTTCAGATGGTTTAGATCATGTTGTCATGTTTATGTTCCTGAGGCCATGGTTGGAACTTTGACATTGATCTTGGTTTAGTTTCTTGGCATTGAGTACACTGATCATAAGCTAGATACTTCATGATATTGCTATGTTGCATTTGGAGTTGGCATGGATTGATTGGTTACAGGTGCTCATGGATACTTAGAGACGGTGGTGATGCTGATTTCTCTTGGATTAGAGAAGTATTTGTTGGGACAGTTGATGGTTTCAGCAGGAAGTCCGAGGGGCAGTTACCTGATATGGACTTGAGAGGAGATTGTTCTTAGATGAGTCTTGGTTGGAGACTTGGGTATCTTGATGAGCATTCTCATTCCCCACTCTTGGTCTACTCGGCAGTTTGCTACTTGAGAGGTATAGCCCATAGTTTTTCTCTCAGTTGCATTATATTTATGCTTGTCTTTCATGGATATGGATCTTGAGCTATGGTACATGAGTTAGTTCTAGAGGGTTCATTTGAGAGATGGTTTAGCATTGGTTATCTCCATGTGCATATGTTGTTATGCTGGTTGAGTATGGGAGATGGTTTTATATTGGGCATATTCCTTGGATTAGGAATGGTTATTCCTTGGTTTAGGAATGGTTTTATTGAGTTTGATCTTCTGGTGCGAGGCTTACATCCATGATTAGTTATATGGTATGGTTTGGGTGTTGTTGAGGCTTCTTGTTGGGGTTTTATGGAGGAGATCATACTTGCACAGTTTACATCTAGAGGTGTGTGTAGAAGGACATGATACAAGTTATGATTTGCATGGTTTCTCTGGTCTTGGTTATCTTTCTGGATGTTTAGTTTTGCCTACATTGGATTTGAGATTGGTTAGAGATTGTGATCACTGGTTTGTGCTCATGTATGTCATGTGAGAGATGACATGGTTATTTATTTATCTCTTTCCTTTGTTGGTTGTGGAGAACTTGGAGACTATTGGAGACATGTTATGAGAGTTGTTCTTGCAGGATATCAGTTTATGTATTGTGGATGTCCTTGATACTACATGGATTCACTTCTTTGAGATGTGTTGAGTGGATTGGTTATAGATTTGACATTATCTTTTGCAGTGGGAGCTTCTTGGTATATATGTGGTAGGTATTTCTCTTGAGGCTTGTGATTGCAGGTTATAGATTGGATATGTCGGTGATATGAGATTCACTTGTTATACCTTTGAGGTATGGATAGTTGGATGGGTTTGGCACTTTGTTGTGGGTGCTATTTCAGCTATGGATATTTTGACAACTACGGATACATGTGATTACCTTTGGATCAGGCTTTTGTGCTTGGAATTTCAGTTGGTACAGGATTTTATGATCTTCTAATGCGACAAGTTGGGTGGTTTTCTCTTTGGATGGCTTTTATGTATGTCCAGTGGGAGTGGCATAATAGGAGGTGAGATCATTTATGTTTGAGATGCTGGATACTTTGATTTTGTTGCGGGTACCAGGATGGAGCTCTTGGTGTATTTTTAATGGTGGATGTGTTGGGAGGGATTGTTCCCTTGTTCATTTTGTGTGGCTACGGATTGACCCTATGCAATGTATACAACAAGTGGGAGATTGTTGAGATAATGGGTGTTGCACACATTGCATAATATTGTTATTTTTGTAATCACCTAAAAATGGTCATCTAGACTATTAGCCCCCTTTTCAACATTTTGGCTAAATTAATTTAATCACTTACCTAAGCCAAATTGCTAATAATCAATTTATTTGATTATAACCTATAGTTTGACTATGTTATCCTAAGTTCATTATTTGATTAAAAGAACATGTCCCCTTTTAATTAAATAAAAGACCTCATTCTTCTAACCCACTTAAAGTGCACACATAAAGTCCTTTTTCTATTTTGCAATTAAAAGAAAAGGCTTTGTAACTTTTGTCTTATATGACAAGTCAACTTATATTCTATTGGTTGATTTGTGTGTGCACATGGATCACTCCTCTTTTCAAATTCCACCGTTGATCATCCACCATCTTCATCTTGATCTCCACCGTCCATACATCTTTAAAAGGGAGAGAGATTTCCCCCTCAATCCATCCATCTTTTGAATATTGTTATGCTGCAGGTTTTCTAACAAGTTTCTTTGGAGCTTTGTGGAGAACTTCTATTTCTTGTCTACATTCTCTCATCCATGGCATCCATGGCATTTTAGCTTAGCTTAGCTTCATTTTTACATTTAGCTTAAATCATATAGTCTAATAGTTGGATTGTAACACTCTCATCCATGCTTAGAATAGCTGCATTTTTCATATTCATTCTAGCTTAATCTTCATTTGCATTGCATTCTTGAGGAACTCCTTGAGACATTTGCATTCTTGCATCTTGTCTTTGGAACCTCCCATTGCATGGTTTACTAGCAAGAAGAGTATCTCTAAGGCTCATCTGAGAGCTTTCTTATTCTTGAAATATACTCTCTTGCACTCCGTGGATAGGGAGCTCTAAGTCGGCATTCGAACATTCCAACTCATGGAATTGTTTGGATAGAAGGGTTTAGAGTGGGACACTTTCGAGTGTACAATTTTATTATTTTATTTTTATTATGTAATGTTCCACCTAGGTGGACATGCAACATGTAAAGATTCCCATGGAATATTCTTGATGAGTTGTATTGTAACATTGTGATAATATTTGATGTAATTATTTAATATTGGGGGAAAAGAATTAAATGCTCAATATTAAATGTGGGGTCAGTGGGTTAGGTAGCACATGGTTTTAGCACATGGTTTATGTAATACCACTTAGTGGTTTTGTGGGACTTGCTACTATATAAGCAGCCACAAGGGTAGTTGTTGTAGAGAGAAAAGAGAAAGAGAAAGAGTGACAAGGAGAAGACAAAAGGCAAGAGTCGAGCGGGACAAGGCTTGACAGGTTAGCCAAGGGAGCATTTGTGAAGGTTGAAAGCATGGCATGGGATGTGTGGATTCATGCTTGTTCACATAGTTTGCTCGGTTGTGGCTATGGCCATGAAGGCTTCCATAGTTGTATGGCAATGGTATTTTTGCTGAATAATACATGGTGATGGATGCTTTTGGAGGCTGGGTTTTTCCCTCAATGAGGGTTTCCCAGGGTATATCTTGTGTCACAATTTTGTGGGTATGTTGTCTATTCTCTTGCATGTGGATTTTAATCCTGTGTTTATTTCAGATCTATTATGGGTTATGTGGAAACGGTTATATTCTTTATTGCCAAGTTTCCTTACAATAAGGGCTTGCACAAAAAAAAAAATCATTCAAATCTAGGTTAAGAGACCATTTATAGAGAGCCAAAGTAGGTTTACCAATCACCTAGGGTCTGCCATAGAAGATCTTTGTAAAATCCTATTGACAAGAAAATGAGAAGGAAAAGAAGCCTTTTGCTATCAGAGAGATGTCCATGTTGCCCTTCAAATCTCATTTCTTCTTGGCAAATATTCTCACAACAACGATGTTGGGATGAGGGCCAACAAATTTTCAAACTAGAGTCATTGACATTAGGCTAATGTTATTATCAATTAACTCATCCTTGGACAACAATAGAAAATTTCCCCTTCTTATCTGAAATATCTTTAATACCTAGGAAACTTGACTTGCCCATCGGTTTGACTCTAAAGAGGGTCGACCAAGGCTTCGAGCATACCCATTCATCTTAGAACCATAGAGGATCATGGGAGTTACCCACCTTTCTAACATCCTCTAGTGCCTTCTAGGGGATCTTCAGTTTAACATCTTTCCTTTGAAAATGCTCCTTCCCTAGGTCTTTTTGAAAGCCCTGTGGGTCCCCATCCACTCGAACCTCCACCTCCTAGCTTGAATCACCATTACTATGGGATCCAAGAACCCCTGAAATGCTCTCACCCTTCCTTACAGAGTTCTCGCTCACACCCAAAATAAAAAATTCCCCCTTCTCCAATAGTAGTCATCATATCCCCCCCAAAGAGACAATTATTTAGAGGTTATGTTATGTTTTAGGAGGGAGTGATATCCCCTTCTAATACTTGTTACAACTAACTTGCCTAGCTTATTAAAAAAACCATTTGAGCCAAGCAGAGCAATAGAAAGGGTTCTTTTGTACTAATTTCAAGCTAAGTTATATTGAACCAAAAGACAAAAATGGGATGAATATCATAAATGCATTTGTACAAGGAATAGACCTTGCATTAGCAAATGGTTAGTGAGTATCATGGAACAAATTGGTTAGACAATGTACGCTCATATTTCTACAATGAAAGACCCTTGAAAGTTAATCAATTGGTGGGGTAAACTCCTAATGACTCCATTATTTAAAAACCATGGTTCTACCCCTTTCAAAACTATTTGGAGAGCTTGAAAAATCACTTCTAAGAAAAAAGCTACCTCGACATTACCAATATCTTAGACATTACCTAAGTTTGATTGCCAAGTCTTTCATTAAGGGAATCAGTTTGTCCAACTAGAAATAAAATCCTCCTTGCTTATCTAATAGCTTAATGGAAAAAGTTTGTAAAAAAGGGGAATACAAACCTTTAGAGAATTTTGGGATCATTCAAACTTCAATTGGAAACTATCACATGTTCTCAAACTTTAACAAAACTTGTCTTTTTCTTCTAATAAACAAATAACTATGGGTGTTCAATACCTTGTCGCTTTACATCTATGTAGTCTTCTCTCCATTCGTATTGATAATTACTTTGCAATGGCTATAGGTGGAATTTCATTCATAATATTCATTCTTTTGCCCCTGAGGAAAATCAAAAATAATTCCTAGTACCTTCCATCATCTCGTCTAAATCAAGGTCCCTCTAGAAGTGTTATTTTAGCTAGTCTGAATGAGATAATCTTAGCCAACACATTAAAAAAGGATAATACTCGATCCCAACTCTTTCCTTAGAGGACCCTTCATGTGAAGCCCCTCATTGACAATCATTTCACTTTCATACACCCCCTACATCTTATTTGTTTTGTTCCCAATTAAGTCCATTAAACGCAAATTTGGCATTAGTGTCACTCTAAATAACCATGGCTTTGTCTCTTCTTTCCTTTCCTTGTTCGTTTCTTCCTTTAATGACATTGGAAAAAGCTCACGAGGTCATCCATAACTCTCACTCTCATCAACTAGAGTTGTAAATAGATGATTTTTAAAAATACTTTGGAACTTTGATGTTTGGCCTTGCTCTCTAACACTCGTTATACTATCTCTATTGAGTTCCAATTGATTTTTTGCTCTCAAGTCTCCATATCATTAACAACAACCTCAATTCCCACTCCCTTAAGGACCTCAATTCTATGCTTGATAACACTCTTTATTATTTTTATGTCCAACTTGAAGATTTTGAGTACCTTACCATAAATATAAATCAATCCTCAAAGAGTTTATTGCTACCTTTTCCTTGTGAATCTCCTCATTTGGTTATTTACGACACCTCTAGTGACCCAACTCTTTGATGTTAAGCTTTTATGTAGTGTAGGTTGGTTCATGATCCATTTTTATAGTGGCTACAACTATCTTGATTCAATAATACGATACTGGACACTCTTAGCCAAGAATTGCCCGACACCAATGACAATCCAAACATTACTATTTTTCTTAATCTGGCTGTAGAAAGAAACTTTGAAATTAAGTACTATAATTGTTGAAACAAATCAATTTATTACCTCCATCATGGTTATGGAGGTCTTTTGTTATATGTCAATTAAGGTTTTGTGTGATCATGATTTCTCCTTCATAACTTACAATCAATTATCATATACTTTACTTTTTATTTAAAAAAAAAAAAATAATACTATAATTTTTTAAAACAACAATAAATAAATATTATCATTTATTTTTTTAACTGTAATAAAATCAATTAAATTACAATTTGTAAGTTTTTGCCTTTTTTGAAGTGTATCTTGTTGTTGTTATTATTATTAGTACTTGTTGTAGGCATAATACTATTGTAATAACTTTCTCTTAATTAATGATTAAAATTTGCAATATCTACCAATCAAAATCAATTAATTTTAAATAATATTATATAATAAATATTTTATATAGTAGACATGCATGTTTCTTACATTTATAAATCAATGAAATTAATTAAGAGCTATTTAATTGGCTAAAAACATTGAAGTCTTATACATGAATTTCTCCAAAGCACTATGTCCGTCACAGCCGACATTTATGCATAGTGCTAATTTCCATTATTATATATATTTAATGAAATCATATATTATTACATTATCATTAAAATTAATATTAATGTAAATACTTATTATTAGAATTAGCTTATTGAAATAAAACTACATTTTAATTTTAAATTTTGAAATATTATTATATTATAATTAAAAATAGTAATTTAAAATTAATATATTTAAAACTTATTATAGATATATAATTAAATTTAACTAAGAAGCAAGTACTAAGCCATTCCATGGCATTTGTTATTATTATTATTATTTCTATTTGTTTATAGATAAAATAAAAGAAAAGGGTAAAAAAAAATAGACGTTATTAAAAGCTCCCATTCCATTTAATGCCCCAAAACAATAATTTGATAGGAGGACTTATCATTTGTAGGAAGAGGCTTACTACAAATCTGAAGCGAAGGCTGGTCGGAGTACCGATCAATACCACCTAAGGCAATGGCGGGCAGAATACTGTTTCGCCTCCGCCGTCGCCTTCTCTTACCTTCTGCATCCCCTTTTTGTCAGATGATTCAATCTCATTCAGTACCGTCAAAATATACATTAATTGAGTCTCCACCGTTTACGATTTCACGGAAGAGCTTTTCCTGGTGGGGAGGCCATAGCAGTAAACCAGAACCAAATGCAAATCATACATTTAAACAAGAACAAGAAGAGGAAAGCGAGGAGGAAAACCAAGAACATGAAACTGAACTATCAGAGCCCTTTTATGCAGGTTCTGGTTTTGAAGACGTAACGAATGTTCTAGATAACAGCTTAGCGACGGATAGCGCATGCCATGGAATAGGAATAGGATGGCATACACCTGTGGACATCATGATTGCTTTTCTCAATGGGTTTCATAACCTCACTGGCCTTCCCTGGTAAGCCTTTTTTCCCCTTTTCCCTTTTCTATTTAAATTTCCAATTTCAGTTCTCGTCCGGCAAATTAGTTAAACTCATCCGGTATGCTAATGTTTTGTTCGGAGTTAAAGATAAGCAACTTTAAACAAAATAAAGATCAATAAGATACAAAAAGACAATAATTTATCATGGAAAACCCTTTAACTTGAGTGCAGATACCCAGCCACATTAAAATTATCTCTTTTATTAAATAATAGAGGTTTGAGTATAATGCTTCTAACTGAATACAACACTCATTACAGAAAGCAATCATCTTGAATTGATAGATTCTTCATATCATGACCAAAAGTCTTTTCATTTTCCTAACGCATGCCTCTTTGCATATTGTATATCTTTTGTTATTTTCAAATGCACGTCTCTTCACATGTTGCGTGTCTTTTCATATTTCCAAAAATGTGTCTCTTCGCATGTCGCATCTCTCTTCATATAAAGAACAACAGGCGGATTTCAAGAAACCATGACATATCATCTCAGGTAGATATTCTCTCTCTCAAGAAAACAGTAACAAAGCCTCATAACAGAATTTCTCAACATAAAATTGTCATTCAGTGTGACATTGACTATGGCTACTCTAGAAGGGTGAAATAAAAGAAAACTAAGTCATGGAGTCACATGACTTCCACCATGGTTACTTTTAGAGGGTGGATCCACCATGGCTACTTCTAGAGGGTGGAGCAAGGGATTTCACCTTGAACTTCTCTCATAAAGTATAACTCATCAACAAGGGATTTTCACCTCAAACTTCTCTTACAGAGAAGAACTCATTAACAAGGGATTGCACCTTGAACTTCTACCTCAATAGAGAATAACTCGTTAACAAGGGATTGCACCTCGGACTTCTCCCTCTCAGACAAGAACTCATTAACAAGGAATTGCACTTCAAACTTCTCCCTCACAGAAGAACTCATTAACAAGGGATTGCACCTCAAACTTCTCTTTCATAGAGAAGACTCATTATAGTACATAATAAGAACACTTATGTAGAGACAAAATGTAGTTCTAATATTGATAATAAATGATAAATTTAATGAGCTAATTCATCTTGCATCTAAATGTCAATCCGGGGTCATAAATTGATGAAAGGTATAGCGATTGTCTATTCAAGGGATGAAGATAGCATGCCAAGTGGGGATGAATGCTGCTAGAACACACGAAAGAAAACCTACAACAAACCAAAATAAAATTGGTGATAGGAACTGTCACTTCTTGGCGACATGATCTTCTCTGCTATGTTCAAGAGATAGGAATTATATAGAAATTGCAGCAAACTCTGAAACACCAAATTTAACACAAATCATAAAGCTAATCTAAAACATGAAATCTAATTTAAATTAAATAAAAGCTACTAAAATTCTCAAACAACAAAGTCTAAAATGAAAACTTTAATACAACTAACACAATTCTTGATGATTAAGCATGAAGTACAAGAATAAATTATGAATACAAACAATGCATGCAATACTAGTCTGGAATGGGACTCAATATACATAACTAAGACACATTAAAATACCAATTTGAATTATACATAACACAAATAATTAAAATATACAACTTATAGAAATATATAAAATATATTTATATACATTTGGCAGCTGCAGAGTGGGCGCCCTTCCTCCCAGCAAACCGATTGAAGAAAATACCCAAGCAACTCTTAAATCAGTTCAGTAGATCAATATTATATTTATGATATTACGATTCATACATCATTCTTCCTTTCTTGAATATATGATGGATTATATAGCCTTTTATAGATAAAACAACCAAGCCTATTTTGATAATGGAAATTCAGTTTTTATGGCTGAAACTTATTGTTTTATTTTTAATGAAGAGTGTAAAATATATGACCACTCTTTCTATAACATAAAAACTGATTGCTTAACAATTTACTAATCATGAACAAACCAATTTCTTAACAATATAACAAGCATATAATTTGGAAGCTTGGCCGTAATAGTAAATCATGAAATTTGACCTTTAGAAAACCACCCATAGTTCTTTGCTCATTCAGTTTCTGAAGATTTTGTTGCTCAGAAACCTAATTGGGTCTATTTTGGACAATACCCATGTTTCGGATTTTTGAGATTCATCCTTATCTGCCCACAAAATGAAATGCAAACCCGACTGTCCTTATTTTTGGCTGCTAATTATTCCTGTCAATTTCTTTCTCAACATACTCCTTGGTCAATATTGTTGGAAGGAATAATGCTTTAAATTGTTGTGGCAATGATGAATACTAATAAGATTCTTACATAGAAGGTGGGAGGAAGCATGTTGTGGATATATATTTCAAAACATTAAATAACAATGCTCTTTAATAAAGACAATCAATAGTTAATTTTCATAATTTAACCTCAAAACTATATTAAACATAATTTATATAAATATTAGATCATATGCAACGTAAAGTGGTTAATTGATATGAAAATAGAATGGAAATGAAATGTAAGAATAGGATGAAATATGGCGAAAATGGAACATTATTTGCTCTCATCAAATTAAATGCCGAGACTCCAAGTAGGGGGCTGCATTCTCACAGCTAAATTATCACAATAAATTATAGAAGACTTCAATGCTTGATTAAAAAAGAATATTTTCTAGTCACATTGCTACATGAGCTTCTTGATCCTTTTGCAAAGGACTTGGCATTCTTCATCTACCACACAAGCTCCGTCTAAATCTTAATGATCCTAAAGAAGTCCTTCCTCTTCAGGTCATCAAGCTTTGCCTTTATGTAATAAATATTTTTTGTCTCAACTTCATCTCTAGTGCTTTATCCCTTTGATAGGTTGCTTTGAATTCTCGGAATTTAACTCCTAAATGCAATCTCTCATCATCCTTATACATTTTGATCCGTCTTGGAAACATTTTAGAAGGATTAGTAAATACTAGAAGCATACATGATTCACTATTCTCTATGTTATTGCATGAATTAACGACATAAAATTCATGATAAATATTCAAAGGTATAATCACAAAACACTTCTATTTATTGCAGTCAAAGACTAACACTTTCTAGGTGATACTTGAATCCCTTGAGCAACAAAGCCTTCAATTGAGTCACCCAAGCCTCTAGCTCCATAGTAAATGCCACAAAATTGACCCACGGTAATGATGAAAATGCCAATACAAAATCCTTTTCAAAAAACCTCTCCACACACTGTGTAACTAAGATGTTCACTATTACAATAATACAAGTAACTATAAAATGCCAACAATCTATCGTGCCTCTTCATATGCGCTCATGGTAGTAGTAAATAAACTTCATCGTAGAATGCCAAACAAATAAAGATACAACACTAACCACCATCAACAATGAAAGAGAAGAAGATACAAACATGCCACAACACAACCATAGTGCTCACAAAGAGCAAGACACAAACCGTTCGAGCACGACAAAATATAATTAGACCATAATAAAAGGTTAATGATAGGTCTCTGATGGACAATGAACAATTGCTGCTCGAATTAAATACAACTGCGAATTGAAACTCTAACCAAACATGACGAGATAAATACAGAGACTCAAACATAATGGTACAGAAAATATCTTGACTGCTGAAGAAGCAGCTCACAAACAGGAACAAGAAATAACCCAACTTGATTATTAGAGTCCAGCAAAGTAGAAGAATCTCATAGCACTCTTGACAATCATTTTAGGCAAATATGATCTCTATCGAAGTTACAATCTGAACATGTATAGATTGCCTACAAAATACTCATTGCAACCTGCAACAAATACATGAACTAATGAACCGGAGGAGCTCTCTTATTTGGTGTTATCTGACCTGCTTTGCTACCATGTTAAGGTTTTAACCATAAATAAAGATAAACAACAAAAAACAAATTAAAGAACACTAAGACACAAGAATTTATCCATGGGAAAATCCTCCAACTTGAGGGGAAAAACCTAGTCACACATGTGTCTCTTCACATGTCGCATTTCTCTCTATATAAAAAACAACCGATGAATTTCAAGAAACCACTAGATATCATCTTAGGTAGATATTCTCTCACACAACTATAAAAATTTAACATGGCACTTCAACAAAACTATCGTGCTCATCCTGGCTTAAATAAGTGGCACCCAAATCTACTTTATATTAATTATACTACTATTTTTGACCAATTTCAGTAGAGATATAGGCTGCCTTAATATGAACTTGAGCCATGGTCTAATATTTCCTTTTAAAAAATGGTATTTTATTTTCTTTTTTGATTGGTAATATTTCACTTTTGACTGGAGCTACAAATTAGTGAGGCCACAAATCTAGGGGACCTCATCCCCAAGTCCAACACCCAAGACCTGCGAGCCTAGAAGCCCAACAGGGACACCAAGCTTGAGGGGCACAACCGGCACACCCAACATGGGTCCGACACAGGGTCCACAAGCACTCCGAGTCCAGTGACGATCTTGAGAGTTGACCACCGTTATCTCTATCTCCATCAGTGATTGGCCTGAACACCATAATCTCTATCGCCATTACTTCACCATACACATGCACCTGACCACTACCACACATGAAAACCAATACAGGCCCAACCAGCATTCACACTGTTTGGGCCAAGTGGGGATTTGAACCTTGGTTGTACCATTAACAGTGCAACTACAACACCATTACACCACAAGGTGATCCCCTTGAAAAAATGGTATTTAATTATAAAAGTATGATACAATTTCCTAAAGAGCTTCCTAGGTCAATTAAATAAATGCTCAAGTACCACAGGTTGACCTAGGTAGTTAAAGCTGGGTAGATAAATCAGGATAATAAAATGCTAATTAATGAAAATCAAATGCAAAGGAATATTTATACTTAGTTTATTTAACCATTATGAAGACAACTACCTGCTGCAGCATAGCTCACAGTTTTCAGGTACAAAATTCTAATCTCGGTGCGCTCATTATGTGGGACTCTGTGTAGGCTTGTAACTGACTGTGGGCTGGATCTGATCTCCATAGCATGGTTCTGATAGGACACACCATGCACATCTGCCATCTTATTTTCTGTAATTATTTTAGGGCTTTTTGAACATTATGCTCCTACAGTTACAACAAAATAAAAGCCTTGGAGACATGAATTTATCTTCAGTGTTCACACAATCTTCCGCTGCAATGACAACAGCCTGAAATAAACTTTTCCCTTAAGGGGACCTGCCGAATCCACACTTAAATGCCTCTGTATGTAGATTTCATTTCTGGAGGTTTACAATTTACCAGATGGAGTGTCAAAAATTGTATGCATGCAATTGATGCTGTGTAGAATGCACCTTTGTGAGAGATTTTTTTACAATTGACGAAAAGTAGCCGAGATGGGAGGGCCGCCTTCATGGAGTATTGCTAGTCTAATATGCTTTGCATGCAGTGATGCATCATAGTAACTCCACCAAATTATGATGGTTCATAGATCCTTGTACAAATCCATTCGAGTGGTGTGACATTTAAGATTCTTCTCGAAGGGTCCAAGTGTGGTGACCTTTTACAAGGGGCAAATTTACATAAAATTACAATTTCAGTAGGGAATACAATATTTAACAGCTTGACTAAGAAAAACAAAACTATGAAAGCAAATATTCAACCAGTGGAGTAACAAAAATAAAATTATGAAAGAAAATATTGCTGGGTGCTGCAAAAGTAAACTACCTCTAGGGTGTTCCTGCTTCATAGAGGCACTCACAAAAATAAAGAGTTACAAACTTTGTCAGCATTCTTTCTTCTGTCATGGCCTTTTCCCAGCAATCATTTTAACGCAGCATTACATTTGTTTTGACACATTTATGATGGTCATGTTGTGTTCAATGGGGCTTGTTTATTTGCATAAATTGTAAATGGCTGAAAGAACTAATTATTATGTTTTATTTTCTGTTTTTGTAGCAGTAATTTTGATTTATTCTATGCCATTTGGTATTTTAAATATGTTAACTATTTTTCTCAATTGATTTTTGATTTTATCAAGGTTTGGACTTGTGAATTTGAAAATCGATTTGGGTTTTTGGAAAAATAAACCATACCTTTATCTTGTTTTTGTTCAGTAAATAACTTTGTGGGTGACAATCACTCAGGTGGCTGTCAATAGTTGCTTCAACCGTTGTCATTCGACTGGCATTGCTTCCTGTGTTGATTTTGCAAATCGAAAAGATCAGTAACATTTTGAAGATGAGATCCAAATGTAAGCATATATGTATTGGAGAGAATTTTGCTAAGCTTGTATGTATCATTTTACATGGTGGTTTACATATATGAATGGTCTTGAAAAGACATTTACTGTAGTCATCTTTGCTTTGTTTCTGGATTCTGCTGTGTAACATTTTAAATTGCATCAACATTGCAGATCACACTCTGTGATTCATCATTAGGATGAGAAGAGAGCTAACAGGATGAGAAGAGGACTGTCTCATGTTCTAGTTTATTTTTACTACCATTCCTGTCTTTTATAATAAGAAATATTTTAGAATGCATTGTGAAGTAAATAAATGAGACACGTGAATGCATGTATGGATGGTATGTGTCTATCTTGTGCACAATAATTGTTATACCCCAAAATAAAATTTAGCCTGAAAATCCCAAACTCTTTGATTTAAGTAAAAACAATGGACACCAGCAATAAAAGGGAAGAAGCGAAGTCTAGGAAATTTGTATACGTACATATCCTTCTTCCCTCCTTTTGTTAGCCATAAAGAGAACTGTAAATTATAAGGTCTCTCACTATCTTCACTCAACTATCAGTTATTCAAATCATTCAACATATAGCTAATAGAGAGCCAGTTTGAGGTGTTTGACTAGGAGATATGATGAAAGCGCTGGTGCAATCTATAAGCTAGGTTTTAGCCATAATGGGAACCTAAAATGATAAAATCACCCACTATCTTGAGTCTATTACAATAATAGATAAGTCGTCTATTATTAGTTAATGGTTATCTATTGTAAATATCTAATTAGCTTTAAGTTTGCTTTCTCTAGAATAGAATGTTTCTATTCTTTACGACCGTTTCCTAAGGAAACATCGTCTCATTCTTTTGTATAAATTGGTCATCTGGTCTCTGTTAATAATAAGTAAGTATTCACCAATTACTTTTGTAATATGGTATCAGAGCCTGTTTCTTAATTTTTTCGAAAATTATAATTTCTTTTCCGAAATTATCAGAGCCAATTTTCAAAATTATTCTGTAATCCTTGCTTCCTAATCTCAAAACCCTGCGATTTCAAACTAGGTTTTGTCTGAGGGTTTTGGAAAATTGTGGATTTTTTCTAGCAAAATCGTGGCTTCATTTTTGGAGATTTGCGGCCTAATCGTGGTCGATTTGATTGCAAATCACGATTTTTCTTGGCCGTGCGGATTCATGACTGGTATCTTTTTTTTCTTACTTGCGGTCCTCTGCAAATTGTGTTTGGAAGGAACACGTAGATATTTCTTGGTCTTGCATTTTTTTTGCTCCCTTGCAAAATCGCGGAACAGAGTTTGGTTTCTTGGTTGTCGTTTTCAAATGGCTTTGCAAAATGCTTGCTGGTTAAAACTCTGCAATCTTTGCCATTTGTGGAGTTAAAACTCCAATCTTCAGTATGGTCTCTGCCTCTAGTCGAGCTTTGAAACAAAAATCGGCTATTTCTTTCCAAGAAATTGCCTTTTTTTTTGCAAATTCGACCTTCCAAGCTATTGGCTAGGGTTTTGCTCGAAACCCTAATTTTTGGGGTCGAAAAAATATTTTGATTTTAGATTCTTGGTGGGTTTTTTGAGAGCTCAATTGGGTTGTCGTCCGTTTTTCAGGGTGCCTCATTTTTCGAGCCAGTAGATCCGATAGCATATTCCTTCTGGGTTTTTCAAGCTCTCTTCTGGGTCACTCTCCAATTTTTCTGGGTCTTTCATTTTTTTGCCTCGAAGGACATGTCTTCACAAATTTTCATAGTTTTTAATTGAAAAACGTGCCATGGCATCTCTGATAAATATTCTGCTCGAGCATAACTCCAAATTCAATGGTCGAAATTATGGCACCTGGAAGCAATGGATCATCGCAATTTTTGAATATCGGAACACCGATCAACTTGTTCTGGGTGTTATGAAGCGTCTAACTTCTCCGGGTCTTGATCAAGATACATGGGATCTAAATAATCGAGAGGTAGCGATGCTTCTCAAATTATTCGTGGCTGATGATCAACTTTTTCAGATTCCATCCGATAAGATAGCTGCCGAGATTTGGACACATCTCAAAGGTCTTCATGAGACTTCTGACAAAAGCAAAGCCTTCTTTCTTAAAAACAATCCGTTTTCTATTTCATGGATGAGCACACCTCGCTCCAGGCACAGCTGAATCAGATTTAGAAAATCCGTGATTAGTTACTTGCCATTGGTCGCAAGATGGAGGGAGAGGATATTGTGGTTATCACTCTTCGGAGTTTACCAAAATCCTATGAGCATTTTATTGAGACTCTCAACATCATATCTTCTAGTGTTGATTTGAAGTTCATTGATCTCTGCATACTGCTGCTTTAGCAAGATTGGTGGAAACAACAGTTTGGTAGCAGCTCCAGTTCCACCTCTACAGAGCAAGCCTTTGCTGTGAAATCCTTTCAAAAGGATAAGAGCAAGTTTTAGTAGCCATCTTAGTAGAAGTCTTCTGCTCCAACATCAGATGATTCCAGAAAGAACATTCAATGCAACTACTGCCATAAGTTTGGACACATGAAGGTTGAATGTCGAAAACGCTTAGCTGCACAGTCTAAGCAATCAGGTTCGTAGCCCAAAGCGAACAGTGCAGACCACATTGAGTAGGTGAAATTTGGCTTTTACACCTTCATGGCTAAAAGACCTACAGAGCATGTGAAGTCGTCTGCCTGGTACATTGATTCAGGTGCCTCTCGTCATTTCACTCACCGCAGAAACTGGTTTACTAACTACCAGCCTTATTTAAACTGTTATTTTTGGTGGCGGAGAAGAGTACACGGTTGTCGGTAAATGCAACATTCAGATTCAGTTTGTTGGGAGGAATCTCATATTCCTTGATGTGTACTATGTTCCAGGGGTGGAACTAAATCTACTCTCAGTCAATCAGTCGCTGCGACACTCTCCACACTTGGCAGTCACTTTCAGTTCACATTAGTGCACCATTACTAATTGGGCAACTAAGTCTACTGTTGCAGTGGGTCTTGAGGATCATGATCTTTTCAGACTTACTGATTTTGGTGATTCTCAAGACTTAGCTATGGCTGCTCAGTGATCCTCTGTCAGCACACTTTGGCATCAACGATATAGGCACTTAAATGTGCATTATCTTTCATAGCTTGCTCGGGATGAGCTTGTTCTTGGATTGCCAAAGATTCAGACTCAACAGCTTGGAGTTTGTGATGCATGTCAGGCTGGGAAGCAACATCGCACACCTTTCACTAGTGGCGATTCATGGCGAGCTTCTTAGGTACTTCAGCTTGTTCATGCCGATATCTGTGGCCCTATGGCCACTCTTGTTCTTGGGTCTAGGTATTTTCTGTTGTTTGTTGATGATTTCAGTAGAAAGATGTGGGTGTATTTCCTTAAAAAGAAATTAGATGCATTTCCTGTATTATAGAAGTTTAAACCTTTAGTTGAAAATGAGTCTGGGAAATCTATTATTACTCTTAGATCAGACAATGGGGGGAATTTTTTTCTAATGCTTTCTCCAGCTTCTTGGATACACATGGCATCAAACACTAGTTAACCACACCCGACACGCCACAGTGTAGTTGAACATTAGAACAGGACAATTACCGAGATGGCTTGATCCATGCTCGAACACAGACATGTTCTGAAGTAGTTTTGGGTAGAAGCAATTAACACTGCAGTTTATCTGTTAAACAGGTCACCTACAGTGGCGGTCAAAGGTAAAACTCTGGAAGAGGCTTGGTCAGGTCGCAAACCCAGAATCAGTCACCTAAAGGTTTTTGGCTCCCTTGCTTTTGTTTGGATCCTTGATGCTTCACGCGCCAAGTTGGATGCCAAGAGTCAAAAACTCATACTTGCTAGATATAGCAGTCTTCACAAAGCCTACCGCCTATCGATGTTGAGACCTCTTGTCTCATCTATAGTCGAGATGTAGTCTTTGATGAGCAGCGAGGACCATTCATGCCTGTTTCTCTTGTTCCTAATCCAGCGGACCAGCCTATGATGGCTCATGATTTGGGAGTTCGGCTTCCATTAGGTCCACCTGATGGGAGGGCTCTAGTAGCTCCTGCAGCTCCAGTTATACCACTGATACCTGTACAGACACCTCCGACTTCTCCTGCAAGATCACCTCACTTTGTAGATGCTTCACCTAAGTTTGATCCTGATTTTTCTGATGAGGATCCTGCTGATCAAGCATCTCCTGGTACTCATGTTGGTCATTCTCCTATCCGGCCTAAGTGGTGGGCTAAGACACTTGCTAATCTTTGTGATGATGAGCTCATTGATGGGAGAACTGCTCAAAAAAAGAGCAGAACTACAGATTCGATTAACTTTGCTTTCATGGCTAACATTCATAGTGTGTTTGAATCTCAAACATATTCCGAGGCTAAAGGAATTCCAAAGTGGGAACAGACAATGACATCTGAACACTAGAGCCTGCTGAAGAACAACACTTGGGTCCTTTTTGATCTTCCATCAAGGAAGAAACCCATTGGCTGCAAATGGGTCTACAAAATCAAATACAAATCGAATGGTACTTTGGATAAGTACAAAGCTCGTTTAGTGGTGAAGGGTTTTTCTCAGCGTCAAGGCATTGATTATGAGGAGACCTTTGCTCCTACTGCAAAGATGAGCACTCTCAGATTAGTCCTAGCAATGGCAGCACAGTTTGGCTAGAAGGTTCATTAGATGGACGTCAAGAGTGCTTTCTTGAATGGTGATCTCCATGAAGAGGTCTACATGACGCAACCTCCTGGTTTCAAGGTTGTTGGTAAAGACCATCAGGTTCTCAGATTGGTAAAAGCTCTCTATGGCTTGAAGTAGGCCTCTCGGGCATGGTACATAAAGATTGATAAGTACCTCAATGATCAAGGCTGCAAGAGGAGTTCTTCAGACTCAAATCTGTACATCAAGACTATTGACAGTGACATCATCCTTCTAGTTATTTATGTGGATGATTTGATCATCACTGACATTTCTACATCCTTGATTTAGGGAATCAAACAAAATTTATGCCAGTGTTTTGATATGACTGACCTTGGGCTCATACATTATTGCCTAAGTGTTGAAGTTTGGCTACAGTCTTCTGGTATATTCATCTCTAAGTCCAAATATGCCAGGGCCCTATTAGACAAATTCCATATGTAGGATTGCAAACCTGCATCTACACCTATGGAGAAAGGTAGTAAGTTATCAGCAAAGTCTGATTCTCTTTCCGTTGATGATACTACATACAGGCAACTAGTAGGCAGCCTCATCTACCTCTCTGCTACTAGGCCTGATATTAGTTTCGCAGTCAGCTATATTTCACTCTTTATGACAGCTCCTAAGGTTGATCATTGGATGGTAGCAAAGCGTGTGCTTCGTTATGTGAAGGGCACTTCAGATTATGGACTTCTGTACTCTTGAAGTTCTAATCCTAAACTCAGTGGGTTCACAGATTCAGATTGGGCAGGCTCTATAGATGATAAAAAGTCAACATCTGGGTATGTGTTCAGTTTGGGATGCGGTGCAGTCACATGGACCAGTAAGAAGCAGCAAGCAGTTTCTCTCTCTTCTATAGAGGCCGAATACAGAGGGATTGTTAAGGCAGGATGTGAAGCTGTTTGGCTTCGTCGGATGCTTGGGGATATGCAGATGTCACCAGAAGGATCGATTACTCTGTTTGTTGATAAAGAAGGCATTATTAAGTTAGCACAAAATCCAGTCTTTCTTGAACGAACCAAGCATGTGGATGTTCACTGTCATTACATACGATAGCTGGTTGAAGATGAGACTGTAGATTTGTAGTATGTTCCTACTACAGATCAGACTGCAAACATTCTCACCAAGCCTCTTGGTCCTGATAAGTTTGTCAAATTTAGAGGACAGCTTGGTGTGATAGATAGATTAACCATTAAGGGAAGGTATTACAATAATAGATAAGTTATCGATTATTAGTTAATGGCTATCTTTTGTAAATATCTAATTAGCTTTAAGTTTGCTTTTGTTTTTTGCTTTCTCTAGAATAGAATGTTTATATTCTTTACGATTGTGTTGTAAGGAAACATCGTCTCGTTCTTTTGTATAAATTGACCATTTGTTCTCTGTTAATAACAAGCAAGTATTTACCAATTATTTCTGTAATAGAGTCAACTACCGGTTATTCAAATCATTTTTCAATATATAGTAATTGACAGCCAATTATAATTTGAGGTTTAATGATTTGTAGCTTCGGTCAGATTAATCTAACCGATGTAATCAAATGTAAAATTGGACTATTGGTCTTGAACATTTGATTCCTATCCTTCACTGATCTGATTATCTGCAACACCATAAGATGATTATGTTTATCATAATAATCTCTGCTATCTATGATTATAGTCAGTGATGATCACCGATTATATATATATATATAGTAATAGTAATAGTAATATATATATATATATATATATATATAGTCGATGATCATATTGATCTTATCATATCGATAATAATGTGTATGGTTGCAGCAAATATCACTTATAATCAATGTTAATGAACAGGTATTATTGTTGAACACAAAGTATCAAATCTTGTCTCACGCAGAGACACGCGGTCTCGTGTAGAGCCATGTCTCTACGTGAGACATGGCCCTTTGATCATATACATATTGGAGGGTGTTCTCGTTCTTCGAATGTACCAAAATCAGTAAGTGCAAAACCAAGATACAACGACAATACTTATCTCAACAACAGTACTTTGCCTCAGTTTAATATTGACTCATAATCATATTGCAGTAACATTGTGCTTCAAGACTAATTCAAAAGGAAGTAACATTGTCATTGTATACATCAGTTTGATATCAATATTGAGATCATAGAAGACCGATATCAACTCATAGCAAATTGGTATTGATATACATTTCCAATTAATATTATTGTAATATTGTGATCAAGAGAGAATATTAAGTATGGTTTGATCTGCATATACACTTGCAAAACTAAGGTTAAAATTAAAATTCTTATAGCATATAAATCTGATCTAACTTTAATATGGTATCAGAGCCAGCATAAGGAAGATCCAAATCAGATTTATAAGAGTTCATCTAAACTACTATTAAATATCTTTAGAATTCTTTATATACTCTACAAAATGATCAATGGCATCAGAATTGAGGATCGACTTGAAGGAGCATCAAACTTTGTATCTTGGAAATTTAAAATAATGCTTGCCCTAAAACAACATGAGTTAGAGTCATTTGTGGAAAAGGAAACATCTATACCTAGCAAAGAGAGTGAGAAACATCAATGGATGATAAACAATAACAAAGCCATGAAGATAATGGTGGATGTTGTGAAGGATCATATAGTTCCAGTCATATCAAAATTAGTTACTGCATATGACATGTTCACAACCTTAGAAAACATGTATGGAATAAATAATACAAGTAGGGTTCTCGCTCTAAAACAACAACTCCACCATGTGAAAATGCATAGGGGAGAATTCATCACATCTTACTCCATAAGGATACCAGAATTAAGAGACCAGCTATCCACCATTGGCCGCACAATTGATAGTAAAGAGTTAACCATGTTGGCTCTAAATGGACTACCAACATCTTGGGAATCATTCATTCAAGGGATAAGTACTCGATCTAAACTTTTTAAGTTTGATCTTTAAAAAACTGATTGCATTCAAGAAGAGTTAAGATTGATCACAATAGGGATTGATTAAAACCCCACTAATGAAGATATTCAAGTACTCAATTCTTACTCTTACAAGAAGGGTAAAAGAGGGACTTTAAAAAGGAAGAAAGACAAATACTTAAATGGAAAACAATCATCTAAGAGGAGGGACATATACTATAAACAGTAAATCACCACTTTAACATTAACAGTAAATCACCACAAATAACATCCACACATATTTGACACTAGGATTTAACGTGGAAACTCAATTTGGGAAAAACCACCAGTAATATGTCACCAATCTTTTCACTCTTTTGAAGTGAGCTCTGTTAGGAGCCAACTTTGTTAAAGGTTACAAAACACACTGTTAAATATGACTTTGTTAAATGATTCAATCACTTTGTTAGGAGTAGCCTTGTTAGAGGACTTTAGAACATTTCATTAGAATGCCACATTGATTAAATGATTTAGATATGACTGTTAGGTCAACCTTGATTAAAAGATTTCAAATTGATACAATGGTTAAAAAGTAACAACAGGTTTTGATCTGACAAATATAACTCACTTTGCGAATTCAGATCTCAGTCCGGCTCAAAAGTTGATCCATTGATTGACTTTCATTGTTATCTTAATTTCTGATTCGCTTGGCAACCCTTCAAGCAATCACACTTCTCTTTTCAACTCTTTTGATTTGCTTGGCAACCCTTCAAGCAATCATACTTACAGGGCTATGTTGACTCAGATTTGGTAGGGGATATTGATACCAGGCGGAATACTATAGGTTATGTATTTACTGTTGGTGGAGCAGCTGTGAGCTGGGTTTCTAGGTTACAGAAGGTTAATGCTTTATCCACTACAGAGCCAGAGTATGTTGCTGCTACAAAGGCCACCAAGTAGAGGATATGGCTTCAATTCTTTTTGGAAGAATTGGGACACCCTCTGAGGGATAATTATTTGTTTACAGGTAGCCAGAGTGTCATTCATCTTACAAAGAATTCAGTTCTGCATTCAAAGACAAAATACATTCAGTTGTGGTACCATTTCATTAGGTCAGTTTTGGATGATGGACTGTTAAAGCTAGGCAAAATACATACAGATGACAATCTAGCATATATGTTTATAAAGGTAGTGACAAGGGACTTCCTCTTCAACTTCGGTTGGTCTTCTAGACTAAATAGGAATAAAATGAACAGCAAAGTCCAAGGTGGTTTGATTCAGTGGGAGCTCCATGTGGTAGCGGTATTGCTACAGGATCAGTCTCCAAGTGGGAGATTGTTATCTAGTTTAGAGTTTGATCAGTCCCCAAGTGGGAGATTGTTAGTTTGTGGTGATTGATTAGGAAAGTACTGTACATACTTCATAAATTCTTTGGGGCTTGGGGCATTGCCTCGAAATTTTTTTTGGGCCCTATTTTATTGAGATTTTGGGCCGACATGTAATTATTAATTATAACCCTAAAGCGGTAAAAATACTTGTATAAAAAGGCTTAAGGTTAGGGATTGTTTCAGTATGGTGATGCGAAAATTGGTTCTTGCGGCAATATTGAGTTGTAAGGGATTACGGATTGTAATCAGGTTGTAATCACTAGATCGTAATAATATCGGACTTGTTGTTTGGTGGACATAGCGCAGGGATTGGGTAAACCACGTTAAATCTTGATGTCTTCTGTTCTCTTCTGTGTGATCTATTATTTTTTGATATTGTTTATATTTGCATGCAATTGTTATTTTTGTTCGTGGTTTAATCCTAACAGACTATTCTCTAGGGAAAAGATCAAGACAAATAAATCTTATAATAAAAAACACTTTTAATAATTATTCTCAACAATATATTATTGTATTTTAATTATAAGAAAATTAGAAATTCGATTCCAATATTCAATGTAAGTATTGGTGGGTGATTTGTTCAATGCCCAGCCACATTTTACTATGCTTGCAACCTTCTAGTTGTTATGCCCGCTATGTGATTTTCGTTGACACCCTCTCATAATGTTTGACCAATGATATTTTATGAAATGCATTAATGTGTCAGCCAATGGAATGTCGACATTTACAAATAAAAATAAAAATTTAACTCTCCTTTTGCAAGTGTTACCTTATGGAATGTGCTTGTCTATACATGTACTTCCCTCGTGACCAGTGTTCCTTGTCCCATCTATATCCAAGGTGGATGCTCTAGTTGATTTCCTATGTTTTTGTATGTACTGTGCAAGAAGATCGTCTTCCTCGGGAGCCCATAAGCCTCTCTTGAGACTCTCTATCAACAAGGAGTTTGCCTCATTTCAATTGCTAACCCTAAATAGGGTTTTAAGATTCCACGAAGCTCTTCTATTCCATGAATTATTTACATCCGCGGCTATCCTGATCACGATATCTCAGTCTAAATATTAAGGTAAATTCATGTAATATTGCTTTCCAACTATGAATCCTAAAGTCGAGATATCTTTTGCATTTCCAAATATAATATTAACCTTCCTTCGGTAATGTGTAATGTCTCCCCTTTCAAACTGCAGTTGCATGCACCTGACTCTTTGTCTTAATTTCATTCGTTGTGAATGCCAAGATGCTTTCTATTGCTATTCTCATTGGCAGGAATTAACCTTTATTTCTGTTCTAATTCTTCATTGATATCTTCCTTCCAAGCTTTGTTTTTATTTGATTTACATGTGCAAGTAAGGCTTTGATACCATGTTGAGAAATGAGGATTGCTTGCAGATGTAATTGCATTGCTTGTAAGGTATATGTTTTCCAATGGCAGCAATATCACTCTCATTTATATTAAGGAAGAGACATGGGGAGACATGTCTATCCATTATTGTTTAATTAATATAATAACAAATGATAATTTAATTAATTTTATAAATATATATATATATATCCAACTGAAGCTACCAAACATTAACAAATTTTGGTGGTTTTTGGATGACTCGCTGAATCGGCGATTCATGGCGATGAAATCACCAATTTGGTTCAATGATTCAAAAAAAATTGTGAAGCCCAAATTGAATCGCCAAACTGGCTATCTCTGCGATTTTTGGGCAATTCTTGTTACTATGGTATAGATAGAACATAAATCGAAGCAATATCATTAGGCAATACACTAAGATCATATATGTTGTCTGGGTTCAATGTTCATTTTGGATTTGAGGTCTAAAACCATAAGATCGATTCTAGATGTTCCAACTCACTTGCTGATTTTAAGTCAAACATTGATTTGGTATAAATTACTTGTTTCTAGCTTTTTCTTCTGCTCTTTTGGGTTGTAGAAATTAAAGTCTAAGATATAAAAGTGCTTTTAATTGTTATATTCTTTTCGTTTGGTTTTGCTTTTTGAATACATTCTTATATTTCCATTTCCAGTTATTTGAACATTTTATGTTTGCATAAACTAGTTACAAATATCATGGTATCTCTTTGGTCTACCCTTTTCCTACGTATTCATATTTTCTATGTGATTTCAGTGGAACCATTTCTACAAGTGCCTGGATCAGATTTTCTTAAGCAATTTGCGCTTTTTAGACGTCAAAGGCGAGCTATTGGATGTCCAACCTTTTTGTGGGTTTTTGCGACCCCTGCTATTCAGGTATTTGACCATTGAACTAAATTTGAATTAGCTCGTTATGTAACATTTAGCAATAGCAAGATATTTTAAGAAAATTCACACTCAACATTTTTAACATAATTATTTTGTTAAACAACAAAGAAAAGTCACATGACCATGTAATCTTCCAAAATAAAGCAGACTGTCTTTATTTAGAATGACTATTTATATCACCCTTGCTTAACTGTAGAGGTGGTAATGAATTCTAATAACTTAATTGAATTTGAAAGTACATTTAATGATGCATTCTTATTCACTATATGAAATTAAAGTGAAGATGCTTTAGAATAAGCTATTTTCATGGCAGGGAGGCCTCCTCAATTTGAATAAGGTTTGTGTTGCCCCACTTTTCGTTCTCTACCGATTAGCAAAAGTGGACATTTGTGTTTTAATGGGAGGAGTGAATTCTTGGTTTTGTTTGAGTCTAGGTCTAAGCCCTTTTAGGTTAGACAAGTCTCCATCGGATTTTCCCTTTTCTTCTTCTCGTCATTCCTAGCCGGGTGGTTTTCCATTTTGTCAAGTGATCTTATGGGTAGGTTAGTGCTGAGTTTGATGGAGATTCATGTTACTCATTCAATGATCAACTACGAGTTATACCTGTTTACGGCCTTTCACCAGTTGAAAAGCTGATGCTTGTGGAAATTTGGAAATTGTCTTCTCCTTGGCGGGTTTTCTACCCATGAGAATGATTTTCCGTGAAAGACACATACGATCAACAAGGCATCCCGCAGTGAATGAATGTTTCTTGTGCGATTATGACTTCGAAAAATGGTTCAAATTCGTCATAGCCCTTATAATCGTCCCCAATGGTTAACTTAGAACTGACTTCTTCTTAGTAGGTTTTCAACCCATGAGGTTGGTT
This sequence comes from Cupressus sempervirens, assembly GCA_028749045.1. NCBI lineage: Eukaryota > Viridiplantae > Streptophyta > Pinopsida > Cupressales > Cupressaceae > Cupressus > Cupressus sempervirens. The sequence continues at coordinate 743,543,460 of CM053791.1, read as the reverse complement.
TTCCGAAAAGGCAATTTAGAATGAAAAGGAACGATAAGTGGTCTTTGACAAGGTCTTCGCACCTCATTTAAACATTTCCGATTTCAAGATTGGCAATTGTTAAAGTTCAACTAAGAAAGGAAACATTGGTGGAGAAACAAAAATTGTCTTCTCCTCGGTGGGTTTTCAACCCATGAAGACAGTTTCTCGAATTCGAAAGAAAATCAAGCTAATGATCAAGTTAGATTCATAATTTGGGTGTAGAATATCTTGGAATGATAATGAAGAGAACCTAACCATTATTGAAAAGAGATAATGATCAGGATCCGACTTAGTGGACATTCTCCTACGGAGTACTGTAATGGTACGTTCCCGAAACTTAAAGGAAAACGGGAAAGTAAGTTGTAGATATATAGAAAGTTACCGTTGAACCCAACGGAATAGTGAAAAGACCCCTAGATGCCCGTTACACCCTCGCATTCACTATTTCAATGGGTATCTCCTTCAATTCATTTGTGTGGTGCGAAATCTGAAGATCAATGGATGGATCGAGGCTCCCATATATATGGGAATATAAACAATTGAACAAACTACCGCTCTTTCTTTGAATTGCTATTCTCTTTATGTGCATAACTTTTGAAAAAGCCAGTAACTTTTGCATTAACCATTCCTTTCTCAATTCAAATCTCACTCTTGAAGTCATGGCAACCAGATTTGCGGGTTTTGACAGGTTGACTGGAATCAAATCCCAGTTGCAGAATTTCACAGACACCTCTCTTCGTTTCTACAACATGGAGGATTTTCAAAAGAGAGTGAAGTTTGAGCAGATTCACCCCATTACTGAGAAACTCCGAGGATGTGGATTGGTCGAGGCAGCTAGTTTTCCGATTGTAGTTTAGGCCTTGGAGTTAATCTACGAATGTATACATCATTACAACCCGGAGACAAGGCAAATTGTGCTACCTGATGACATAGTGTTGATTTCAATTGATAGGCAAATTGTGGTGAATTGCCTTCGAGTACCGGAACAGGAAGAATTCTCAAACTTGACCTATGGAGGAGCCGTTTTCGAGTTCTCCACAAAGAAGATGATCTGGAGGAAAGAAATCATGCAGACATGGTTCCAGAAACCACGGTTTGCTAAGAGTAAAGTTCCTTAGACCTTGTTTGGGACCAACCTCAAACCAGAGATTATTGATATACTAGTCCTCCTGCATAGATTGAAAGGTGAGGTAGAAGCTTTGAATTTCATTGAGCAGTATTTCTTTTTAGTACAAGTCATTTACACCCAATATATTGATTGGGCCTATGAGGTAAGCGAAATTCTGTCTAATGCTCTACGTGCTGCAAAATTTTACAATACATTCTATATGTCCTCTTTCCTCATCTATATGTTCGCCTCATTGCAACTATGGCCAGACCTCCCAAGAGTGGAGAATTTTCCTGAGTTTTATCCATGCCTACAGTTGGAAATTAGCTATGCAGAGCATGTGAAAGTTAATGATGCATTCACTATGAGGATTTGCAGGGAACTATAGGGATGTCCAAAAAGGAGATTCAGTCCTGAAGCCATGGCAGCCATTACCCAGTTTGGGAGTAATTTCATCCAATTCTCATCCTTTTCTTATTTGCGTCTTGCAGCTTTTGATGGTTTCTCCTTGAAGCTACCAAGATATCCCAGTAACATGCTCGTGTGGCAGGCCATTGAAGTGAACGTGTTGAGCGGGAGCTTGAAGAAGAAGGGGTACGAATTCCCCATGAAGGTGGGGGCTTTCAGCTGGGACACCCGCTCTAATGCCAAGAACATGTTGAAGGTATTCAAGATGAAGTGTAAGTTGGACATGTATGAAGTCCTGAGACCCATGTTCGACCCGAATGGGTATGCAAGGGATGTTTTGCAAATTGGAAGTTTAATTAAGCACATTGCCACCATTGAGGATTACTGGGCTGATTGCAAGAATGAGTACGAGAACTGTGACTGAACCTTAGCCAGATTAATGGTCGATTAGGTGAAAATGTACAAAGTCAACATTGATGTAAAAGGAATAGAGAATGATGGCCAGAACATGTATAGCAACACTTACCTGACAAAGCTCAAAGGCACTCCAATAAGCTCAGAACCTTATGAAGACACTGGGGAAGAGCTAGATAGAATGATGGCTTGAATCTATAAGAGGACCGAAAAATGGGTCGAATGGACCACAGCTGGGAGTCGGAGCAAAGGCACATCCGCTCAAGCTTCTCCAAAAGTTGTAGCGGCTTCTTCTTCCCAAGGCGGTACATCAAGTGCAACATTATCTATTACTCAAGGGCCACAACCATCAGATGGAGGCGATCAACTTCCTGATAAAAGCATTGCCTTGACCAGAACTTGTCAGGACGACTCTCTACCTATAATTGGAACTCCATCAGAAGCCGAGAAGAAGAGGGCGGAGGAATTAAAAGATGGTGCAGTCACACTTGCTCTCTTACCCCATAGCAGTTTGATCCCATTTGTGAGTGCAACACCACTCCTTCCAAGTAGTCCCCAAGCACAAGTAGATCTTGGAGATGGTGGAAGCAGTGAGAGTGAGTCTACTGAGTCCGATGAAGCGGCAAAGAAGACTACGAAAGCAGAGAAAGGCCCAAAATCTTCAAAGCTCATTTCATAGGCCCCTAAGAATCCTTTCTGTTTGGCCACAAAAACAATGACCCCGATCAAGAGAAAGATGTTTAGTATAGATACACTTGGGACTGCATCCAAGGTGATCGGCACAGAGTCATGGCTGGAGGACACCTTAGATAGAAAAAGGAAGAGGAAAGAGGAAGGAGTTCCTAATAAAGATACTTTATCTCTGGCTATCCACTTTGGATCAGCGCTGAGCAAAGTCAAAAAGCAGAAGACCTTGTCAATTCTTGGACAAGACCCAGACACAGGGCATCTGATGATGGAAATTGCCAAACCCACTAAAGAGGGAAGAATCGAAGATATGTCTGCGGATGATTTTGCCCTGCATTCTGTGGATCTTGGGAAAGTCACACATGACACCAAGGTTGGCCTATGGAAGTCAACAAATGATGTGATAGAGGGACAACTTGAAAGCCTTAAATTATCAAAAGTCAGAATGAAGGCAAAAATTCATGAACTCCATGGCTTTATTAGGCAGTTAGTCACCCTGTTGGCAAGCATTTCTGGAATGTCAATTACTAGTGATCCCACTGCTATTGATGTTCATAAAAGCACTCATCTCTTAGCTACAAGAAGACAAACATTTCGGTTAGATTGGTAGGAGTGGAGTGGGAAACTCAAGATAGAAGGACTTGCCATTATAGAGTAGATCGACAATGCAATACTAAGGCTCGAAACATAGAAGGACAATATTTCAGCCAATCGAGCCACCCTAGCAGCAGAGAAAGTTAAGAGTGAAGAATGTATTTCTTTGCTGAAGATGATTATCGATATGAAGGCTAAGGAGGCTGTGGAAGCAAAGATTCTGCCGAGGGGAGATGAGCCTCTATTTGAGTGGCTCCAGAGCATGCAGTTCAAGTCTAAAATGATCCTGGCGGTAGAGGAACGACTTAAAGAAACAAAAGCCAAGTGAAAAAGGATCAAGACAGAGACTATGAACTCTTAAATGGTCTACATATAGATTCCCAAACTATTGGACAAGGAAAGGGGATCATTGGAGTGGCCATCATGCAAAAGAACTTCACCAGTTATATAGATGGCTTGACGGAGATATCTTCCAATCATTGGAACAGAGTTTCCAAACTCCAAAAACTTGGCGGGTGTGTACATGTGGCTATGGAGGAGATACAAGAGCGGTTAAATGTTGTCAAAGATTTAGTCAAAGAGCATTCCAAGTGGCTCCTGAGATACACTAATGTACATGTTCATAGACATGAAGAATTGATTCCATTCATTGTCGCCGCCAAGGCCTATAAGGCAAAGTCAAAAAAGGGAAAGAAGGCAAAGTGATTCATATCCCGCCCTTTCATATTTTGATGTGATGATTGTAATGGACAAATTGGCTCCTTGCCATTTGTCAATTTTGAGGAGATGAACCGATTTGAGTCTTTGAGGAGATGAACCGATTTGAGTCCCCTTTTGTAACGGTCATCTCAAAATCGTATATGTACTAAATTGAAGGATTAATGAAAGGTCGGCTAATTTTTGGGGTGAAATAGTTGATGTTGCATAGACAATTGAATGGTATTTTGTGTCAATTATTTTGTGTTCCCTTTTTTCTATGTTAGTTTTATGTTTTCTCTTTCGTCTGAATTGAATCAAGGAATTAATAGAGTTTCATTCCCCTGTTTCGAAACAGTAAACTGAAGATAATAGTGTTGTTATCATAAGTTTAAGAGAAATCTCTTTCCATGCTTTCTTTAAGTCAGTCTTTTTCGTCTCCGGAGTTAGTTTCTTACTAATATCAGTTTAGTTTTAGATAGCATACATTGTTGAGTTGTTAAGCTTTGCAGGTTCATAAGATGTGTGAATCCATAGACTTAACTAATCTTAAATTTCCAACTCTTGCCTAAGATAGTTCCTGTTTAGGCCTAGCTTGTTTCACCTTTTCTGTTCTTGGGTTAAGAACATGCCCCATCTTAGAATTAAAAGCAAACATAATTCATTGCAAATCATAAATACTAAGTTGCCGGATTCGTCCCTTGCTGCCCGGATTCGGGTCCGGGTCCGCACGGGTCCGGATTCACCCCCGGGTTCGCTGCGGGTCCGGGCAAGGTCCTTAGTTTTGACTGTGGATTTGTCTGGGACCTTGCTAGAGCGAACCCAGATGAACCCACAGTGAACCTGGGGCTAAAAACAACTTTAAAGAGTGTTTTTTAAATTGTTTCTTTTGTAACTCTCAAAGGAACTTAATAAAAAACATTTCACTCATCTAATCCCTTATGTCAAGGAGGAGGACGATGATATAGCAGCATATGGGACTAGTGGAACCAGTTTGGGTTCCAATGATGAAGCTCTAGATATAGTTGCAGTTGGGGATGAAGCCATTGATCTCTCATTTTATGATGATCCAATTGACCCTTGAAGGGCATTTGATACTATGATTATTGATAATCTACTAAACACTTGTAATCTATCATCATGTTTCAAACTTTCAAACTTTATTATTTGATGAACTAGTCTTTGTTTTGCAATTTAGTAATTCAATGTATTATTTGATGAACTAGTCTATGTTTTGCAATTTAGTAATTCGATGTATAATTTTCTTTACAATCATGAAGATAGATTAATGAGCGAGTATTTAATGTTTTTAGATTCAGGTAAAATCATGTTTTGAAGGGACCCAAAACCCTTTGGCATTTGGCATTGATCAATGATCAAGCAACAATTGTTCATATTGTGAAATGATTTTGTTTTGCAACTATGCATGTTTCTCTTTTGTGTGTGTGTGTATCCTCACGAACCCAAATGTGGAAAAAAAAAATTGCCCGAACCCATGAACCGAACCCCAAACCCGAACCCGTCCCCGAACCCGAATTGGCAACTTAGCATAAATGCAATAGGGCGCTGTACCTAAGAATTCGGAGGGGAGTTAGTCATTTAATAACAACTTCCCAACTGTTGTAATCAGATGTTGTTCACAAAATTTGGGCATTTATGAGTTAAATCAAAAAAACAATCTGTTTGCCAACAGATTGATTGAATCAATCAGCTACCATTCTATTGGAGGAAGGAGGTTGAACAAACAATCCAACCCAGGGGTGAAGCTTCTATCTCCGATAGAAACAAACTAGTCCTCCAATCCAGCTAAAAACTATACTTCATTATGTTCTCACAAAAAATCTTAGCTTGCTTGACTAGTAAAGAGCTTAAGGCATACTTTCATTCTCTCAGATGAAATTTAGAAAGGCAGAAATGCAAAGGAAATGCAGGAATAGAGAAACTCACCATTGGAATATTTGTTATAAGCAATGGGCTCAGTTAGGTAGAAACACCAATCCTCTTTTGACTTGTTGGAAACTTGCATGATGAGTTTAGGTTCATGCATTCTGTCTTTGTAAAAGTTAAGACATAAAGATGGAAGTCTTTGTGCCTTGCATTCATGCCCCGTCATAAACTGTAATATCCCGGATGGATTTTTTCCCAAACTTGTCTCAAAAACAAATTTCAGAATATAACCAGATTGCTTATGCAATAAATTTCCAGATTTGAGCAGCAAATAAACAACAATTGCTCATATAGAAAGCCTCAGAAATTTCTGTTGCATTATTAAACAACAATACAATAACATGTACAACAAAAACTTATGTAAAATCTTCAGCATACGTTATTGCATTATACAACAGCAATACAATATCAATCCCCAAATGTCCAATCTTAAAAACGGTATTGCGGTTAGATTGGAAGCACGTAGCAAAGAACCTGTAACTCCAATGTTAGCTCGGAAATGAACTCACCACCAATGTTAAACTGGGTTGGTGTTCAATCTGACGAACTGAGTCTGAAGGTTTTCGGCCTTAGGCTCTAATCAGAAAGCTGAAAGCTCATTCAATGTTTCTCCAAGAGAAACTCAAAGTATAAATTCAAAATGATAAAATAAAACCTGCTGAAAGTGAACTAGCTTCCTTCTTTTAAAGCTCAAACAATGTGACTCTTCAACTTCTCTCAGGTCTTTCGTCTTATTCCCCTTTTGTCACCTTTTAGCTCCCTTAAATAGTATTAAATTAGCCCTTTTTTAATTCTACATTAAGCTCCCAAAAACCAAATTTAATTTTATGTGTTTGATCTTACTTTTCTCAATGTCCCATAAAGGGGACATTACAGTCCTCCCTCCTTGAGATTGCTTGCCCTCTCACGAGTCCAAAATCCAATACTAGGATCCCATGTCAATTTGTGAAGTACAAATGCATTTGTAGCTTGCACGATTCTGATCTTAACTGCATCAAATCTCAAACTTTGCAATATCATAGCAAAATCCTCAAAATGCCATGTATATATCCGGTCAACATCTGGATCCCATAGCATCCCATCAACATGATTGTAGGAGTAATGAGTGTCTAACAACCTATTAGCCAACTGAACGAATAGATCACCCACCCAAAACCAAGAAAATGCATGAAGTTTAACTCGTAAGTCCATCACGTATCGCTGTCATAAATCGGACCAGCTATACTGCTGTCACTGTGCCCCTGCACTGGAAGGGTAGTCATCTCATAAGGTGTGTGCCTCAAGGTGATATATCTGCAGTAATCAACCTACAACTCACTAACTTCTAGGGGCTGAACAAAATTTGAAAAATTTATAGTAGACCAAACATAGAAATCATTGACAACTGAAGTGTGCACAAATATAAAATTGCCAACTAGCAAATAAATCGCTATCATCTCATGAAGACTTGGTGATGTCTCTAGATAATTGATAGAAACTATCAAAAATACATTGAGGACAATTCTTGATTTTTCAGCATCCCCATTAGTATTACCTCTCTAATCAACATCTCCATTAATGAATCGACTGCATAAGTACTTGGTGGTATTCTTTGATGATATCCTTATTTACAACAAAACTAGGGAAGAACACCTGAAACACTTAAATGAAGTCCTAAGGATCATGAAGGCTCAATCCTTGTTCTCCAAGCAATCCAAGTGTGAATTTAGAATGACAGAAATATTATACCTAGAGCACATTGTCAACAAATATGGAGTGTAGGTCCACCAAGAGAAGATTCAAGCTATCTTGGATTGGCCCCCACCAAAATTGCTCTCTGAATTGTGAGGGTTCTTAGGTTTGTGCAGTTACTACCGAAGGTTTGTAAACGTTTTCTCTTCGCTCAACGCACCATTAAGAGATCTAACTAAGAAAGGTTCCTTTCAGTGGAATGAAAGAGCGCAACACACTTTTGATAAGTTAAAAGAAGCAATGGGCACTTGTTCGGTTCTCACCTTACCCAATTTCACAGAACCATTCATTCTAGAGTGATGCATTTGGAGAGGGAATTGGTGCAGTATTAATGCAAAATAGATACCTTATAGCCTATGAGAGTCGAAAGCTTACGAAAGTGGAGCGTCTATATTCTATTTATGACAAAAAGATGTTGGCCATCGTGCACGCACTAACCAAATTCCGACAGTATCTGGTAAGCGCCAAGTTTGTCGTTCGTACCAATCAAAATAGTTTGCGATATTTTTTCGAGCAACTAGATTTAAACTAAAAGCAACAAAAATGGGTAAGATTTAGGCTTTTGATTTTGACATTGAATATGTGAAGGGGTAGAACAATGTGGTTGCAGATGCCCTGTAAAGAAAACTTGCCATTTGTTTACCATCTTAGATCTCAGCTGATTGAAAAGCACACTTATTGGTGGAATATTCCAAAAACACATTTGTATGTAAGCTAATGGACAGCGACACTGAGGATGATTGATATAAGGTGGAGGATGACATCATTTACTATAAGGATTGGATATACTTGGTACCTGAATCCAAATTGAAGCTGAAAATTCTAAAGGAAATACATGACTCACCTTTGGCCGGACACCCAGGGTTTCTCAAAACCTATAGACAACTCAGGAGAGGTTCCCATGGAAGGGACTTAAGGGAGATGTATTGGAGTGATACGGGAATGTGCAGTTGGGTTACAAATCTGAACACACTTTACCTGTTGGGTTACTACAACCCTTACCTATACCAGAATGGAAGTGGGAAAGCATCTCTATGGACTTCATCACCAAGCTTCCTAACTTCCCTTTGGGCCCGTTTGGTTGCTAGAATATAATTCGAGAATTGGCATTCCAAAACCTTGATTTGGGATTCTGGAACTTGAAATCCAGATTATTGTTTTGAGGATTTGATTTGGGACCGTTTGGTTCACCAAGAATTCATTATGAGAATGCACATTTTCACCGTTTGTTTGCACATTTTTGGAATTGGAATATCGACTAGAATAAGCCTTGCTGTCTCAAGCGACGCCCGCTCTGCCGTTATCACTGATCTCCCTCTCACTTGAACTTCATAACGCCGTACAAAGATCGAATGAATTTTAACTAGAATAACAATATCCACCCCTTTTTAGAGCATCCTCTAGTAGGATTTATTCTCTCGTACCAAATCCTCGAAATCACAAGCACATAATCCAGATAAATGTAGCATAAATAAGACAAAAATGAATCCAAAACCAAAGATTATACACCAAGAAATATCATGCCAGCCATGTGATGACACTAATAAGCTACTGATGACAAATCTTTAGCAAGGTCTTCAAAAACTTATGTTGCAATATGTTTACAAAGCAAAAAGGCAAAAGTATGAGCATTTCCGAGGCTCTACCGTATATACCACAGCCAAATTAGTGCGGCATTGCATCGCCAATGTAGCAGAGGAATCCATGAGAACAAATTTTTAACTGGAGAAAATGGAGAGCAAAACGTTTGGCAGAGATAAAATGGAGTGCAAATGGCAATATAATTTAGCAGACAAAAAGTTTGAGTGCCAAAAAAAATTAGGTCTGCTGGACATAAAAAAGTTTCTTTTGTATTAATTTACAATGCTCGTTTTTCCCAAAATTGGAATTAAAACAGGTATTGGACCAATACCAACTATTTGGAAGGAAGACCGAATCCTCGAATTGGGGGATAAATGAGGATACGAAATTCTAATTTTCTTGTATTCCAATTCTTATTTCGTCGACCCAAACAGTGGATTACGATTTTTTTAGAATTCGCAATTCTAATTCCTATTGATATCCACGAACCAAACGGGCCCAAAGTGAATGAGAAGGATTGTATCTTTATGGTGGTGGACAGCTGACGAAGTATGCACACTTCTTCGTCATCCCCTCAGAAGCCGCATAGGTGGCAAACTCATTTTTTAGAGAAGTTTTTCGTCTGCACGGGTTACCCTGAAACATTGTTAGTGACAGAGATGGTCGATTTATCAGTATTTTTTGGAAAGAATTGTTTTGGTTGGTAGGAATGGAATTGTTGCCAAGTACTAGCTACCACCCTTAGATAGATAGACATACAAAGATTGTTAACAAGTGGCTAGAAGGCTACCCATGGAACTACATTTCAGCACAACAACGGGCATGGGTCAAATGGATGCATTTGGGGGAATACTGTTACAATACCACTTATCACATGTCCATTGGGATGGCACCCTTCAAAGCCCTGTACGGGTATGAACCCCTTTCATTTATCGACATGGTGCTGGGTGACAACCGAGTTTTGGGTTGCAACCGAGAACTTACAAAGGGCATAGAATCAAAAAAAGATGTACATCGACAGATACTAGATCGAGAGGAATTTTGAAGTGGGAGACCTAGTCTATCCAGACTCCAGTCGTACAGGCAATCCTCATTGAAGGCAAAAGTGAAAGAAAAATTGAAGCCACTTTTTATGGTCCTTATTGTGTAGCTTGCCGCATAGGTGAAGTTGCCTACGAACTAGAACTTCCGAAAGGGATTCGTATCCATAACGTCTTCCATGTCTCCTGCTTGAAGAAAGCCATGGGTTAGAACATCGCAGTAACTACATATCTTCCACCACTTAATGAAGAAGGGAAGCTCATATTGGAATCGACTGAGATCATTGATGTACGTGAGAAGACTTTGCGGAAGTGCACCTTGAGGGAATACTTGGTACGTTGGAAACACTTGCCGTTGGATGACTTGACTTGGGAAGGTGAACACATTTTGCAGCATCCGACATTGCATTTGCTTGAGGACAAGCAAATTTTGGGACGAAAGGACTATAATGTTCCTATCGTGAAATAATTAATTAATCAAACCTCTGTTCATGGGCCGATTGATTTAGTATATCTTGGACCCATTTTTATTTTATTGTTTCCGTAGGTTTGGCTGTCGGCTATATTTGTAAACCCTCGGGAAGTTCCTTTGAAGGGTACTTAAGCACGACATGTAGGAAGTAGTTGGTATGCGATTTGGATTATATTTTCTTATATTGCGGATTTTAGTTGGGATTCTCCATTGTTCGCCATTTTGGAAGTGAAAGATCTTCCCTACTTGGCTAGTCCAAGTTTTGGTGGGATTCAACCCTCACCCTATTTCGTTTTTGTATTACTTGTTGGGATTTGGCAAATCTGTGCACCATCTTTGTTTGCATATACATTTATCTATTTGGAATTGATTTCCAATATTTGTATTGGCATTAATTGGCATTTTTGGCGAATACATTCGCTTTGTTTTGGCATCCCCAAGCGCAACTCAATCCATCACCCGATGGTCCGCTACGACTTTTGCACCCGTTCGTACATCTCCCAAACTCCTTTGTATGGACTGCACTTTCAAACAATACGGTCACTCCAACCATTACCGTACGACTCCTTGTATTAACATATCACCGTACGACCTCTCGTCATCGTACAACTTCTCAACCCTTAACCGTACAACCTCTTAGAGTCAATTGTATGGCCTCTCTGGTCTTGCTACCATAGGGTTTCAACTACCACCGTACGGCCTCCTACACTCCGCTTGGCCTGCTCCAACACTACCATATGACCCTCCATATTGTGCACTGAGACTACCATACGACTTCTCATTGTAGATTATGATGAATACTTGATAGGCTAGAGCGTGTTGGAAAATAAATAGAACATTACATAGAATGAACATTAATTAATACCACAAAGTACCTTTCACATAGAAAATGTCTTGTCCTGGTAGGACCACACATATCGTTGTACACAAGATCCAATAAACCAATGGATGAGTGATCTTTGGCTTTGAATGTTTTCTTTCTCTTCTTTCCTTCTTAACATCCTTTGTATATCACATTGTCTGGCTTGCTTAGCTTCTCTAAGTCCCTAACAACTTTAGTTGAACTTATTTTTACCAAATTATCAAAATTGATGTGACAAATTCTTCAGTGCCAAAGCCAATGGCCATCAGCTTGGGATATCAAACATCCTTCTATAGCCCCTTCCAACTGATACATATTTCCAACGGTTCTCTTGCCAACCACAATTAACGCTTGTGATCTCTTATTGGTTTCAAAACCTTCACTTTGGAAAATAATATCATATCCATTTTTCGTACATCTGTCCAACACTCAATAGATTATGATACAAACCCTTCACATAATAAATATTGTAAGTATAATTCCTAATAAGTAGGAGATATTTTTCCATAGCAAGTCACATTGTGATAATGCTACCAGGATTCAACTCTGTAGTTTTTTGAGTCAAACTCGTTGACCCCATGTTTCATGCGTAGTGGTTCATAGAACCCATCTCCCATGACAATGAATTGAACACTTAACATGCATTGGATCTAGGTGATGCTCATAGAGGTGATGCACTGAGACTTATCGGGAGGTCACCCATCCTAGTACTACTCCAGCTTGAGTGTGCTTAACTATAGAGCTTCCTCCATGGTTAAAACCACTCTCTTTGTAACCCCATTTGCAAAACCTTGACCAAGTTTTGTGCCTTTTGAACCATTCATTAGAAAGCCCCTTAAACTGATCAATTGATAAGTAGGAGATATTTTTCCACAGCAAGTCAAATTGTGATATTGCTATCGGGATTCAACTGTGTAATTTTTGATACAAACTCCTTGACCCCATGTTTCATGAGTAGTGGTGCACAAACCCATCTCTCATGAAAATTAATTCCTACCATCAATATTAATTGATCCAACAATATATGTTACCTTGTCATCACCAAATCTAGCAGGACCAACATCATATTTATTAAGTGAAATAAATTTACTCTTATCTCCATTCGTATGATGAGACCAACCTCTGTCAATCAACTAGTCGTTCTTTTTCCTTCTAATATATAAAGTAGTTTCAATATCAGCAATCTTAGCACAAATGTTAGATACATCAATTTAGATTTCTTAACTTCCTCGCCATGTTCTTCAACATAAAATAAAGTGTTGACATTCTGATTCATCACCAGAAATTCTAGCATCTTCATTCATATAATAAAGCCTTTGTATTGATTTTTTTTTTTAGTTTCTATCTAGGACCTCTCTCAGGACATCTAGCCAAGTGACCATCTTTACCACATCTAATTTTTTTAGAGGTAACATGCCTTTATACATGCAGATACCTTTCTTTAATCTTCTTGCAAAGTTCGCTTCAATCTCTTCTTCATCATCATTGCCAGGTAATTCTTCAATTTTGGTTGCTTTGAAAACCGTTTCACATCTTCTCTTCTCCTTTCCTTACTTTTGTAGCTCAATTGCTATCAATGTGTGAAACAATTTTGCTTGGTAAACTTTTTTGGATCATAGAATTCTTGAATAGCTGGAACTTTGTCATTGTAACTTTCAGGTAGTGTCATCAAGAGTTTCTTCATAAATTCTCCGTGAGTTATGTTGTTGCTTTGATTCTTGACTTTCACTGCACTCTCAACTGTTTGAAAATAACTCTTAATACCTTCAGCATCTTTAATTCTAAATTTTTTATAATGTCTCTTTGATCAACTTCTTAGAAATATTTACTTTATCATTTCCTTCATAGATTTATTTCAGTTTTTCCCAAACCTCATAGGCAGTCTTCAACAAAATAACTTTAGCAGGCTCTGCTTTGGATAAAGCACTAGTAATTGCATACCTTGCCTTTTCATTTTCCTCATACGCTTTGAATTCATTTGTATCCTGTAAGCCATTATGAGGGAACACATACATGGTCTCCACCTGCTTCAAAGTCTTGTAATTTCAAACTGATACTATATAGCCATTCATATGATCTTTTCGTAAATTGTAGTCCGATCCATCAAACATAGGGATATTCAATTTGTGTGCCATTAGATCTGCCTCAAGAGGTTAAGCTTTACACCAAGGAACTGACCTTTGATACCAGTTGCTAAATAGGCTAAATAATTGAGAGGGAGGTGAATCAGTTATTCTCACACATTTATAATTTTTTTTGATCTGTTGATTAATACTTAACAATCATTAAGCACCACTTAAGATCTGTAGGTTAAAGCACAATAAATCACACAACAAAGATAAACATGAAAACACAGAATCACCAACACAATTAACACCAAGATTTACGTGAAAAACCCCAAACTGGGAAAAACAATGGAGAAGCTGATTCCCATGAAATGAAAAACACTAGTTAGGGTGACACTGATTACGACAATTTTGTAAAATAAGGCCAACTGCTTGAAATGCTCATTGCAAAATGAAGGGGTACAGTAGGCATCACTGCTAGGTTGGGTATTACCCAGAATACAATAAGACTCACTGCCAATAGAGTAAGGCTCACTACCAACGAGCTTATGACCTATACATGAAAGATGAAGTAAGAACCACCACAAAATATAGTTGTCGAGCCTCTGCAATTACAGCCTGCTACCGTGCATCTCCTTTTATCAGTTTAAGTAGGTAAATCTGCACTTGCATCACATATAGCTCGCATATAAGCAACAAGATTACATGAAATGTATCCACAATCGTGAATTCACGGACTTGCATACATCTCACTTGAAAGTATACTTTATTTATATTGGATGCATGCAACAAATCTATCAGCTAGAACAGATTTGAGATAGGACACACTACCTTGAGCAATACAAGGATCATTGAGCACTTTAACATGCCACAACAATCTTCGGTGCCAATGGTTATGATCAGCACGCTAGAAAAAGAATAGTTGGGACCAAAATCAAAATCACAAGCATCACAAAGGATCGATCCAAAATGTGATCCATTGCGAATGATGCCTACCACCACCGAGGCACAAAATGGTAAAATAATTAATGCTCAACCAATGGTATAACACATCACCTGATATACAAGCTATTGTTGAAAGATAATAAATATGCAACCAATCAATGCACCAAGCCATCGATGCACATCCACCGAGAGATTAGAGGTTGAGAGAAAGATGGTGATATCAACAATGACCATCAACCTCACATTTTAACAGTTTTACCTCTAGGATTTTGCTTGCTTGTGGAATTTTTGGCATGTTTGACAATAACGATATTTTTCTAGTTTGCAGAGATACATGTTATGGAGCATAGGTGTGGCCGGCATGAAAGGGAATCAATTACAATGTTGTTTTTTGCCTTGTGACTTTGACGTAAAAGTTGTAAGCATGCATTTTGCTTACCAATTTATATTGTCTGTTATTTCAATCTCTTTGGTTTAGGAAGAAGTTCAAGCTGTTAAGATGGGTCCTAATAACAAATCTCCCATGTCCTAAATATTGCTAGAATTTGGCCAAGGCATGCATGATTGCTAGCATTTCTTTGCCATATGTGGAATAGCTTCTATTTCATTTTCCTGTAACTTTTGACTTTCAATGAATATATGGTGTTTGTTTTGCTTTTGTATGGATCCAATGCCTTCCCCAAAAGCATCACGTTCTAGCTGAAATGGAGTTCAAAAGTTTGCAATCGCTAAGATGGGGTTTGAGCTAATGACTTCCGTTAACTTCTCAGAATCTTGTTGTGCTTTCTCACTCGAACCAAAAGAACTCTTCTTGGTTAAGTCAATTAGGCCACCAACATGATTTTTTTTTGGGTCATTCGAGTCTTTAGTTTTGGCCATCTTTCTATGGCTTTAATCTGATACAAGATTTCTACCAGCCAAAATTTGCACTTCGATAATTTAGCAAACAAATAGAGTTGCTTAAGTATTTCCAATACATCTTCTATGTGTTTTAAATGCTCCTCCCAAATCTTATTATAGCTTAGAATATCATCAAAGAAGACCAAGAGAAATTTCCATAGTTGCTTCTTGCAAATGTGGTTCATGCATGCTTTGGTGGCAAGAGCATTTGTTAGGCCAAACGATAATATGAGAAATTAAAAGTGCCTAAAATGGCATCTAAGTGTTGTTTTAGGGACATCTCTTACCCTAATTTGTTGACATCCAGATGAAAGATCAATTTTTGAGAAATGCATTGCTTCATGTAGTTCGCCGATTAGCTCAACCAGCTTGGGGATGGGGTATCGGATTTTGATGATCTATTTTTAAGCGCTTTTTTTGTCAATACACATTCTTAGAGTACCATCCTTCATTTTGCTAGCACAACAAATGAGGCAAAAGGGCTAGAGCTAGGTTTGATATGTCTCATTCCAACAACTCCTTTATGGATTTTCCAATTCTTTCATATATTTTTGTGGATTGCAATATGGTGTGGTAGTAACAGGTTTTGTCTTTTCCTCCAGTTCAATGGCGTGCTTAAAGCGTCTCTTTGTAGGAAGATTTGAGGAATGCCACCCAATGCTTTCGTATGTCTTTTTATGATTGGTTGAATACCGATGTGAATATTTTTGTCTTGGGGAGAGGTTTTGTCTAGGATCATACATTGGGCAGCCCATTCCTATCTTCTTGGATGGAACTGTTCTAAGTGATCCGTTGGATAGTCCTCATAGGACTTCTTGTCCATCATGTTTTAAATGTAATTCCAAAATTTAGAAATCTAGGGAAATTCTCCCTATGGAGTCCAACAATAGGGTGACCAATATGACATCGACATATAATTTTACAACATGAAATTCTTCTCGGATGGCTTGATTTTACAAAGTGATCTTTAGTTGTGGAATTTTCTTGGCACATTTAGTAATAGATCCATTAGCCATTGGTACCTTAAAAGTTAAAACCCTTAAAATTCGTTGCCTTTATGTTCCATCTAGTGACCAGTCCTTTGTCAATGAATCATGATTTATCTTTTGTCCTTTTAGGGTGCTTTGGATACGAAAGGTTTAATATTTGGATACTTTTGAGATAGTGTCTATGGGTTCTTGTTTTTCTTGTTGCACTTTCTCCTCTTCTAAAGGTTATCCTCTTATAAATGCTCTCCTTTTCTTCCCATGTTTCCTCTTTGGAAGCTGCCTCTATTTTGTATGCTTAGCTTGTTTTCCCACTGCCATTTATATGCAGACATCCAATGGTTCTTTGCACTTGAAACACAACTTTTTCTCTTGATTTCCCTGTTGCTTACATATGTCATTATATGATCAGGCTCCCATCTTCACTTACAAAATTAGTATAGGTTTTTCCTTTGGAGTTCTAATCAGGCATCTCTAGAAATATATGGTCTTTTATGCTTGTCCTTCCTGTAGAAGTGTTTACCTTCTGGTTTTGTTTTTTCTGAGTAACCCCTTTCCTTTGTTTTGGTGGTATTTAGACACAGGGCTTGCATGATTTTATCTTTGGGGGTAGTATGATCAAAGGCCCATACTAGGCTCTGGATATATTTTCATAGTCCTTAAATAAACATGTATGTGAGTCTCTTCTTGATTATTTTTGGAACCATGACAGAGAGCTTTTGAAATTCTGTCACCTAGTCCTCCATTATCCCATCTTGTCTTAATTAACTCTCTGAAACCTCTGTGGGTGTTTTTGGTCAAATATCTAAATTAATTTGCTGGTTAAATCATCATAGGATGTTATGTCTTGATGGCCTTGTGTAATTAAACCATGGTGCCACTGATTGTGAGCAACCCCCTCAAGTGTAGAATAGCTAATTTGATGGCATCCTCCTCCATAATAGGGTTAAGAGATTGGAATATATCTAATTTTTGTACCCATAAGCAATGACTTTCCCTGACCCATAAGAATTTGGAAGGGTTATTTTGCTTATTTTGTGATGTAGGACTTGGTTTGGTAGATCCCTTGCTCCTCTTGGATTCATTCTAGATCCTTCACAAAATTCTGTGAAAGGAATGATATTCAGAGATGAGTTTTGAATATGGTTCAACAAGATCTTCTTAGTTATGATTGATTCATTAATCTTATTATCTGTGGCTAGCTCTTTCCTCTGTATAAAAGATGGTTTAGTTATCCTTGGAGTTTGTTTTAGTGGTGTTTGATTGTTTTCAGAATGATTAGAGTTAGAACCCCCTCCCATTGGTTTTGTTGGGTCAAGAATGATTGTTGATCATATTTTGTATAGCTTGGAGTAGTAGTTGTGCAGTCCTGTCATTTTGTTTCATGAGAGTGAGTTGTTCTCTTCTTGTTTTCCACAAATGACCTCAATTTGTTTCCCATTTTCTCACCCATTGTTCCTTGTATCTGTTCCTGGTTTGTGAATCAATTATATGGTTGCCTTCCTGCTTTTGGGGGGTTATGATGCAACCTTTGATGTATTTTTCTTTAATGCCTATTTGCAATCTCTCTCTCTCTCTCTCTCTCTCTCTCTCTCTCTCCCTCGCTCCCTCCCCTATAAATGACCATAATTTGTTTCCCATCTGCTCACCCATTGTTCGTTCTATCAATTCCTTGTTTGTGAATCAATTATATGTTTTCCTTCCTGCTTTTGGGGGTTATGATGCAACCTTTGATGTATTTTTCTTTAATGCCAATTTGTACTCTCTCTCTCTCTCTTGCTGATTTTCGTATGCCTACCTATAACTGAGGAACTGCCATACAAATTTGTATCCCTTCCCTGGTCTGTCCAACTAATTTTTCAATTTGTTTTTGTATCAATAAGGCTTTTATGTTAAGTCATTGTGATAATTTTGGTTGAACATCAAGCAGTCCAAAGTATATTCATCCCCTTCTTTAAGACAAAAAAAGAGCACCTCAAGCTCTTCTCTAAAAGAGCTTTGAATCTCTTCTCAGTGATATAATGATTCTATATGTCTGATATGTAGTTTGTCAGGCACGTCACATCCAAAAACACTTTTGGCGAGTTATATATAAGCGATTTGTATTTAATTAATATAAGCATTCCATTTATTAGCTTTTGGAACAGTTAATATTTGAGCTAGCTTTATGTGATGTGAACTAAATAATTTATTACATTTATCTCTTCTTTTGATTGCTTGGAATATGCAGATGCCTGTTTTCCTCTGTTCGGTGGTTGCAATTCGGTGGATGTGTATGGACCATCACCCTGGCTTTGCTAATGTAAGGTTTCTCAGATTGGTTTTTCTATCAAATGATGTTTTATTCCTTATAGGTTGGCATTAATGTAGCATGGCATTGTTTGCACTAGCCCTTATGCTTGTGCTTCTAGAATTGCATCTTTATTATTGTATTCACAAATTAGTTAAAAATGTTGCCATTTATGAGATACTTGTTCTGTGCCCTGCACTAGTATAATGACGTGCTTTGGCTGAAGAACAAAAAAGTGAAGCCAAGAGTACAATTTAATTGGGAATGTGTCTCTGTGTAGAAGTATGGATAGTTATGCTCTCAAATTTAAATTGCTTAGAGAATGAGTATGTTATTTAATGGGCCTAATTGAATTTGAAGGAGATGTTTCATGTAATGTCCCCGTTTTGGAGGTAATTTGATTTAATTAATTTAATTAATTAAGTTGTCCAAAATAAGAAATATTTTATGAGGATGACTAATTAATTATTTTAATTAAATAAATAAGTGGTATTAAGTTAATTATTTATAAAGTTATCAAATAAATAAATATTAAAAGGTAACTTTATATTTAATGAATTTAATAAAGTGACATGAATTATAAAATATTTTATAAAGTTACTTAATAAAATAATGTTTTAGAAGTTTCTGGAGAAAGTGGAGAAAAAGAATAAATAGGCATCCTGGGCTTCACTCTCGGCAAGCAGATTTGATGTTGTTGTTGTTGTTTCACTTTGTGGAGCCTAGGGTTTTTGCAGATTACTTCTTTGTCATAGGAAACGAAAACTTTCTATTGATAGCAATTTTGAGGGTGTGAAATATCACTTGAATTATTGCAGCTGCGAGGAAGATACTTCAGTCTTCTATTTGTGCTACATTGAGAAAAATATTTGAGTACAATAGCTGATGTATTATTATACTTTCTGAATAAAGGGTTGCTCTTTGGAAGTGGCACTCAGCCATTTCAAGTTGGATCAATTTGGAGAGTTTTTGGTTGTTCATTCCCAGCCTGGGGTTCTCAGTTTTTTTATCATTTTGGCAAGGAGCTTTCAATCAATATTTTTTGGCATATTTTCGAAGGAGTTTTTGCAGGGTATTGTGAGCAGCAGGTGCCGTACAGTCTGTACGGACATCCATACTGAACCAGTCAGGCCTGTGTCAGCAATTTGGGGTTCAAACAGGGCATAAAAATAAAAAATAAAAATCCTGCAATTAAATCGCAGGACTCCTGGATAGCTGCGATTCATTTCTGGGCCAAAAACGTCACCAACACAAGCATAAAATCTGAAAGAGGACTGCCAGTCCATTACGGCATTAAGCAGGGATTAGTCATTTCAGATTTTTGGTGGAGTTTGGCAATTCAATACATCAGCTCCTGCATTTCCAGGTTCTTAAGTTTTAAATCAGAATTTGTATTTAGAAAAAATCCATTGATTAATCTTATGTTTTGAGGAGTTGGAACTATCAAATGCTAAGGAGTTTGATTCTAATTTACATCTCCTATTATTGAATGAAGTTATTGTAATGTTCAGTTTTTTTTTGAAAGAGAAGAAATTGAATATCAAATTTCAGTATCTAGTATTGTTGCAATTTGCTAATTGCTTGCCAACTGTTTGAGAATTTGTCACAATTAGTTTAAGCCATTTGGCATCATTTGGTTTGGATTTGTTGCACAACAATATCACATGATTCAGCGCAACTTCCAACAGTAGTATGCCAAGTGTTTGACGAAATTACACAGCTCAGTATTAGTAGTTATTAGTGGCCTATTTGGCAAGGGGCCATTACATTTCCTGAATAGTAGTAGTGTCAAGATCTGATAGTGTCAGTCATACTTACCAGCATGTCAAATGTATGCACGCGTGTGCATGTATGTATACCAGTTCACTGTGTGAACTGATATACATGCATACACACATATGCGTAGACATTAATTTTACCTTCCTGAGATCATCCTGGTATTAGACTGATATTATCATTATCAAACCTAGTGTGAAAATCTGAGTGATCAGATTATAGTTATCTTGGATCGAGCATTATGGTCTTGATATAATATTGATCATGTATTAGATCGAGCAAATGATCTATTGCTTTGTACAAATTGGAAATCATAAAGGAATCTGTTTAATAATCTAATTACAGCTGATCAAGGATTGGGTTGTTTAGTGATTTGTTAATTATACCATCATGTCTTTTCATGGATGAACAGACATGACCGCCCATGTCTTGACCATTGGTATGAATATAAATATGAAACGATTCAAGAGATCATAATCATTGAAATCAATAAATGATATCTATCTCTTCAGATGATGACTGCAGTAAAGTAATAATATTCAGACATTGCATTCAGTTTTAGAAATGAGTTAATTCATATTCATTATATCTTGATTACCACCTTCAAGCGAAGCATATATAGATTAGTATCCATCAAATCTGAAACTCTGCCATAACCATAACATTCTAATCATGAATTTAACTATCATTTACATGATATCAGAGCAAGGTTCTTTTGAAGAAAGCTTTACCCCTTAAGAAAGATCCTACAGACTTCAATACAAATGCTGCGAATGAATACAAAGGAAGAAAGTTATATGATAGACATGAAAGCCATTTTTGAGGTTTACAGAAATGGTAGAAGATACCTTAGAACAGAACCTGAACAGAACCTTGGAAGAATATTAGTGTATTAAATAATTTAGAGAAGGAATACGAACTGTCATACTCATATTCCCTTTACAGTCAACAACATGCAAATCTTTAGTGGAGTATGATTGTAATCGTAAACTTCATCATCAATGGGCAGTATGTTTGATTTGGACTCACTAATAATAGAATACTGGAATCAAATAAGAAGAAGAATGTATGAAAAGGATAATATCACAGACATTGCAGAAATATTGAGAACAAAAAAAGCAATCATCAAATGATAGAGGGGTGATAATGTTGATAACTACTGATTATAGGCAGTGGCTGCAAAGATAAATGGCATTAAGAAATATGTGGCAAGAAAGACGAGAACCTCATTATCTATATTTCAAGATGACCATATTACAAGTCAATACGTTTCGTATAACCTTGAATTCATGCTGATGGAATGGAGTTTTTCATGGCTGTCAGCAAGAATGATTTGCAATTCAGGAGGCAAAGTGGCATTTTGTCATTGCGGGCATCACCGAGGCTGAAGCTACTTTGCTTTGCAAATGACAAATGTCGGGCAGATTGTTTGATTAATCAGGTGGGTGAGCAAACAGAGAAATCAGGGATCACAGGCAGTGAATTAAATTCCACTCTTGGGAAACCATTTTATTGAGTTGGAAAGTGTATCTAAGACTTCCTCATTAACACAGAATTGGTCAAAAATTAATCAAAAGGGAGAGCATGTGGAAGTCTTTTGCACGCGTATCTAAAGTCTGTTTCGTAACATTTTACGGAGATTATGACAGGTCATCATAGAACGAAAAGAAAGGGCAGAACGAAACCTGACCACCGTGGAATGAAATCGGGTGGATTTATGAAATTAAGTGAGCTACACTTTGGAGTATGTAAGGGGTCGAACCCATATCTTAAACATAAGTGATCAAGGGAAGACCCCTCATCGACAATTTCAAATGCCACATGGATTCAAGGGAGCCGCTGGCAATGAAATATAGATTGAATGAAAAGATAGTAATATATAAGAGGTCCATTGAGGGATGTAGAAATATAAGAAGGTAAGAGTAACGTTGGGTATATTGTAATTTATAAGTATTTAATATACCACTCACGATAAGACAAGGTGAGGGATATAAAGTCATAAAGGGTCACCAAAATGAAACTCGAAATTGTAGGAGGTCAAAAAAGTGAGGTATGTTATGTGAAGTTCATTGAGAGTCATTATGGAATATCGTGAATGTGGCTTATCTGAACCTTGGACATTCAAGATAAGTCGCAGAGTTTTGGATTGTCCATTATTATGAGAATAGTGACAATGTTGTTGTAGACTGTTCATTATATGAGTCATTGTGTGATGCTGGGATTACCTTCTGCATAGAACAAAGGATATGAAAACAAATGAGACAAGTCTACAACAACATGTGGCCATTGGGACTGCACTTATTGCTGCACATAGTTCACAGAATAGTTGAATGGCTGAAAGCAAGGGTTATTAAGAAGCCACCAAATCTATAAATGAAGTTCTTACAATATGTAACTTACTTTCCGACATATTGAAAATTTAAAATCAGTTTCAAATAGATAGTTGCTTTAGATATAGAGATCGATGACTAACAGATTTAGAGGTTGAAAACTCTATAAAATGAAATAAGTGGGAATTTTATATTGTGAGGGGGAATAATAACCAATGTACCATTCCCATTGTTTGACAAATGCTTATGTAGAGGTGTTTTCTGATTTGATGCATATGGAACTTCATTGGAGCAACTTGGATCAAGAATGTTGATGTGCAGATAAGTAATTGCTATCCTTGAGTATTACATTTATCTACTTATTGTAGTCTCTCTCTAAATTGTATTTCTAGATGTACTATAAGAGTTATTTTTGCCTTGACCTTTTCTTTGTCCCAGAGGATGCTCTTGCCGGAAAAAGAATGGTACAGTAGATGTGTCTATTAAAGAAAACTATCTTCCATGATTGGATATCTTTCTATGACATGAAGGAGTAGCTAGAGGATTTGATTAAATTGATCTTTGAGGATAGATGGATATGTAAATGCTTATAGTTATGGGACTAAGTTAATGGCTGCATTATTTTCGAAGGAGAAGAAAAGAAAATTACATTAGAGGCAACCTTGGACGAGGAGGTCGGGAGGTTGATGAATGTAGCTAGAGCTTTAGAAGGAAGCCAAGTTAACTCGAATGCCTGATGTAGCCAAATCAAGGGATAAGTCCAAAATTTATTCACTCATGTTACTATGGAATTAGAAAAGTACATTTGTGAACAATGTTGTGATTATTGGCCTAATAAATCACGTGTTTGATGATGAGTCCCTTGGAACAAAATATTTTTCGTGATTGGAGTATGAACATGACATGCCTCTCCGCAATAGAGGGAGCAGCTAGAGGATCTACATTTGATGACATCCAATGATATTGATTTAAAGGGAGTAGACCATGTCAAGATGGTTTCTCTAACTTTGAATAGATGACCGACATTCTTGCCAAGCGTCATGCTAGAGAGAAGTTATGTATACCTCTGGGACAAGCTTGATACGTTGGAAAATGAAGCCTTAGGTGAAAAGGAAATTCAACATCACTGATCTATTCTATTATTTGTATCCTTGCATATTCTTTCTTTTGAGAGAAAAGTTTGAGGTGAAAGCCATTGTTTTCAGCCTATGGATTGAGCCATAGTAGATCCACCCTCTGCTATGATTTATGGAGGATGTCATGTGTGTGACACCATGACAACACCATGTGAGAGAATCCATCATGTCTCCATGCAAAATCTCTTAGTGTCGTACGTGTGACTCTATGACTTTATGGGCCACCTGTGTACATTACTAAAAGGTGACTCTTTTTGATAATGTACACTTGTATTCAACATTGTAGGGTGATGACTTTACAATGTTCAGTATCATGATGAATATCATGCTGACTTGATATTCATGGAAATGTCTTGATAGTTAATATCTCTTGGATTAATTGATAGATATCATGTTGATTTGATATCGGTTATGTATCAATATGTTCTTTATGAGATAATTATTGTGGACATTATATGACGTAATTTCTGTGGACATGCCATGATATGTTATGGTAGACATCATGCAACGTGATGTCAGTGCACACACCATAACTAGGATATACGAATGTCATGCGACTTATGTTCTGTATACTCCTTGATATCACGTGTTAGGTGATATCTAAACTAGTTCATACTTAGTTATCTTCCGTAGCTAAGAGGGAGTGTTAAGATATTATAACGTCGATCAGAATTGCCAGCATGGCAATTGTATGCACATGCGTGTGCATATATGTATACCAGTTCACCATGTGAATTGATATACATGCATACACACAAGTATGCATAGACATAATTTTTACCTTGCTGACATCATCTTGGTATTAAACTGGTTTCATCATTATCAAACCGAGTATGAAAATCCAAGAGATCAGATTATAGTTTTCTTAGATCGAGCATTATGTTCTTGACATAATATCAATCATATTAGTTCGAGCAAATGATCTATTGCCTTGTACAGATTGGAAATCATAAAGGAATCTGTTTAATAAACTAATTACACTTGATTAAGGATTGGGTCCTTTAGTGATTTGTTAATTATGCCATTGTGTCTTTTCATGGATGAATAGACATGTCCGCCCATGTCTTGACTATTGGTATGAATATAAATATGCACTGATTCAAGAGATCATAATCATCGAAATGAATAAATGATATATCTCTACAGATTGTGACTGCAGTAAAGTAATAATAGTCAAACATTGCATTTAGTATTAGAAATGAGTTAATTCATATTCACTATATCTTCATTATAACCTGCAAGCAAAGCATATATTGATTAGTATCCATCAAATCTGAAATTCTGCCTTAACCATGATAGTCTGATCATAATATGAAGATGCGCATTCTGGATTCGATTGTGTGCCATTTTTTTGCCTTAACCATGATAGTCTGATCATAAATTTAACTATCATTTTCAAATAACAAATGTTTTCTTATAATTTATTAATTGAACAATTGGAGATGTGTTGGTTGTACTATATTAACAATTCCTTTCAAACCTAGCGTCCACTATTACTGCACATGTTGAGACATTCATTTTCAGATACCAAGAAACAAGATAGGTTTTTAATGAACCTTAACAACCTTTTTAAGATCATCCTCCTTGGTAGAAATTGCTATGATGCAAGAGCCTCACAATATAGCTTCCTCCATTTCACCACATAACATCATTTCGGTTTGTGGAAGACAACCAAAGTCCTGTAAACAACTACAAACGTCATATCAAAATCTCAGTAGTTTTGGCTCATTCTATGGAAAGATCCTCATCAGATGCATATCTGATTCACAATTAATTCTGTTTATCCTGCGAAGTTTGTGGCACCATCTTGAGACTTGGGAATGTTGGTGCTCAAATTGATTGGTTGGAAATCCTACAAGCTTGCCTACTCAATGCTGGGATCTTCCAACTCAATTTGGCCAACTGATAGCAATGATCTCAAGGGATCCAATTTCTCTGCACTTTAGGCTCTGCAGGACCTGGGTGGGTGCACTTATTCCTCAACCAGAATATGTTGTTATGAGGCTTTTAATAGCAGATAGTGCGATGTATGAAAAGTTATACGACTTCTCAAGTTGGCAAGTGAAATCTTGAGATTAATCAAATTGTAAATGTTCAATGACTTAGTGCTGAAGTGCTGTAAGATTGGTTTTAAAAGGATTGCTGTTATTGTAAATATGAGATATGAAATAGAATTTCTTTTGGAAATGCCTGATTAATATTATCTTAAATGAATATCTAGACTAGTGCCTTAATCCCTTATTGACTTCTTATAAGCTCAATTTAATTGATTATATGTATAACTCTGGAGACAACTTTAACAATCTAATATTAAAACTATCACTTCAAATGCATCCAAATGAATTATATTCTGAGTGTGAATCTGCAGTTAGTCTTATTGATTTAACTTTCTCAGAAAGGCCAATAAGATAGAATGAGACTTGTTAACCAATCTTCCAATCTGATTATCAATCTGAAAACTCAACTTAAACTATAATATCATCAGATAAGCATATTGAAGCAAATCTTGCAAACAAATTTATCATGGAGCACTTGATCAAAGAAATTGAAAGATAGATATCACCAGAATGCTGAACACTTGATCCTTGTATTGCATCAAAGTAAATCAATCAACTAATCACATACATATAGCTGTTCACAGTTTTTGCATCTTCAAAAAACAAAACCCAAAATATGTATAGCTGTAGTGTAAATTGTCAAAAGTATATGTCTGTATATTTTACTGTAATGTTCCAAATCAGGCACTTTCAGGCAGAACTCCATATTTTGGGAAGTTCCCCGCACTTAGTATACAATCAAAGAAGCGTACAATGGAAACCGAGATGGGTGGGTTCAGAAGATGAGATGGATGTTTGGATACCGTACGTAGTATCTAGAGGGTAGTGAGGAGTGGCCATACGAAGTCAACAGATTGCCGTATGGTGTCTTGTGGTAGTGTACGGTGTAGGGAGGGAAGCGTATGGTGGGAGCCAAGCCAAGTCCGTATGGTGGACTTATATGACCGTATAATGGAGGTAATGCGACCGTATGGTGGAGGTTGGCTAGGGGTTGTACAATAATGTGGAAGGATGACCATACGGCTAGTGAGATGGTGGTGTACGATAGAGGTACGGTGATGACGTACAGTAGGGTGATGGATGTTGGTGGGTCGTACAGCTACCAGTCTATATAGATAGAGATAGATTTGCTCCAAGAAATAATGGAGTGTGTGTGTGTGCCTTCCACGGTGTCGAATCAAATGCAAGTTAAGACAATTGCCAATAATAGAAATATGGGCAACCTAAATCATATAGACATTTATTAGCAGACAAAGATGGTGCTCCAGATGTGCCAGATCTTAAGTGAAGTAATACAAAGACAAGATAGGGTGATGGTTGAATCCCACCGAAACTGGAATAACTAAATAGAGAAGATGTTCCACTTCCGAAATGGCGAACAATACTGAACTCTAGCAGGAATTCACAATTTAAAGAAATAACACAAATCACATATCAATCACTACCTACATGCCATACTTAAATACCCTTCAGAGGTGTTGGAAATATAAGAGGAGTAACTGAGAGGGGAGGGGTGAATCATTTACCATAAAATAAATCCCAGATCCCTTAGATGTCAATACAAAACATAAACTTTGCTGAAACTGTTGTTACTCGGTTAACACTTAGGCACCCAGTTAACACTAACAATATGCTATAACTCGACAAGCACTATAATATCAACTATTACTCGACAAATACTGAACATGTAGATCTTAAGATACTAATTGTGATTAACCTTAATTACTTAGTTGCATACACATAAAAGAATGCTCCATGACTGGTGCTTTTCCTATCATCAACACTTCCTGCCCAGTCTGCATTAGTGAAGGCTTTGAAATCCAAATTCCCTCCCTTTTTGTACCATAATCCATAGTCTTCAACACCTTTTAGATACCTCATGATTCCCTTTATTACCATCATATAATTTTCTTTAGGATTAGCTTAAAATCTTTCCACCATACCAACTGCAAGAGCAATATCAGGCCTAATATGTACAACATACTAAAGTTTGCTAATCATTGATCTGCATGTGGTCTGATCTACCTCCTTGGAATCGTCATTTCTGGAAAGCTTATGTCCAGTAGACATAGGTGTTCCAGCTGTTCTTGAATCCTCCATTCCAAACTTCTTAAGTATCTCTTTGATGTACTTAGATTGAGTAATGTAGATACCATCTTTCTTTTGTTGAATCTGCAAGCCAACAAAGAATCTGATTTTTCCAAACATGAACATCTCAAATTCCTTACTCATTTACTTTGAAAAAGATTTGCCAAATCATCGTTTCTAGTAAATAATGTATTATCCACAAAGATTTCTGCCAATATAATCTTCTTGTCTGGTCCTTCTTTGATGTATAGGCTGCTATTATCATTTGTTTTTTGAAAACCAATCTTCAAGTAATTATGAAGTCTTTCATACCAAGCTCTGGGAGCTTGCTTGAGACCATACAACGCTTTGTGCAGTTTACAAGCCATATCCCTTTTGCTAGGATCTATAAAACCTTCAAGTTGTTCTGTCTAAACTTCTTCTTCTAGAATTCTATTCAAGAATGCAGATTTCACATCCATTTGATACACTTTAAATCTTTATGTGCAGCATAAGCAAGGTCCTAACATCTTCTAATTTTGCAACAGAAGAAAAAGTTTCACCATAATCAATACCTTCCTCTTGAGAATAACCCTTGCATACTAACCTTTCTTTGTTTCTTGAAACTTCTTCTTCATTCAACTTATTTCCAAAAACCCACTTTGTGCCAATTGCATTCTTATCCCTGGGTCTAGGAACAGGAGTCTAGGTCTTATTCCTTTCTATCTATTCTATCTCTTCATTCATTGCTTCAATCCAACTTCCATTATCCAAAACATCTTTAATTGTTCTAGGTCAAATTCAGTAAGCAAACATGTACCTTTCAATTTGTTCCTTCTCATTGTACCATTTGACTTGTCTCCAATGATCTGCTCAGTTGCATGGTGCCTTCTGCCATATCTAGCTAATACAGGTACTTTGGATTTAGAACTTGTTCCACTTTTCTCACCATGATCTTCAATATCATGCTCGGGTCCCACTGTTTGTGACTCGGGTCCTTCAGATTCAGACTCGGGTTGCACTGACTTGGTAGCCTCTGATCGTGACTCGGGTCTTTTAGACTGTGACTTGGGTTGCACTGCCTACAACTCGCTTCTGGAGATTTTGGGGACTCAAGAGGTGAAGTCTGCTGACTTCCAATTAGATTAGGCAATGTATCAGGTTCAAAGTAAATAAACTTTCTATAATCTTTAGGTTCTTTGTTGCTCGCTTCTTCACTCTTTTCTACAAACTCAACAATCTTCACATGTGCACTTTCTATGATCTTATGAGTGGTTAGATTCAAACATTTGTATGTTTTACTTCTATCGGAGTATCCTAGGAATATGCCTTTATCACTTTTGACATCAAATTTACCTTTCCTAGTCTCCTTCAAAATATAACATTGGCTACCAAATACTTTCAAGTAACTTACATTAGGTTTATAGCCATACCATAGTTCATAAGGAGTCTAATTTGAGTCTTTCTTCAGCTGTACTCTGTTCAAGGTATGAACTGTTGTACTGATTGCTTCTTTCCAGTATTTGATTGCAACATTCTTTTCTATCATCAAGGTTTTTGCACAATCCATGATTGATCTGTTCATTCTTTCTACTATACCATTCTCCTAAGGTGTACCAAAGGTTGATACTTGTCTTTTGATTCCTCTTTTAGTGCAAAATTATTTAATTTATTAGAAATGAATTCACCTCCTCTATCCGATCTCAAACATTTCACCTTCTTTTCTGTTTCCTTTTCAACTCTAGCTAGATACGACTTGAACTTTTGAAAAGCTTCAGACTTATCTTTCAAATACATTACTGTCATCATCCTATAATAATCATCAACAAATAAAATAAAGTACTTATCTCCACTGTAGCTCTCAATGCCAATAGGTCCACAAAGGTCTGCATGAACTAGCGCCAAGACTTTTTCAGAATGATAGTTCTTGCTCTTGAAACTTGTCTTGCCCATCTTACCAATTTGACAATTTTTTCATAGGTCCATATTAGGTTTCTTTAGACTAGGAATACCTCTTAATCTTTTGTTTTTGCTTATCTTGATTAGGTTATCAAAGTTCACTTGACATAACCTTTTATGCCATAACCAACTTTCTTTTACTTGAGCAATGAAACACGAACTTTCACTAAGATCTAGGTAGAATAAGTTACCTTTTGTTTGGTTACTAGACCCAACTAGATTTCTTTTTCCATCTAGCAACTTGGCCTTCCAATTCATGAATTCTACCTTGAATCCAATGTTATTCAATTGTACCACACTCAGTAGATTATGTTTCAATCCTTCAACCCAATAAACATTATCACATTTGAGTTCATTGGTTAGAGAAATACAACCTTTTCCTTTTATGCAATATGGTTCATTATTTCCAAATCTTACGCTTCCACCCGATGGAGCCAAATTTTTGTGCTTCCAATTGTACGCATTTTCATTATGGACTAGTCATCAGATAACTAGTGTGATAAAGCAAACAGACAAGTGTTATGAATCCTTTGAATGATGATTGGAGTGCTTCTTGTTGCTACAAATAATAATTTGCTGTTGCAAGAAAAAGTTTCCAAATTTTGATAGAACTTGCAGGGTCTTTTCTGTACATTGCAATCATTTGAGCAACATGGGAACTAGCTAGAAACAAGATATCTCCTACATTGTCTTCCCTTTAACTGTAGTGGTTTCCTTTCCAAGAATGAGGATTGAGACGAAAGGAATGGTACTCTGAAACATCGATTCTTGATGTTTCAACAATGCATGGTCTAATGGGCTAACATTATCAAAGGGCTCCATTATTAACAATCAAGGGTTCAATTTAGCAGTAATGGAGAGAAAGGAGGGCACCTTCCTTATGGCATTTGGAAGTTATAACAGAGAATATTCAAATACGGTTGAAGTGTTAATCATCATGTTGTCTGAAGAAAATGAACAGAGTTGTGAGATTATGCAAAAGGAATCAGAACATAGGAAAGTTTCCTCATCAAGTGCGCATGAGCAGAATCCCCATGGGCTTGCACCTGTGGTGGCTAATGGAAAATGTCCTTGCTCATGGATCATTGTTGTGAAGCAGAACTTAATATCTGCTACAAGCCGTCATAGCTCTAGCCAAAGATCTTTCTCAAGAGGCATTTGTTGGGAGTCATACCTTTGATATTGTAGGCATTTTACCTCTGTGAAATTTCTGACTAGGAAAAGGACTTAAGCATAGATACAATAGAGCAAAGGTTTTCCTATGAAAATAGAGAAAGCAAATGTTCAAATGAGCCTATGCTGGTATGGAGCTCGTAAATGATAATGTTTTCATATTGTTTAGCGTTGGAGACTGACCAATACCTTCAAGTAAAAATCCTATTGGTTAAGCATACCTCCACGTGGTGAAACAGAGCCGTGTGAGGACCAAGTATATGATCAGAAACTATATAAAATAAAACTTTGTCTTTAGAAATATATGAAGATTGACGATAATGCATATTAGATGATTTCCAGAGCATGAATTTGTGTGTTTAGATTGAAGAGTTTAAAAGTATACTCGTGCACTAGAAGTCTTTGTCGTGTCCTATGGTGAGGAACAATATACATCGATGGCCTGAGAAAGCAAGAGCCTAGCCTGAAGGCAATCACCGAGTGGTTGTGCAGAAGTTTTATTTGTGGCAGAACTCATAGAAAATTAACGGAAATATAATGAAATAGATAGTTTCCAAAGAATATACATGTAGGAGATATGCGAGAAAGATAATATTGAGATTATCATGAGTGGAGGCATAAAATATTAATGTTGTTTCTATTTACCTTGTGCGCTCACAAGAATACAAGAATTCCTATATTGCTTAGTATGAAAAAGGTCTGCAACAAACTGATGGTGATGCTTCCTGATGTTTTCATCAATAAAGACGACATATGGAAGTCAAAGTTCAATCCTTTTAATTGAGTTTGCTCCTCACTGTGTCAATATCGTCAATGGGATTTTAAGGTAAGTTTTTTCTAATTTTTTCTTGTAAAGTGTTTATCTACACACTTATAACACTTATAGTATTTTGTATATATTTTGTTAGGTTTCATTCAAACGTGGAGGCTGTTATGCGGGGAGAATCTAGAAAACAAAGAATAGGAGTCGCGAGATGTTCAACACTTAGACATCTGACAAATGGAGTTATTTGGAAGCCTGACATGGATACATATCGATTTAGAAGAAATATATGAAAGTTTTAATGAACATGAGATGGAGGCGGTCAATGTTTCAGAGTGTGGTTAGCAAATTGATCTTCAGGAGTTGAAATCGCATAGAAAAGATGACTGCAGGATTGAGATAGCGTGTTAAATATCACAAGGTGCACAAGGATGCAGTTGCTGATTATAATTTAATAGTTTTTAAATCATATTTAAGTGAGGATTAGTTTCTTTTTGTGAAAGGTTGCAATGTTTGGTAATGCAACCGATATCCTTTAGTGTTCTATAAATATATGTTGAGAAAGTCAAACAAGGTACCAATTCATATTGCTAAAAAAGAACTCTACATATTCTAAAGCATATGTATTATTAAATTTCTTCATAGGGAGAGTTTGAAGTTTGAACCAAGTAGGTGGAAATTGAGATTTTTGGGCATAAACTTTGATATTGTCTGAGATCAAGTTGTGTTGAATAGAGCATCAACAATCTGAGTGTCTTCCATACAAACTTTCCTACAATATAATCAGTAAGAGTTTTATTTGTTCTAGAGTTGAAATTTATATAATTCGTCCTTTGTGATCATTTTATTCTTTATTTGTTTATAATTCATTATTACGATAGGTGGATCGAATTGTTCGCTGCTATTTAGATCTGATAAATACAAATATTGTAAAATATTATTGTTTTCTTTATTTGTATCTATTTTGTCCACATAAGGGTTAAAACATCGTAGACTGGTTTAAATACGTGTAAAAGCGAAAGAATTTGAGGCATTGTAATAACTGAAATCATTTATAAATATAATATAACCAATATCATAAAGTTATATGTGAGAATGTATATATTTTTGACTCTATTGCCCAACTAAACTTCGACACTGATCATTAATTTGCTCATAATTTTCAATCCATATGCTGGCAATAATTTAACCTCTTTCCTTTAAGAGTTTGATACTTATTTGTTTTAGTAATTCGTTTAAAATGTTTCTTTCAGCAATTCTCAAATCTATTCAAGTAATCAAATTTTGAAGAACAATATTCACTAGTCACAATCTTGAAGCTTTCCTTAAAATCTTGCCACTTGAGGA
This sequence comes from Cupressus sempervirens, assembly GCA_028749045.1. Lineage (NCBI taxonomy): Eukaryota > Viridiplantae > Streptophyta > Pinopsida > Cupressales > Cupressaceae > Cupressus > Cupressus sempervirens. The sequence goes on along the minus strand of CM053791.1, from coordinate 743,510,104 downwards.
AATTGTCTTTGCATTATAATCTATTCACTATAAAACATCTTGGATCCGAGTTTTGTTGTCCAGGATTAGGTGTACAGGCCTTGGTTTAGCAGAGCCAGAAGTGCAGAATATTTAAATCAATTTGATTGATCCTGTCAAGTTGGCCAAAATTGATTAGGTATCCCAACATCGAGCAGGCAAGGCTCGCAAGTTTCTAATCAATGATTTTGATAACCAACACCACCATCATAGTGTTCCATATGTTCAAACTTTTTTTTATCACCAGTCATATAATGAGAACAACCACTATCAATAATCCATGTATCATTTTTGCTAACATGAGAAATAAGTGCCATTTTATGTTCTTCATCAACAAATTCATCTTTTACAACAATCTTTAGCAATGAAACAAAACTTCTTACCTTTGTCCATGTATTCCTTGTAGCTCTTGAAATTCTTCTTGCCTTTATACTTGCTGTTTTTCTTTTCATTTTTGTCTTCTTTGTTTGGACACCTTGCAGCAACGTGACCAACTTCTTCACAAGAAAAACAGATTAGAGAAATTTTACCTTTGTACATTCTCTTGTCTTTGGGATACCTTCTTGCAAGTAGTGCTTGAATGGCTTCAAGATCACTGTCAGAACTGTCTTCCTCGTCACTTTCAAATTGTTTGCCTTTAGAGTTTGTAGCTTTCTTCTTGAGTGACAACTTGGCTTCAAATGCAGATTCAAGATTGCTAGAACTAGGAACATAATTATCATAGTTATCTAGCTCAAATGCTGTCAATCTTCCTACTAGAGCATCCGAGGTTATCTTGTTATTTGGATCACATCTGATCTCTTGAATAGCTGACACTCTGATTGCATAGATAGGAAGAAGGGTTCTGAGTACCTTGCTTACCACTGTCACATCATCAATTTTCCCTCCAGAGGCTTTGATTGCATTAACACTAGCTTTGATTCTGTCAACATATTTTGCACTGTTTTCATACGATCGAACTAACCTCTCAAGCTTTCTGCCTTGGTTCTTTTGATATTATCATCACCTCCATAGATATTTTTTAGTGTGGTCCACATCTCATGAGTAGTAGCACACCCTTTAACCTCATCAAATTCAACATAGTTAAGAGTTGATGCAATGTCAATCATCATAATGTTATGAGTCTTCTTTCCAACAATCTCCTCCACAGTCATTGTTCTAGTAGGAGCTTTATACTGAGCATTCAAATATTTCAGACTTGAATCACTGATGGTTGCTGGATGTAGCTTCATTAGTTCCTGCCATACCTCGAAGTTATCCTTGTTCAACTTGGGAATCTCTCTTTTAAGACATTCTGATCGTTAGCTTAGGTCGTTGAAACCTTCTCTGCAAGCACCAAAAGCTCTGATACCAATTGTTGAAAATATAAGAGGAGTAACTGAGAGGGGAGGGGTGAATCAATTACTACTAAAATAAATCCCAGATTCCTTAGATGTCAATACAAAACATAAACTCTGTTGAAAATACTATTACTCAGTTAACACAGGCACTTGGTTAACACTAACAATATGTTGTAACTCGGCAAGCACTATAATATCAACCGTTAGTCGACAAATACTGAATATGCAAATCTTAAGATATTAACTGTGATTAGCCTTAATTAACTTAGTTGCATAAACATAAAAGAAATAACATGAACACAAGTGACACCAAGATTTAACGTGGAAACCCAATTTGGGAAAAACCACTAATTGCAACTAGCTACTACTTTCCACTCTTCTGAAGTGAGCTCTGTTAGGAGCCAACTCTATTAAAGGTTACAAAAACACACTGTTAGGTGTGATCCTGTTAGATGATTTTATCACCCTGTTAGGAGTGGCCTTGTTAGAGGTTTTTAGACACTTAAATCTAGAAATGCCACTTTGTTAGAAGATTTGGCAAATAAATGTTAAATCAACTTTGTTAAGAGATTTGATACACTGCTACAATGGTTAGAGAGTAACAATGATATGACCTAACTGTTGATGCAACTGAATTGCTGATTTTAGATCTCAATTCTTGCTCTAATAAATGATCCTCCCTAATTAGATTAATCTTTGTCGCCCAATAAGGATATCCTGCTTATCCTTCCAATTTGTTTCCTCTAAGCATCTTCTTATCTTGCACACATTCTCACACATCCAGTCCTCAACTTGACCTTATACTTATATCATATACATTGTCAAGTCGGCTTGAATACAACTAAGAATAATTAATATTCATCTTCTCAGTTGACTAAAACCAACAAACAAATTTATTAAACTCAATATGCCAGAATAAGAAAATCCTTTGTTAGCCGACCCTGCTCGGTAGACATTAACACTAGAATGATTTTCCCGTCTTAACCAAGTGAACTTAGTTAACAATTCATTTTCGCAAACTTCCTTTGGTAACCAAGTGATTTCATTAACACTGGTTCCATCCAACTTTCTTTTGTTAACCGAGTGAGCTCGGTTAATACTCAACTTCTGCGAACTTTTCTTCGACGCTCTAGTGAACTAGGTAGACATTATCTTCTGAACTTAGCAAACACTAGAATGCTTGACAGACACAAGAAACCGTCTTTATCGCTCGAGTGAGCTCGATATACACTGACTGGTAAAGATATGACATTTTGTGTAACATCAAAGACAATATACAATTGATCAATTATTTTCAACAAGAGGAACTCCCAAAGGTTTACAAAGAGAGCTGATGGCAACAACTATGGATGCAATTAAAATAAAAATGGTTTGAGATATACTAAATCAATTGGCCAAAAACAACAAAGTTCTGATCGTTTATTTATTTTATGATGGGAACATTATAGCCTTCCCATCCCAAAATTTTCTTGTCCTTAAGCAAACACAACTTTGGATGTTGAAGAATCTGTTCACTTCCCAGGTAGCGTCGTCCGACAACAAGTGCTTCTAACGTACCAAGTATTCCTTCATGGTACGGTTCTGCAGTGTCTTCGCTCATACATCAGTGATCTCGATCGGTTCCAACACGGGCTTCCCTTGATTGAGCGGTGGAAGATCTGTGGTACAACGCTGTTCTGTCCCACATCTTTCTTTAGGCAGGAGACGTGAAAGACATGGATGTGGCTCCCTTCGGGCAATTTAAGTTCATAGGCAACTTCACCAATATGGGGAGTTACCTGATAAGGACCATAAAAACGTGGCCTTAGTTTCTCTTCCTCTTTTACCTTCAATGATGATTGCCTATATGATTGTAGTCTGAGATAGACTAGATTGCCCACCTCAAAACTTCTTTTGACTCGATGCTTGTTAGCGTAGATCTTTTGTTGATTCTATGTCCTCTGTAAGTTTTTCGTTAAGAATCTTAGAATGTCTTGCCGCTCTCGAAGCAAGTCTTTTGCCCTAGGTGTGCGACTGTCATCCAAAACCATGTCAATAAATTAAAGGGGTTCATACCCGTAGAGTGCTTTGAAGGGTGTCATCCCAATAGACATGTGATAAGTTGTATTGTAACAATATTCCTTTAGACACAACCATTTGACCCATGCCTGTTCTTTTGCTAAAACATAGTTCTGGAGGTAGCCTTCCAACCACTTGTCCACAACCTTTGTTTGTCCATCAGTTTGAGGGTGGTAGCTGGTACTTGGCGACAATTCTGTTCTTGTTAACTGAAAAAATTCCATCTAGAATATACTAAGAAATTGACCATCCCTATCACTAACAATGTTTCGGGGTAGCCTGTGCAGATGGAAAACTTCTTTGAAAAATAAGTCGGCTACCTGTGCATCTTGGAAATTTGAGGAGATGGCAAAGAAGTGTGCATACTTCTCCAATCTGTCAACCACGACAAAGATATAATCCCTTCCATTTACCTTAGGAAGTTTGGTGATAAATACCATAGAGATACTTTTCCACTTTTGTTCTGGTATCAGTAATGGTTGTAATAGTCTGACAGGTAAGGTGTGTTCGGATTTGTTTTGCTGGCATATTGCACATTCCCACACGTATTGCAAAACATCATCTTCAAGTCCCTTCCACGAGAACCTCTCCCTGAGCTTTCTATAGGTCTTGAGAAACCCCGGGTGTCCGACCAAGGTGAGGCACGTATTTCCTTCCGGATTCTTTGCTTTAGTTTTGACTCAGGCACTAATTATATCCGATCCTTATAGTAAATGATGTCATCCACCACCTTGTATCAGTCATCCTATGTTTGCCATCCATTAGCTTACATGCAAATTTGTTTTTAGAATATTCCACCAATAAGTGTGTTTTCTAGTCAACTGAAATCTGAGATAGTAAGTAGATGGTGGGTTT